>OY763891.1:19461972-20061972 GCA_963667165.1 Barbarea vulgaris | reverse complement strand
TGGGGACTTTGATTAGCTCTTTAGTTGGCTCTCGCTTTTGAACCATTTTAGGGGCGCGTTTGTAAGTCGCCTTCTCGAGGAATTCATCTTCGTTGGGAACCGGCCTTGCTCTTTCTTCTTAAGCGCATTTATCTGGCGCTTCGATCTTCATCTTTGCAAGGAGAAGTGTTAGATTTTGATCCGATTGGTGGAGCTTCTTGGGTTTGCTATCAGGACATGCGGCAAGCTTTGCATCGGACCAGTCAATTTTCGTATAGGTTCATGCCCGGGTTTCTAGTTTCAATCTCTCAACAGCTAGGTGTAGTCTTTAAGTTCGGATGTGTTGTCCATTTACTTGTCTGAATCAGTCTTTCCTTTTGCTTTGCTGAATTTAAGTTGATAGTTTGTTTCTATCCTTATTTAGCGTTGGTTGTTGTTGTAGGATTCTGCTTGAGTCTAGTCTTTGAGTTGTTGTCTCTTGGCTTGGTTTCTGCTCTCAGTCTCTCTGTATCAACTGGTATCGTTAATAAAAGAAAAGTTTGATGACAAAAAAAAAAAATATAACCGGCAAAAGGATAAACACCAAATTTTTAAAGAGACAACGCCACGAAAAAGAAACAATACATTATGCAATTTTACAATTTTACTGATATCAATACAATAGGAAATTTGATCTCGAGTTTGTATATATATACACGCACACACCATAAGATTTAAGCTATCTTTTGCAAGGAAACACACAACTAACAGAAGAAAAACAAGTTTGGTTCCTTCGTCCCCGTTTGTTCATACAAGTAAGATCTTGCTCATAGCTATTTTAATATCTTATTGCTCTTCTCTTTAGTTTCATTATGGTTTTTATCTTCTTTTTGGCCTATTGAAACAGCTTTCCCAAAGCGTTTATAAAAATATACATTGTTCCTTTTTGTATATGTTTTTTGTTTTTCTGGTTAACCTAATTGTATATGTTCGAAGTAGAATAATATAATATTAAATTTAGCTCTACTGATTTTGCAGAGCCGAGTTTCATCATGGACTGTCCGAAAATTCTTTTGTTCTTGCTTCTTTCGTGTACGGCGATTCTGGTCAAGTACAACAATGATGGTTCCGTAAAGGTGTCAGCAACAAACATCGGCTTAAACTACGGCCTCCTCGGTGACAACCTCCCGTCTCCATCCAATGTTATCAACCTTTACAAGTCCTTAGGCATCACTAAAATCCGAATCTTCGACCCAAACACAGAGGTTCTTAACGCCTTACGTGGCCACCTCGATATTGCAGTCACTGTAGGCCTCAAGGACCAAGACTTGGCTGCTCTTGCTGCTAGCGAAGAAGCTGTTAAGACCTGGTTCGCAACCAACATCGAGCCTTACTTAACCGACGTCAACATCACGTTCATTACCGTCGGTCATGGGCGGATCCATGTGATAAGTAGGGTGGTCAACTGCACTACCTAAAATAACATAATTTGAAATTTTAAGCTTGTATTTGTAAGATTATTTGGCTAAATTGGTTGAAGTATCTAGCATTTGACCATCCTAAACATGAGTTTAACTCCATCTAGTACTTTATTTCTATTTTATTCAAAATTTTGACCTATCTAAAAATATTTTCTGGATCCGCCCCTGCCGTCGGTAACGAAGTCATCCCCAGACCAATCGGTCCTTATGTGCTTCCCGTCATACAGTCTCTCACAAACCTTGTCAAGTCTAGGAATCTCTCGATCTCCATAAGCACCGTCGTGGCTATGTCAAACCTCGGACAATCTTATCCACCTTCCGCGGCAACGTTCACGCCCGAGGGGCGTGAACAACTTGTTCCCGTGTTGAAGTTCCTGTCTCAAGAGAGTAAACCAATCCTTGTCAACATCTACCCTTACTTCGCTTACGCCTCCAACCCCGTTCACATAGGTCTCAACTATGCCACCTTCAATACCGAAGATGTTGTGGTTGAGGACGGGCCATTGAAGTACTCAAACATATTTGATGCGATATTTGACGCTTTCGTGTGGGCAATGGAGAAGGAGGGAGTGATGGATTTATCCATGGTGGTGTCGGAGACTGGATGGCCTTCTGCCGGCAATGGGAGGTTAACAACACCGGAGATTGCAGCTACATACAATGGAAATTTTGTCAAATATGTTGAAAGTGGTGTAGGGACACCGAAGAGGCCAAACTGTAGCATTGAAGGGTTTTTGTTTGCGACTTTTAACGAGAATCTGAAACCAGCTGGAACTGAACAGAACTTTGGGTTGTACAATCCTACTAATATGAAGCCTATCTACAAGTTGTTTTGATTTTTGATTTTTGATTCTTGGACTATCCCCAAGTCATTAGTTTTTTTTTGTTTTCCTCGAGCTCATTAGTTATTAGTTATAACTTATAAGTAACGCTCCAATAGTATTTTTTTTCGTTTTTTTTTCTTGTGTGTTGTTGTTATAAACGCTCTAGTTATAATAGAGTGGGACAAAAAAAATCAAGATTAACTTTAGCATCCATTTATAAGAATTTTTTTTTTGTTGGGGTTAAAAGATATAAGATTTTTGCTTCTCTTTTGATAGAGGATCGGTGAACTGAGCTAGATTTTTTTTCACACATATCAACATTGACATGTGATTTTTTTTTCTTTACAATTTTAAGTTTTAAAAATAATTAAATTAGGGAATTTTACTCATAATACCCCTTTCCTTGTTTTTATTAAGAGATATGTCCTTTTCAAAATGATGCTCGGATGCATACCCTTTTGCCAAATAAAAAGACTAATTTGTCCTCAACAAACAAAAGCAACTATTATTTATTCTCTCTATTTCTCTCACTTTATTATTTCTTACTATTCTTATTTCTCTATTTTTCATTTTATCTCACTTTCTCCATTTCTCACTTTATCTCACTTTATCTCACTTTCTCTCACTTTCTCTCACATTCTCTCATTATCTCACACACACATGACAATAAGACTATGAACGATGGTGACGATGAAACTATAAACGATGACAACAACGAGACTACAAAAGATGATAATGACATTCTCAATTGTCGCGTTACAAATCTCGATGACCGAGTTAACCCCAACCCTTATCAGATCGTGGACAATATTAAATTTGAGGACAATATTAAAATTCGGGGACAAGTTATCTTATATAGGTCATGGACAAGTTATCATGTATATAGACATTCTATCAAATTATATCCAAATACGTTAGATCGTAGAAAATTTATCATGTATGTCTTGACAAAGAGACTATGAACGACGATGAGACTATGGACGACAATGAGACTATGAACGACGACGGACTCGACCCCAACAACGTCATATCGTGGATAATTTAAAACTTGGGGGATAATTTTAAACCCGGAGACAAGTTATCACATATAGATCGTGGACAAATTATCATATCCATGGACATTTTATAAGATTAGAATTTAACCAAACATGATAGATTATGGATAATTTATTATGCATGTAGTTAGGATGTGGACAAGTTATCATGTATATAGATATTTTATCTAGTTATATCCAAATATGTTAGATCGTGGACAAGTTATTATGTTTGTCTTGACTTATTTACGTGGACAAATACTTACATGGACAACTCATAAACTATTTACTATACAAATTATGACTACTATCTTGTAATTTAAAACATTTGGATATAACATTGAAGGTGGTGCTAGAAAAGTTTATGTAAAACATGAAAGAGAGAAAAGAAGAAAAATGGAGAATACGAACAGGAGAGAAAGAGGAGAGAAACAAAAACCTCAAAAATAAAAAAGGTAATTGAGAAAGAAAAAAAAGAGGAAAAAAAAAGAATCAGAAAATAGAATGAATTGAAAGGAGGGCAATCATGTATTTTCAAGTTATATCATATCCTTACAAAAGGGTATAATTCAAAGAGTGAAATCAAAAAGGTATAAAAAAAATCTTATTGGGGTTTTAGGGTATAATGAGTAAAAATTCCCATTAAATTATATTAAAATAATATATCTTAGAGACTCTATACACAAGACATATACTCAGAACATAGTTTTAGATGTATTTTAGTTTATTTATGAAAAAGTTGTTAAGTTAGACCGAAAAAAGAATGCAGATTAAAATGAAAATTAGCAAATTTGTAAATAGGCTTGATGAATAACTAAACCAAGCCCAAAAACAGAGAGAATAAAATAATTTACTAATACTTTTTTTTTAACCTAAATTTTAACTATTTTGGTTAAATAGAAAACAGAACTCTAACTATGTATTTAAATTGCGCGTAGCAACAACCATGGTTGCAGCAAAACAAATAAAAGAAAAACAAATTTGGTTTGGTTCCCCGTGTCCGTTATTCAGACAAGTATGATCCTACCACTGATATCTCGTTTTGGCCGTGGTCCAAGACGGGCCACTAGGTTATTCAAACATGTTTGATGTGACATTTGACGCATTCATATGGGCAATGGAGAAAGAAGGTGTGAAGGATTTACCAATGGTGGTAACAGAAACCGGGTGGCCATCTGCCGGTAACGGGAACTTAACAACGCCGGATATCGGATCTATATACAACTCAAATTTTGTTAAACATGTGGAAATTAAGTGGCATAGGGACGCCGAAGAGGCCAAAGAGTGGCATAAATGGGTTTTTATTTGCGACGTTCAATGAGAATCAGAAGCCAGCCGGGACAGAACAGAATTTTGGGTTGTATAGTCCTACTGGTATGAAGCCCATCTACAAGTTGTTTTAGTTTTAGATTCTGGTTTCGTAGACTATCCCAAATCATTAGTAAATGATGCTCTAGTAGTTGTAATAGAGCGGGCTATATGATTAAGATCCACAATAACATTCATTTTGTATGTTATGATTTTATTTTTCTTATTAAGAAATTCAGAAACATAACTCAAAAAAGAAAAAAAGAAAAGAAAAAAAAAAGGCTATTAGCTATGGACAAGTTAATTTACAGTCCACCATAATCTATTGCTAAACATTTAACGGAACATCCTTCAACAGCAAGGTGTCTTCTTGTCGTGGTATTATTACCATCCGGTGGGTTTAATTCATAATCTGTATGTAGTGTGTGAATTGTTAAAAGAACAACGCCAAATTTGTAAAAAAATCCGACCACCAACAAATTAAGCCAGGAAAAAAATAAAACAATGATTTTAGAGATCCATAAAAGTAAGAAACATATCTCAGACATGTTTAATCAATATCACAAACATTAAATATGAGACAATATTTCAGATACATTATAATAACTCAAACTTGCAAGCTTACACGAAAACAAAACAAAACAAAAAGAAATCAAGTTGGGTTTTTTCGTCTCGGTTCTTCAGGCAAGTATGATCCTATTTCTGTGATATTTCTTCTATATGATACATCTGCAGTAGATACAAAATTTGAATTTATCCAAAATCCTAATATTAGAGGAGTGCGGAAACCATCAGACCATCTCCAAAATTCAGGAGGGTTCAATAGTTTAAAAACTTAAGATAATTTCTTAGAAAAAACATATTACAATGGTAGAATCTCTAATGAGGTTCTTAATATTTAAAATTTTGAAATATTGCGCATCAGACTAAAAATCCCAAAATTCTAGAGAAATAATACCCGAAGAGAGAGATTTTTTTTTTTTTTTACTGAACCAATGAGAGAGCAACATATATGTGGTTCTTAAGAATCCTAAAATCTATTAGATAAGATTTGATTCTTATCTTTATTATTTGTTTTGTTTTAATTTTAATTATTTTTATCTTAAGAACTCCCTCAAGAAACACCATTGGAGGTGTTCTTAGAGTCCGTTTATAAGAGAAGTCCATGAAATATATGAAGCCCAAACCAAAGAATATTGTAGAATTTCAATAGGATAAGGATTAAGTTATTTAGTTCGTATATCATAATATTTAGATAAATCTTATCACTAGTTGAGATAGATATAACTCTTGTGTACATCGTTGTAAGTCAATAACACAAACACAAACCATTCTCTAAAGTTATCACCTAATATAATATTTTCTCTGGCTCTGATTTTGCAGACAGATTATATAATGGACTATTCTAAGAAGTTGTTTCAAATACTACTCTCATGCATGGCGTTGATCTTCAACTGCACCAACGTCTATTCCGTTAGCGCGACATCAGTCGTCGGATTGAACTACGGCACCCTCGGAAACAACCTCCCATCTGCGTCTGATGTTATCAAGTTCTACAAATCTCAAAACATTGTGAAAATCAGGATATTCGAGCCGAACAAAGACATCCTCGAAGCATTGCGCGGAAACAAGGAGATCGGAGTCATCGTAGGCATCAAGAACGAAGACTTGGCGGCTCTTGCAGCCAACAAAGACGCAGTTAAAACCTGGTTCGCCACTAACATCGATCCTTACATTTCCCAAGTGAACATCACGTTCATTTCAGTTGGAAACCAAGCCATCCCTGGAGACGCAAACGGCGCTCACGTGTTTCCCGTCATGCAATCTCTCACCGATCTCGTCAGATCGAGAAAGCTACCGATCTCGATCAGCACCACGATCACTACGACGAGCCTTGCAGCGGCGAGACCGCCTTCCGCAGGAGTTTTTAGACCCCTAGCGCGTAAACAGCTCTTCCCCGTGCTGAAATTGTTGTCTCTATCAAGTACACCGATCCTCGTCAACATCTATCCTTACTACTTCTACGTGGCTGACCCAAAGAACGTCCCTCTCGAGTACGCCAATTTCAATTCCGACAAGGTGGTGGTCAAGGACGGTGCACTAAGCTATACTAACGTGTTTGATGCTATTTTCGACGCCTTTGTATGGGCAATGGAGAAAGAGAAAGTGAGGAATGTACCATTGGTGGTGTCGGAAACAGGGTGGCCTTCAGCCGGGAATGGGGACAAGACGACGCCGGCTCTCCAATATACATACAATGGTAACTTTGTGAAGCATGTGGCAAGCGGTAAAGGAACGCCAAAGAGGCCAAATAGTAGAATTGATGGCTATATATTTGAGACCTACAATGAGAATCAGAAGCCACCTGGGATTTATCAGCATTTTGGTTTATACAATCCTACTGAGACAAATCCCGTGTGTAAGCTCTTTTGATTCTCCATTTTGTTTCTTATAGTATGTATGATTCTCCAATGGTTTGCTAGGCTCTATAATAATATGAATAAATAAATTGGAACTACTATATTGCAGGACAATTTAAGCTTCGACTTTTTACTATTAAAACTTTCTTCGCATGAGATGTTTTGAAATCAAAGACGTTGCCGAAAGCACAACGACAATAGGTTCATTCAATGGACAGTAAATCTCTGTGTTCCACAACTTTGTAAAATTCATTACAAAAGAAAAAACAAAAAAACTTGACCAATCTTTAGTATCATATGCGGTAACCAAATGAAGCTGATATCTTGGATTAGACGCATGTTGCTGGTACTATTCCTTGCTTTAGTGACCATATTTCTGAAACTCCCACTCACTGTTATCTGTTAATACTCAGCAATATTAACAAACAGACCAAAACATAACAAAAACTGCAAACTATTCAAAAAGCTTAATACCGAGAAACACATACCCAATGGACAAACTTGACGAGTCTTTAGCCATCTGCTGATGCAGTGAAAGTGGAAGGCGTGATTGCAAACACCTGCAAGTACCCACACATCGAGCGTCTTTAGTTAGGGAAGGCACTAATACTATCCAGTTTATGTATTTCCACTTAGAGTAGTCCAGAAACACATTATAGACTACTTAAAGATTAGAGAAGGTACCTCACATATCAAAATATCTATATTAAATGAAAACATCCTACTTTCTTAAACACTTCCAGTTAAACAAGATTCATCCTCAAATTGGTCATTTTTCATTGAGCAATTGAGAATACAGAGATAACGTAATTTCGATCATCCTGTGAGTTTCTAATTCATCCTCAATTGTACAATCCATTGCAAGACTTTGAAAGCATGCAGCAAACTCAATAACTAGAATTTGGTCTCTCTTAGAACAACTTTCTAATCCACTATACAACTAAATGACCAATTTAGATTGCTGCAAAACAAGAATAGGGCCCTTCTTTCAAAAAAAAAGCAAAGACATCAGAGTTGTGTCACCAAATAAGCAAATACAATATCAAGATTCAACAAACGCATACTAAGATACTAATTCATGTACAATTTTGTGTTTCTAAACAGGAAAGCAAGGATTATAGAAGAAACAAGACTTACCCCAAGCAACAGTGCATTCCTCACTTGTAGCACTAGCCTGATTAGCCTGACACTCAATGCCTAAACAACAACCAGAAACACACAATAACGAATTAAGCCTAAACATTCGATAATTCGATAATCTCCTGATTATCAACATCATCGTTGAAAATTTCTCAATCAATCGATTGTTCTAAGGCTTACACAGATCCATGATGTGGTTTCTGCAGATCGCACAGTTGTCAACAACGATATCTGTAACCAAACAAAAGATCAATCAATATAAAACTCTTATCTATAACCAAAATTCAATCGTAACACAAACATCCAAGGACGTATTGAAGATAGTATGAAGGTTTTCGCGGTTACCCCAAGCCCAGAGAGCAACGGCGCTCCACTTTTTAATTTCAAATCGCTTAGGTTTCTTGTTAGAAGAAGAGGCGGCTGCGCTGCTAGAAGCTTCTCCGGCAGGAATCATAGTAACATCGGAATCGAGAGTCGCCATTGATCTCTGATCGGAAGGCAAAACGAAAACCCTAGAAAAAGCTGAAGAAAAATCTCAACGATTTGAGCTCTCTAGCTGGGTTGATTGCAAAAAGATGACACAGGACGAAAGAAGCGTGGGGAAAGAAGAGAGATAGCAAAATTTGGTTTGGGCTTTTGCCTATATAGTGGGCTTTCGTGGGAATTAGATTCTCGTAATTTTCCATTATTTACTTTTTTTTTTTTTTATCAACTGAATATATATATTAGAAATGGAACCAAGTAGCATTACAAACGACGGATAATTTGAAAACCAAGCCCGTAAGATCCGACTAACTAAGCTCGGACTTTTGGGAGCCAAAACAACTAAAACAAATTGCGCTAGAATGAGAAAATGTAAGCTACACAACTCCAACTTCCAAAACTGGTTCATTCTGAGAACAGAAACTGATGAGACATCGTCGAGAAACCGTCAATACCTAACTACAACTTCTACTTAAGTTTTCCTTTTTTTAATTTTCCATAAAAATTTAAGATAAATTTGAATGTTTTAAAATTAAAATTATGGAAAGATATCTTATATTTTTAAAAATGTGTATATATAATACACTTATATCTCTTTCTTTCTTTTTTTTTTTTTTTTACTAATAAAAGGTAATTTAACCAGATTCCAACCACATTTCATAATAGAAGAGAATAGGCCAGTGGACTCCGACAGAAAACACCTATGGACTATGGTTGTCCAAATTTACATTATAAGTTCAAATAAAAATACTATTATTGAAAAATCAGCAAAAATCATGCAACATTATTTTTCAATATCGCCAGAAGAGTTACAATAACTATATAATTGGAAAATGATTACATCATCAAAGCTGTTCGAAGATGTTACAAAATACAGGAATAGTGT
This sequence comes from Barbarea vulgaris, assembly GCA_963667165.1. Classification (NCBI taxonomy): domain Eukaryota; kingdom Viridiplantae; phylum Streptophyta; class Magnoliopsida; order Brassicales; family Brassicaceae; genus Barbarea; species Barbarea vulgaris. The sequence goes on along the minus strand of OY763891.1, from coordinate 20,052,438 downwards.
CAAAATAATAGTCTATAAGCCATCTGAGTTACATATAGTTAGATGATGTATATGCTTCATGACATCTGCCTCTGTTCTCTAAGAGCCGAAACTTTCTTCCGCAGTTCAAGGTTTGATACCCTCTCCACCTCCAGAGCTCGTTCAAGCTACATAATGTGTTGGTTTTATTATTAAACAAAATGCTTTGAATTCGATATAAGGAGGAAACTATAGAATGATTAATAATTGACATAAACTTTTAACGAATCATATTGTGTCTCTAAAACATGCCTCCACAAGAGACATCAAGAGACAAGAGAAGACTGTACCTTTGCAGCTCGCATACTCCATTCTCCTAGAATAGCTCTTAACCTTTCATTTTCTGCCACGTACTGTTTCAGGTGTTTCAAAAGAGTAGATGTTAGTTTCACATATCCGAAAATGTGTTACCCTTGCAAATTGTTCGATGCAAAAGATTTCATGGTATAGCTGTCTTGTCATACACGATCTGATATGTTTATAGATAAGACTCAAACCTGATTATTGGTATTCCGTACGTGCTGTATCTCTCTATCTCTCTCGGAGATCAGAGATCGAGCAAGGTTAAGCTCGGAATGGAGTTGATCCACCTGCAAACATACAATTTCATTTACTATCCTCCTTCACCCAAAGATACTACATAAAGAACTTTAGCCTAGGAATGTCAATTAACTGTGTTATGTAAGAGAGATGAAAAAGAACAATTAACAATGTGAATTGGCAAGTTTCTCATTTGTTAACCAACTTTTACCTCAGCAGAAAGTGTTCGTAATTCCTGATCACGAGTCGCCACAAGATGCGCCAGATCAACCTGAAAGTATAACATTTATCAATTGCAAAATTAAAAAATCCCAGTGGAAGGAAATACATGGATTTAAATACAGTTATCAAGAAGGTTATTAGAGCTTATCAGTTCACAATGGAGCAGTTCAAACCTGAGGCGTGCTACTACCATTGGTTTCATATTTGCTCAAGGATTCCTGCAGACGCAGAATCTGAACCCAACAACAAAAGAGGTCAGAAACTCACTCTAGTAAAAGCACACACGATGGTGAGGAACTAGAGAGATCATTGAACTTAGAATTGCTAGTACGAAACTGTACACTACTAAGAAACAACACAAGCATTAGTATTCAGAAATGAGAAGTACTCATGAAAAATATTCAATGTAATGTCACCTCCTCACTGAGATAATGAAGATTCTCGCGCTGATATTGCAGTAGAGCCATTTGCTGATCAGAAAGGCGACCGGCTTCATGGTATCTGTTTTTTAAGCAAATAAAACAAAGAAAGACTTAAGAATTGTCTGAGCATTGCCATAATTTAAGGTAGCAATGCGAATCAAAATTTTCATGAAGAGTAGGAATAAGGTTCCAGTTAGATTGTGAAAGTACCTTAGTCCTTCCAAAGCAGCTGGTTGAAGGGGAGAATATAATGAGTTTAAGACATCGGGCTGAGAGTTCACTGAGTTGTACTGGCGAACATAACCTTCCAGTAGTAAACACAAATACACATAGAAAGTGAATCAATTTGGCATTACTAGTTTAGGTTCATAAGTAATGCTGAACGCATGCCTAAAAGTGTGAATAGGATTTTCTGGACCTTACGCTTACCAACATATACAATCATAAAAGAAGCAGCAGAAATTGCTTCAACAGACATGATGAACCTGCAACAATAATGTACTCGTAAGTGTTTTTGACCTTACCAAAACAAAAGTTGCTTCACCAAGTTGTGCCAAAATAAAATATGAAAGACATTGTCAGCTTCCATATACTATTTCTAGTCCATAGCATTTAAACTTCTTATAGGAATTCAAATTTATCTATGAAATTAGTAGATACGTTAAGTCATATCTGTCAACCTGAGTGAATGAAAACAGTTTGTCCATAAATTAGACGTTCAACTATGTGATATGCAATAATTTTCTTAGCAAGACTGGAAAAAGCTAAAGGAAGAGGTCAGGATCTTCCTTTCATCTTTTAATTGCCGAATACAAAAGAAATTAAAAAAACAGAAAGTGTGATCAACTGGAAAAGAAAGCTCATACGAATGTAAAAGCAGTTAATGTATCTAAAGAGAAGGCTGCAGACCTCTGAACAGTTAAAATGGGAAGAACACTGACATATGGTCTCCACACCATGAAAAGCAGCATAGATGCAGTTCCTAGAACAAAACGGACTCACTTAGTTGAATGCAAGAAATAGATATATGTAACAATATATAATTGGGAAAGTAGCATTAAAGATTACCATATGCCATGATAGCAAATGGCAGACGAACTACATGTTTCAGTTTCTGACTGAAACTGTAATAACCCTGCAATAGAAGGTTCTTTCAGAAGGTCTTCAGATTAAATGACTACAACTACACCAGATAATATTAAACTATGTCTATATAGCTAACAAAAGAAATAAAATGAGCACTATCCGCTTGGTTAGAACAAATTTACCTGCAAGCGTATTTTCTGGACCTGATTGACAAAATATTGCTGAAACATACCTGTTGCAGAAAAACATGATAGTTTATACATATGCTACAGAAAAAATAGTTTAGAGCCGAAATATGACATGGAAACAGAAGTAGACAGATGATACGTGAAGATAGATTTAAATGTTTTGTACATGTAACATTAAAGCAAGAGAATGTTGTTCTAACTCCATATAAACTAAGAATGGGACTGGAATGTGGTTTCTCTGGCTTTGGGGACATCCCTTTACACTGAAGCTTTTATAAGGGAATTATCTTCATGGACTCAGGAGATTAGTCTGAACCTAAGATAAGAAGGATCCACACAAAACACTAACAGCATTTCTGCCTTTTCCGTTGTGGTAAGTCCCAGAAATAACATTATCTTAAATCAGTCTGTCTATCGAGATTGCTTTACTTTTACTTAAGACTGGCAGCTAAACTGCTAAACATAAAGGACTAACTAATTAAGGATATCATGTACCATGATCCATTAACAAATTTATTAGGCAGTAGTTTACCACAATCTAGTCTGACCTGCTTCTAAACAAAGCTTGTAGTAATAAGATGAAGGGGAGTATTGAGGTTACCTGTTAACATCAATAGAGCAACATTGCAGCTGCAAAGCAGCGACGGGATAAGGGACTCTACAGGCTGAAGTATCCACGGTGCTCCTGCTGCTAAAATAGCATAACCTGCCTAAATTTAACAAATAGTAAATGTAAAGTCAGGCATTATCCTTGAAAGCTAAGTTACAAAGCTCATTGTTAGAGGTCAATGGTGAACATCAGAGGGAACAAAAGTAGAGTTTGGAAGCACTTGCCAATATGATAAGGTAAATGCCACTTCCAAAAAGACTTCTAGATTCTCGATGACCGAATAGAGGAGCTTCATGCAGTATATCAAGAAACCTACAATAAAAAAAACAGTGCTGAAGCTAGATGAGGAGTCAAATAAAGGAAATAGGCCAATATTTTCGAATAATTACATAATAATATCAACTGAGTCACTGGCAGAAAAAAAGAAAAGAAATTGAGAATAAAACACAGAGAGAAGTGAACAATCCTGCAAAAAATACTTTGAAGAAAAGAACGAAGCTTAAAATGGCTGTGACTACAGAAGAAGAAAACAACAGCGCAACCATTGTCAATCTCAAGTTATGCGATTGAGCTTGTTAGCTCATAAAACGCGGATCATAGAAGCATAATACAAGCAAACTGATGAAATCTGCCCAGCGATTGTTAGAAGATGGTTGCCGAATGTTAAATAGAAAATGAGCAGATGATGAAATCCAGAAATCAGAAAACGGATTTCGCTTGAAGAAAGAATTGAAATCAGGAGCTTACATAGCATTATCTTCCTGCGTAGTCGGATTGAGAGAAGAAGCGCGTCGATGGTTCGCCATTTTCGCTTGTGGGAGAGTGAAAATTGTAAAATCTCCGATATACTTTGTAAAAGCGACGAGTGTTTGCTTGAAACTACAGTTGATGAATCATATTCGTTGCCACAATCTGGAGATTTGAGAGATGTGAAGAGCAAGCAGAAGAATCAGAAAAAAGCTTCACTGTGAAAGCTTCCCCCTCCTCTCTGTCGTTTTCTAATGAAATCAAAAGGATTGGAATGTTTGGTTTCCACAGGTCTCTCTCTCAACACAAGTCAAATAACACAGCTACCTGGTTTTTTTCTTTTCCAATTAAGGGTGTACTATGCAATTTAGAAACTTAAAATCAAAAATGAAATTCTGAATGAACTTCCAGGGCCTAATCGCAAAAACAAATACACTAATGACGATTATTATTTACCTGCTACTGCTAGTAACATAGAAAATGATGAATGATTCAATTATTATATAATTAAAATAGAAAGTAATTAGTGATCGAAGTCGCGTCTCATGGTGAAATGAGTTGTGTGTAGCTCCAATGGTGGTGGCTGCACAATGTCGACTTCTTCTTCTTCATTCCCTTCCTTCCCTCGCACCATCGTCTCCTACACTGTGACCACTTCACTCTTCATCGTTATCTTCCTATGCAGCGTCTTCTTCTTCACTAAACGCACTCTGGAACCTTCTATATCTCCTTACCACACCGACATACCTCTCCCTGCCTCCGATCCACACCTTTCCACGCCTCTCCTCCCTCAAATCGAGCCTCACGATGCTGCCAATGTCACCGTTGAAGCAAATCCAAAGGAGGAAGGAGATTCGCGGGGCGATGACGTCGCGGTCGCGGGAGAGACTGAGGTGAAAGCTGTGGAAGAATCGCGCATGGAGAAAACTGAGCTGGAAGAAGAAAGAGGAAGCTCTAGCGGTGAAGTTCCCGTCGAAAGTAATGCTGAATCTGTGCACCAGGCGGTGATTGAGAAGATGAGAGGCTGCGATTTGTACAAGGGATCGTGGATTAAGGACGCCGATGAGTATCCATTGTATCAGCCTGGATCATGTCCTTATGTGGATGAAGCTTTTGATTGCCAGAGGAATGGGAGGCACGATTCCGATTATCTCAATTGGAGATGGAAGCCTGACGGTTGTGATCTTCCACGGTATGTTGCATTTCGAAATTTTTATTATCTATTCTCTGTTTCAAACCGCCATTGTTCACACCTGATGGAACTTAAAGACGATGGTAAAATGTTGATCAGCATTTCCTGTGTGTTGACTAATCATATGGCCTCTGCTTTCTCTTTTTATGAGCAGAAACACATCATGTGTAATTTATGTTAGTGCATAGAATATATATTACCTTCTTATTGACTTTCCAATCATAGGTTTAATGCTACAGATTTCTTGGTGAAGCTACGAGGTAAAAAATTGATGTTGGTTGGAGATTCAATGAACCGCAACCAGTTTGAATCAATGCTTTGCGTTCTCCGAGAAGGTTTATCTGATAAGAGTAGAATGTATGAGGTTCATGGCCACAATATAACCAAGGGGAGAGGCTACTTTGTATTCAAGTTTGAAGTAAGTCAACTCTTCTGCTCATAATTGCCTGTGTTTTTGGTTGAATGTTCACTGGTAGTCTGGTTGTATTTTTGGTACTGGAATAAGCAACATATTAGTTATCTAGTGGTGTTATAATATGGATTCTCTGCATTTTAAGCACCCCTTTTTGTAACGTTTGATTTTGTTGCAATATTTGTAAAGAGTAAAATGTTTGATAATGTCTGGCAGGATTATAATTGCACAGTAGAGTTTGTGAGGTCACATTTTCTTGTGAGGGAAGGAGTTAGAGCAAATGCTCAAGGAAATACTAATCCGACCCTTTCGATTGATCGCATTGACAAGACAAATGCTCGATGGAAACGAGCTGATATTCTTGTCTTCAACACTGGACATTGGTGGGTTCATGGAAAGACTGCCAGAGGGTACGGTTCTTTCCTTTTCTGATTTATGACTCTTCTTCACGAATGTTGACTTTATCAGAGAATTTCCAAATCCGAGATGTAAGTTAAATTTATTTTTCACATGTAGTGTAACCCATTCATTAAAGTTGCAAAATCTTCTGGATTTATCATCTTAAAGCTTGATACTGCTGGTGCATCCCATTGTACTGGTATAATTTTGTTTCATGACATCTTTCTAGAGGAAAGGAAGAGCCACTGATGGTGAATAAAACTAGTGCAGGAAAAACTACTACAAAGAAGGTGACTACATTTATCCGAAATTTGATGCGACTGAAGCATACAGAAGGTCGTTGAAGACTTGGGCAAAATGGATTGATGCAAATGTGAATCCCAAAAAGCAACTTGTATTTTACCGTGGATACTCCTCTGCTCATTTTCGGTAAGCCCTGGTCTATTATTTACCATCCGGAATCTTTTATTTTAACTGCAAACGAGTTTCAGTTGTCCATGTCAATTTTATAATCTTGATTAGAAGTGAATGGTCTGGTTTACGCCTGGTTCATGTCACTCTACAAATGAGTTTCAGTTTATTCGTCAGTAGTTTCCGTGCACTAGAATCAGTAATAGTTTCCGTGTTTAGGTTTCAAAATAAGAAACTAGATAGGGTTATGAACACATTTCGATTTCATTTTGGTTTAAGCACTTAGGTTCGGATTTGGTTTGGTTTGTTTTATATGCCACCCACCCCATGTACTCTTGTTCCGGTTTTTTTACAGAAGTGTTAAGTTCTTCAGTGTATTCTATGTCCTGACTTGAACAGGGGAGGTGAGTGGGACTCGGGAGGGTCATGCAATGGGGAGGTGGAACCCGTAAAGAAAGGTTCAATCCTCGATTCCTATCCTTTGAAAATGAAGATTGTAGAGGAAGCCATAAAGGAGATGCAAGTTCCTGTGGTTCTCCTAAACGTGACAAAGCTCACTAATTTCCGCAAAGATGGACATCCATCAATCTACGGTAAGACCAACACGGATGGTAAAAAAGTGTCGACAAGGCGACAGGATTGCAGCCACTGGTGTCTGCCTGGAGTCCCCGATGTTTGGAACCATCTTATCTACGCGTCTTTGCTCCTTCAAGCACATTCCTAATAGTTGAGCTCATACATCAACCAACTTTGATCGAAAGAGGAGCAAAAACAAATTACCAATTCAGTCTTCACTGTTGTATTAGTGACGTCATCTCGTGTAATTTATCGCTCTTCGGAGCTGAGTAGTTTTTTTTTTTGTTTTTTTCTGTTTTTTTTAATGTAGAGGTGTCATGAACTAACCAAATCGGGACGAGATTTTCAATTTTTAATAGCAAAGATTTTTTCTCGTAATTCTCAAACCAGCAAAGACGTATTTGAGAATTGAAACGAATTCGTATTGAAAATTGGAATACAACAAAATTTTAAAGAAAAACTAGCAGCAAAGCAACAAATGATACAACATTCCATTTTCATGGCGACAATTTCTTCTTCAACTTCTTGATCGTCTTCACTCCTCTGCGTGCGGCGGGTTTCGCTTTCTTCTTCGTCTTCCTACTCTGAGAAGACAACTCCCTCACTGGACCGGCCGGGATTCCTTTCTTTAGAGCACTTCCTCTTGGTGTAGCAGATGGAGGCAACCTCAAATCTTGTGGAGGTAAAGGGCAATGAGGCTTCCACACCAAATTGTTCTTCATAGCAAATCTTACTCTCTTTGAGCTCTTCTCGCTGCTCGGGCCGGCTAAGCTCGTCTCAGCTGCATCTCTTTTAACAGTAGTAGTAGTCCCTTGCTCTTGTCCTTTGTTCTCTCTTTTCCTCTTCTTGGTCTTTTTGGCCACTGACACAGGTTCTGCTACTTCACAGACACTTGCAACCTCATCTTTTGAGGGACTCATTTCAGATGCAATCTTCTCAAACTCCTGTCGAAGATCCGATATCATAGTCTCGTCAAAAGTTTCATCTTTGTTACCAAGTTCCAAAACATTATCCGTTTCAGCATCCTTCTTGACACTACCTTTTTTAGTCTTTGAACATTTCTTCAAACCCCTTTTTTTCTTCGAAGAAGACCCATTTTCAACAATCTTCTTAGACTCAGACACAGGAACTAGCATAGGCACTTCATTGTGCCCAGGACGAGAAGCTTCCGCAATAGAAACTTCGATACTGGAAGAAGACATATCCTTTTCCAACTGCAAAAACTCATTATGAAGAGCAAATATCGCTTTCCTATTACCCTGCTGACAATCCGGAGAAGAACCCATCTCATAAAACCTCTTAGCAAAATCCATCGACAACGCAATGGATCCCAAAACCACTACATCATCATCCTCACACTCAGCATCATTCCCAGATTTCTTAACAACCAGCAGCTTCTTCCCCATCTTCAACAACTCATCAAACAAATTACTCTTAATCTTCCCAACCAAAATCTTATCATTAACAACACCCAGAATCGTCACAAAAGGAGTAAAGAGAAGTTCCAAAACCTCCTTCCTTAGTGGAAGAAAGGGTCTAAGTTCTTCAACAAAAGCAGAAGCTATATGATAATTAACACCATTCCCTTGAAACTTATCACCAGCAAGGAAACTCCCATCGAACAAAACACTCATCAAACGACGAATTAATTCCAAATCCCACGAATTGCTATCGAGAAGTGAGAAGAATCCGCTCAAAAACCTACGAATCAAGAGGTAGAACTTGTCTAACCTGAGCCTATCGATACGAGACCACTCACGACGCATTGTGAACAAGAAGACGGTGAAGTATTGGAGAGACAAAGGTAGAGGAAGGGATTGAAGAGCAGAGGAGAGACGGTCGATGAGTTCTGATTGGTAAAGAGACTTATCGGCGTGCCAGATGCAGTAGAAGATTCCTTGCCATAGCTTCTTCATATCTTCATCGGAGATTTCAGTTTGTTCAGGGAGCCAAGTACGAAGAACAGTTCGTAGAGATCTGTCGCGGATGGTTTGCTTGCACGAAGCAAGCTTCTTTATCAGCGATTTACATTCTTCTTCAATCGGGATTTCTTGTTGTGCCTGCGAAACTCGATTGCGTTTCACCATTGCTATCGATTTCTAAGGTGACGGCAGTTTCTGTGTGGGAGAGAAAATACTGGAAGAGGGACGTTTTAAGGGTTAGGGTTTATATTTTGTTTCTTACATTTTTTTAGTTTTTTTACATTTTAACCCTCATCTTTCGATTGTTTATTTTTTTGGGACATTTGTTTTTAATATAATTCAAAATAACAATTCAAGTTCTTTGGAAAGTAGCTCTTGTTTTTTTTTGAAAAATCGAACATTTTTTATTTTCTTTGTTAAAATAGAACTATACCCTTGTGAAAAGCAAAAGTATTTTTCAAAATATTCTCCTTGCAGAAACGAAAATTGACGTTTGCATAAAATTGGTAATTGGAATATTTGATGATTTGTTTTCTTTTCTTCCCTAACTTATAAACGAGACAAAATCCGGTCCAATCTTCTTCATCTAGACAAATATCAAAAATCGGAATACAAGTCGTAATTTTTAGAATGAAATATAAGTTCAATGAACATGAACATTAATCAAAATTCAAAAGTATATAATGAACAAGTAAACACGAGGACGGTCAAAAAAAAGTATAATGAACACGAGGGTTAAATGTCACTAAAGTAATCTTTGGAGGCCGATTTGCATTAAATAGTTGAGTATAAGTACTTCAAGAATATTATTTTAAAAAAGCTCAATGAAATTAAACAAAGGTAAGACGTCCCAAAAAAAAAAAAAAATGAAATAAACGAAGGTTTCTTGTGTTCTTCGTCTCTGACGCGCCCCTCCACCATTTTCTCTTCTTTCAAGCTTCGACATAGACGACTTTCCCCTAGTCGCCCTTTCACGCTGGTGAGTTCTAATTCTTCAGTTCTCCATCTTCTTTGCTTCTCTCGAATTTTGTTCTTTAGCGTAAATTTAGGTGATGTTGGGTTGCTTCGTTGAGCTAATTCTCTGGCCAAATTAGCACCGATCGTTCTTTGAAATCGGATCTATCTTGCTTGACGCGGAGAGTAAAATTTCGTTTTGTAATTATAATTTTAAGTAGCTTCTTAAATCATTGGAAAAAACAGGAGACTTGCAAATGTTTGTGGCGTGATTTTCGTTTAGAGATATATAGTTATTGGACCTTATCGAGCTTGTAGCTAAAGCTCACATCTTTGTCTCCCTTGTCGCAATTGATTGTGTAGAAGTCAAAGCTACAGTAGAATTATATGTGAGAGGACGTCTCGTATTAATTTTTTGTTTTGAAAACTGTTGCTGCTTGGAGCTAAATTGTGACATCTCTGTCTAAGATCTCTTACAGTTTCTTCTCATGTTTAAGGCGTAGTAGACACATTTCGGAATTTTATCATCAATGCTAATACAAGAGTTATTTCTAGCAATCCCTATTGAATCCTATCTCTTTGATCCCAATTTTCTTGCTTCAAGGGTTCCAAATTAAGCATCTTGTTGAATTTTATATTTTTTGTTTGCATCTCTCTTTGACTGATCATGGTTTAAATTGATTTCTCTGTTTTCACTTATAACCTTTCTTTTGGTTATTTATATATATGTGAGCTCATATTATGCCCTAAGCATATCCTACATGTTGCATATGCTGGCAACAGTTAGCACTTTCTTCTTCTCTTGTATCCCTGTCCTCAACAGTTAAAACAGATGCTTTCTGTATAGCTTTCTGATTCATTTTCTGGGTTCTCAGTTTTTTTTTAATACAGGATGAGTAAAGTTAACAGTGAGGAATCTTCTAGTAGCCATAAATTGCTGAAGGAAGTCGAGTCGATAAGCGAAGCTCTGTATGTGAACAAGAATCCAAGGAGCTCAGTCGCTGGTCATAATAATACTCCAACAAAACCTTTGAGTCGTAGCCAATTGGCTGAGCCTCAGAAGGAGAAGAAATCGTTTTGGAATTGGCCTCTCAGAGCCCTTTCTCATGTCCGAAACCGCCGATTCAATTGTTGTTTCTCTGCCCAAGTCCATTCCGTTGATGGGCTACCCCCTATATTCCAGGATCTTTATCTCACTGTGCATTGGAAACGTCGTGATGAATCTTTAAGTACTCGTCCTGCAAAAGTTTCGAATGGAAGAGCTGATTTTAAGGACAAGCTGACACATACATGCTCGGTTTACGGAAGCAGAAGCGGACCTCATCACTCAGCTAAGTATGAAGCTAAGCATTTCTTGTTGTATGTCTCTCTGGTTGGATCTCCCGAGGTTGATCTGGGAAAACATCGAATGGATCTCACTAGATTGCTTCCTCTCACACTTGAGGAGTTGCAGGAGGAGAAAAGCTCGGGTAAGTGGTCAACAACATTTCAGTTGACTGGAAAGGCTAGTGGTGCTACTCTAAGCATGAGTTTTGGGTACACTGTTGTTGGGGATACTCGCAATCCTGCTTCTTCTGGTAGCACTCAGAATTTCCGCAGTTCTTCAAATATAAAACAAACTAGTAATAACACAGGGTTGACAAGAACTATTAGTGCAAAGTCTACTCTAGGGAATGGAAAGTCTGTGTCTCGGCGTTATGATCACGGTATTGTTAACAAAGAATCACATCCTTTGTCCCAGAATATGGAGGAAATTAAAGATCTTCATGAAATTTTGCCCGTTGCACAATCTGACCTGGTCAGTTCTGTAAATATTCTGTATCAGAAATTAGATGAGGAGAAGGTGGATCCAGCAGCTGAGTCTCAGTTCGAATTTGACGTTGTCACTAAACACATTGAACCTGTTGAGTGTATTACTCGTGAAAAAGAAGCTGGAAATACACATCAAAGCGGAGAGCCTTTGGTAAATGAGAATGAAATTGATGTTCCTTTTGAGGAAATAAATAAAGCTAGCGAAGTTCCTACTGCTGGAAGTGAAGAAGTTAGTACAGAAAATTTGTCTCCAGAAGAGCCTTTGGTAAACAGGAATGACAGTGATGTTCCTTTTGAGGAACTAATGAAAGCTGGCGGAATTTCTACTGCTGGAAATGACGAAGTTGGTACAGAAAATTTGCCTCTAGAAGAGCCCTTGGTAAACGGGAATGAAACTGATGTTCTTTTTGAGGAATTAGAGAAAGCTGATGAAGCTATTATTGCTGGAAGTGAGGAAGTTGTTGAAACTGGTACAGAAAATTTGGCTATAGAAGAGGGGAACGAAGTTTCTCCAAAGGATAGGGAAAATGTTGTTCCTCAGGATGATGAAGAGGTAGTGAGCAATGAGAGAGACTTGAAAGAAATAATAATGAAAGATCTTGAATCAGCTTTGAAAAGTGTAGAAATGTTGGAAGCAACGGCGTCAGAAGACGAGGAAGATCTAGAAAACCGGGGAGACAGAGATACATGTTTTATAACACCAATTAAGGAAGTAGCAGCATCAAGTTCGAGAGATGTGGCTGACTCTGTTGCTAGTGAGTTCTTAGACATGCTAGGTATTGAACACAGCCCTTTTGGTTTAAGTTCTGAGAGTGAACCTGAGTCCCCAAGGGAACGCCTGTTAAGAGAGTTTGAACTGGAAACTCTAGCTGCTGGTTCTTTGTTTGATTTTGGTATTGAAGCTGATGATCCCCAAATGGAATGTGATGAAAACTTTTCGAAAGAGTATGAATCAGATTTTGAAGAAGGTTTCGATCTGGAATCCCTCGTTCACGATATAGAAGAAGAGTATCAGTTGGAAGCTCAAGCTAGAGTTAGCAAACCCAGGGCCAAAATGTTGGAAGGCTTGGAAACGGAATCTCTGATGCGTGAGTGGGGTATGAATGAAAACACATTTCAGAACTCTCCACCTCACAATGGTGGTAATGCGTTTCATGCAGCTGATTTTCCAGTGAAGGAGCCATTTGATTTGCCTCCTCTTGGAGATGGCCTGGGTCCAGTCGTGCAGACAAAGAATGGAGGATTCTTGCGGTCAATGAATCCCTTACTGTTCAGAAACTCTAAAGCTGGAGGCAGCTTGATCATGCAAGTGTCAACTCCAGTGGTGGTGCCTGCTGAGATGGGCTCTGGTATCATGGAAATACTTCAGAAACTAGCCACTGCTGGAATTGAGAAGCTCTCGATGCAGGCAAATAAAGTAATGCCTTTGGACGATATAACAGGGAAAACAATGGAAGAGGTGCTGTGGGAAACTTCACCTGCAGTTGATGGTGGGGACAGGTTTGCATCAATCTTATCATCACTCGTTTTGAATTTGTTGAAAGGTTTATATGAAAATTGTGCTTGAAACAGCTTTTCTTACAAGTTGGGTGTATTTTGTTTATCTTCTCGATACAGGGATCATATATGGAACCATCATATATCAGAGCATGAATCTGATGATGCAGCTGGTTTTGTGAGAGGAGATGAAACACGAGCATCATTTGCAGCTAAGCCGAAGAAGTTTGGTTCAAGCTCTGGCAAGAAAAACTTGGACTCAGAATATGTATCACTTGAAGATCTTGCTCCTTTGGCTATGGATCAGATTGAAGCACTTTCTTTGGAAGGATTAAGAATACAATCAGGAATGTCAGATGAGGATGCACCCTCGGACATCACTGCACAATCTATCGGAGAGATCTCAGCCTTCCAGGGGAAAAGCGGGTGCATTGGTCTAGAAGGAGCCGCCGGGTTACAACTTCTAGACATAAAAGATGACGAAGACGATGGGGATGATGGTTTAATGGGACTCTCCTTGACTCTTGATGAGTGGATGAAGTTGGATTCAGGCGACATTGGCGATGAAGACGAAATAAATGAGCGAACTTCGAAAATTTTGGCTGCCCATCATGCAAACCCACTCAACTTCATCCGTAAAGGATCAAAAGGGGAGAAAAGAAAGGGGAAAAAAGGAAGGAAATGCGGTTTACTGGGGAATAACTTCACCGTAGCACTAATGGTGCAACTTCGAGACCCGCTAAGAAACTATGAGCCAGTAGGAGCTCCTATGCTTTCTCTTATCCAAGTTGAGAGATTGTTCGTCCCTCCAAAGCCCATAATCTACAGCACAGTTTCAGAACTGAGGAAAACAGATGAAGAGGACGAGGAAGCAGAGGCGAGTGGTGCTGTCAAAGAAGAGAAAACCATGGAGGAACAAGGAATCGCTCAGTACAAAATCTCAGAGGTACATCTTACTGGTATGAAGAGCGAGACCGATAAAAAGCCATGGGGAATCACGAGTCAGCAGCAGCAGGTGCAGTCTGGTTCGAGGTGGTTGATGGCTAACGGAATGGGGAAAGGGAATAACAAGCTTCCTCTTATGAAACCAAAGTCAGGTTCTACAAAGCCTGGTGATAAGTTGTGGAGTGTCTCTGGTTCTGGTTCTAAATGGAAAGACCTTGGGAAAATGGGAAAATTGAACACACACGTTCGAAATCCAAATGTGATAATGCCTAAATGAAATTGAAGAACTAATCTGTGTCTGCTTTGTGTTTTTTTTTGCTGCTAAGTAAAGGTAATGTTATGTGGTGTGGTGGATTGTGTAGATTCACTTCAATGTTACATCTGTTCATTTGTGTGTGTAGTATAGGTTTTGCAGATCAAACTAGTTGCTGTTTGTGGTATACAGTTAAGAGATCAATGGAACAAATTTCGAATGAACAAGAACCTTTTACTCTACTTCCTGATATATATCGAGATATTTGAGAGGCATCTGCAGTGTAATGCTTATTAGTTATCACAATTCAAGCCGAACAGACTACAAAATGAAACATTGAGAACAATAGCAACACATAAAGATAAAACAACCATTAATCAAAATGCTGAACGAACTCACTCGAATAACAAAACGCATTCAAAAAGAAAAAAGAAAAATGAAATTAAGAGGAGCTTAACCGGTTCCTCCAAGCACACCCTTAAGCTTCTTAACTTCTGCATCGCTAAGGAACGTAGTGGCTTCAACGAGTTCTGAGGGCAAATCGTTTGCAAACAGAGCAAATGGTAGAATTTGGAGTCCTGGGGAAGAGCTTCCAAAGGCAACAAAGGCCAAGGCAGAACCTTTCCCTGAATTAAGCTGAAAATGAAGAAGCCCTTGAGGGAACACCATTGAATCACCTCTCTCGAGTGTCTTCAGGTAAACCTTGTTAGCAGATGAGATAAATCCGGCGCAAATGGTGCCTTGTACGACTACAAGGACCTCAGAAGCACCAGGATGAGTGTGGAGAGGGATGACACCTCCACCAGCTAAGTCAAGACGAGCCATTGAGACACCAAGGCCATTGGTGCCTGCGAAAGCAGGCGCAAAGGCTGGAGTCACTGCGGCTTTAATAAGGTTTGAAGTGTTTCCGGCTTTGCCGAGGCCAGAGAATGCGAAGTCGTTTTCAGTGACTTGGTCAGGGTTCTTGCAAGAGTATCCTGATGGGCTTTGAGGGCCCTTTGGATCAGCTACACAGAAGTCTTGAACAGAGGCAAAAGAGATGGATGAAACCAGAGAGATGATGAAGAAAATGTGGATTATCATCTTCATTTTTCTAAAGAAAATTTGTTTTTTAGACAAGAGTCTTGTAAGTTATGAGGCCGAAAGGGAGGCTGTATGGTTTATATAGAGACTTAGTAAGATATTGATATGGTTAACGTGAGGATGGTCTTGAAGCAAACCAGAAGCATCTTTGAGAATTGCATGCATGTGAACTTTGGGTGTACGTACGTGGGAAAAACCCCACATGGCTTTGATGGGGTTTCATGTCAGAGATTTTTGTCAGTATATATGGAGAATGGTGATAAATGGTTTGTTTTCAGTATGTTAATTTAACAAGTTCTTACATTGAACTAATTAAAAGCTTTGTTATTGTTGTGGATATTATTATCCAATAAAATTGGAGTTGAGTTACATAACAGTTTGGGAAATATAGAATCATAGTTTTAACCTAACCTCAAGGTTTCTATTATGACAAATGTACAACGTTGTAAGAATTCCAAGTGTGAAGGGTAACAAATGTTGAGAGCTCCAAACGGTCTTTTAAAGAAATCAAAATATCTAGGAGGAGTCACTTTTTTATTGGATATTTTGGTGAAGAAGATATGGAAAGATAGAAAGGAATGGAGAAGAAAAGAGATTGGTGTGGTCCAGTTTGGGTAAAGAGCAAACATGTCTCTTCCTTCTCTAATTTGGACTTCTCTGCACAGATTCTTATCCTCTCATATCTCTTCAGCTCCAAAATTGTGTGGCTCTTCAACGTTACCTCTTCCTCAGGGCACTTTATTGTCTTTCGGTTTAGTCCATAGTATATGTATAGTGTCAGGGTTTCGGGTCTTGGAGTTTTAAATCAATTTTAAGATTTAGCACCATGCATGTATCTAGATTTCGTCGAAGCGGCAACCTAATCCACCAAACACTCGAATTGAAACCTAAATTACCAAGTGGTTCATGTGCTGAATTTGTAAACAGTAAAATCGAACATGAGGCTATAGCGAGTTTACGCATGTGGGTTAGACACAATAACACAATATACCAGCAGCCTACCTTTTAAGTTAGATTTTCTTTTTTTTTACATTAGTAAAAAGCTATGCCAAAGAGAAACAATTTTTAGTTATGCGCTAGGCATTAATTATGATTTTTAACCGTCTTATCTTTTACGTAACTGGTAACAACTTGGTTCATGCATTGGCTTCTTGAGGTGTATAGTAGCAGTACTGTTATCGAATTATATCGATGCATTTGTATGTTTGTTAAGTGAAGCCAAAAACTTGGCTCAAGCACGGGCCTTTGGAATTTGGTAACATACAAACTGGGCCTTACGACCAGTGAAAATGTATAAAGAGGTAAGCCCAATACTAAGAAGCCTACAAAGAAAAGCATGCATATGAAAAACAAAACTAAGCAACATATGAAAAAAAGAAAAAAAAAAGAAAAAAGAAAATAAAAAAGAAGAAAGAACTAACAGTAAGGTAAGGAAATTGCATAGAAAATGTAAAAAGGAGTTACCACCATCATATTTGTAGTTTGTAATTTAACCAAGTAAAAAATATATGGAATATAGACAAAAAATGTAAATATTAAGATATAGGTCAGTAGACTTTTTTTACAAGGAAAATAATAATTGAAATAACATGAATGATATAAATACCGACGACAACAAACGGAGAGTGTCAGAGAGAGGAGATGAGTATAGATTATAGAATTCACATAATGCATCGAGCCATATGCTAAATTGACAACATGCATTTAATAATTTGCAGCACTTTTCTTTGCAGACAGCTCCACTCCTTACCTCTCTGACACATTTTTGTACCCTAAACTTGCTCTAATTTCGTTTTCGACCCCTCTTTATTTATTTTTTCCTCTTGACGCAGACAACACCTTAGTCTCTCTTTAATGGGACCTCTAAATACAATAAAACTCAGAAAGAAGAAGAAAAAAAAAAAGTAGAAAAGACCTTCACTTCTGACTTCTGATCCCTTAGTTGGATCCGTACCGTACAAAAAACCAGAAACCCTTGATCAATTATTACTTGAACCCTATTAGAATTTTATCTTTTTTCACCTTGAAATCTATCTTTTTACCTCTGCCCAATTATTCTCTCTGACTACTTTCATCAAAAAAAGAATATAGTTTAGCAATTAATACAAATATTTCTAAGATCTTTTGTAAAAACCCATCGGACAAAAGCAGTGAATGTTATGTCGGATCTCTGTTATAGATGTTTCGTCAATTCTGTATCTACTCGTGTCCTGCGATTCTCGTAAAAATTGGCTATATAATCTGCTTATCATTCTCTTCTGATTTCTTTCAGACTGGTATTAAACTAAACCGTTAGTGAATCGATTTCATTGCTTAACCGATTTTTTCTTTTTCTTTTTCTTTTTCAAGCTAACCGAGCTGTATGTACGTACCCATGTATCCAGAAGAAATTACCAAATTAAAGTCATAGGTCCTCTTTTTTTTTTTTGTAGTTTTGCATCTTAACGATTGGAAATTTACAAAATTTCAAAATTCAATAGTAGGCGCGCTCTGAGCCTCTGACAACAATAGGAACATGTCTCGATTAGCTTTACGTGTGTTTGATCTTTTGAAATTTTCACTGCGAAAAACGATTGTAATTTCTTGAAAGAATAACAAATATTCTATGTATTTTTATTTCGATCCTTATTCCACATTTCATATCTGCTAAAATTTATTTCATTAGGTAGCTGCCGTTCGAAAAACTAAGGCCATAACCATTAAGCCATACTTATATAAAAAAAAAAAAAAACACTAAGGCCATAACCACTAACCAGCATGTGTAAGGTGTACTTTTTACGCTAGTAGCATAGAAGCTTGGTTAGAGGTCCGATTCTCTTTGAAATTGGAGTCAGAATCAGATACTTTTGGAATCGGTTAGAAGCGTTTCAAAAGCGTGATTTCTAAAATAGTGAAGTTTGAAGCTTTTTAGAATCACTGATTCCGTTTTGGAAGCTTCATAATTTTAGTGATTTCATTTTTAGAATCGTAAAAATATAAATAAATAGGAATCATATGACTAATTTTGATATTTTAATTAATTTAAGTTAAAGATCTTAGTTATGAGACGACGACGATGTTCTTAATCTTAGTTTTAATTGAGTTATCTAATATTTTCTATTATGTTGGGATTTTAGTTGTTTAAAACAATTTTTTTGAATATGAATGATGTTTAGTATATCATTATATATGCAATATTATATTATATATATATATATATATTATACTATATATATAAACGCTTCCAACACGTACATGTTTCTTAAATTTTTATAAAATCTCGGTTCTATGTTTCCAGACGTTTCCGCTTATTCGTACCCGCTTTCCGATTTTATGCAACATAGCTTTTACATTCGCCGCAGTATATGTATTTACCTACCCAAAATACACTTTTTAACATGTAATTATGGTCCATATTTTAAATACTAAACATAACCTTTTTTTTTTTGCTCTACTGCTGAGACGGTTGAACCACAAGAGTTGTGTAATTGCTTACCTGCTTCTTTTTTTCTGGTAATACATTTACATAACTTGTGTATAAAAGCCAAACAAGATAAAAGTAAAACATATGCCATGATGAGAGGCTCGCTTGATAAAAATCATCACTTACAAAAGGACAAAAATATTCACAACTTTATTACAAAAATTAAGAAAGAGTTCCTTCCTTTAATAGATGAAGAAGAAATGAACAAAAAATATGGCTAATAGAGAAAATAGCTATATAGTTAACCCAAAAAAAAGAAGAGAAAATATCTATAGTTATAAATAATAATAATGTTTAGAAAGCTAAACAACAAGGATTAGAACATAGATTTTTACAATTGCAAAAACAACAACAACTAAGTCGTACCTTGGGACATTTAAAACAAGATGACCATCTGATCTTGCAGTTGCAACTGCAGCATGAGCTCTTCTTTTTATTACAACATGACGGTCTAGAGCAACTTCGGAAACAAGAGGGAATGCAGCAAGACATGTCCGGACAAGAACAGCAGCAACCTCGGAAGCATGAACAGCTCGTACAGCTCGGACAGCTTGGACAGCTAGGGCAGCTCGGTCTTGGGCAACAACAACTGTTCGAGCAGCACGAACCGTCGCAGCATTTGGAACCAATGCAGCTGCAAGTTGTGCAGTTGCAGCACTTGGGCTTCTTCAGATGGCACGAACACTTGGATTGGCAGCAACAGCAGAAACTCACCAGGCTCAAACACGGGACACTACATGGAGTTGGTTAATTAGTATCACTTTCTTAAGATATATATATATACACATTTTTCATTCTAGCCATCTAAAGATCAAGCATTGCCTAAAACAATTTCTTACTTGTGAAAATATTTTATCAAACATGTATTTGATGTTAGTAATTTCGAAAATCATTTTGAAATTAAGAGCCAGTGCAAATGAAGTGAATATAAAACCACAATAAAAATGAGATTATTGGGCGGTAAATTCTTACCAGAGCCACTTCCAGAATCGGCAAGATCTTCGACTCTTCCGTTGCCTGTCCGTATGAGAAAAAATTAACAGCAAAATAGTAAGAACGGGCAGAGCAGGAAAAAAAGAAATGAAGTCATCTGAGTTGAGCTAGATATATGCTTACGCAGGGATCAATGGGTCAGAATTTGCAACGACAAAATCAGAGACCCTGCCACAATAAAAAAAAAAAAAAAAAAAAAAAACATATTTCTTTAATAAATCAACCAAAGTGAAGAGAAAAAAAAATGATACAAAACAGAGAGATCATCTCACTCTTTGCAGCATTTAGAAGCCGGTTGTACACCTTCAATGAATTTAATTTCCCCCTGCTCATTAAGCCAATCGAATTATATAGGTTAAGATCATTAGCTAATTTCACAAGACAATAATGGGACAAAACACAACAAAAACTTCACATATTCAAACATACACAGTGTAAAAAAAAGTGATTTAATCTCCAAAATATAATGCATTATAGAAAGTATGAGGGAGAATTGGGAAAGCAACAAGAAGAAAAAAGGTGAACAAGGATATGGTCCTTTCAAACGCAGATAGCAATAAAGACAAAACCTTTCACAAAAATTGATTGATATGGAAAAGCAGAAAAAAAATAAAATCTCTGCAATAGAAGCTAGCCAAAATCCAATATATATTTATTTTATAGATCTATTATACTACTCAGCTTTCACAACTTTGCTTCTAATGCTTCTCTCTTTTACTTTTCTTCTTTTACTTTATAGTTTCATTTTAATACTTTCTTTGACTAAGCACTCACTTTCATAGTACACATGCACGAACACATTGCGCCTCAGTGATGCTAACAACTGAGTAAATGGGCGTCTCATCAATCACTTCACACTACAAGATGATCACATTTTTTCCTGACTTTTTACATTACATTTACTTTTTTTTCCGTATATATATCATATATATCTCTTAATTTAACATTACATTTACTTTTTATGTATATAAACACTGTGTTAATACGGAGTAGTATTTTTTTATAAGAAAATATAAATATTAATGAGGTTAAATGAAAAGCATAAGAACCCAAATAATTAGTTTTAAATCAATAGATCCGTTGAAACCCTCCAACTAGCAAAAAAATTTTAAATATAAATGATTCGAATTAGTATATTTGAATTAAAACATTCATTAGTTTAATTGGGCAAAGTCCTTGCATAGCATAGT
Organism: Barbarea vulgaris; assembly: GCA_963667165.1. NCBI lineage: Eukaryota > Viridiplantae > Streptophyta > Magnoliopsida > Brassicales > Brassicaceae > Barbarea > Barbarea vulgaris. The sequence goes on along the minus strand of OY763891.1, from coordinate 20,031,503 downwards.
AGTACTAGTTAGAAATTAGTTTGATATAAAAAATTGTGTCTGATGACAGAAATTAATTACTCATTTTGATAGCATCCAAGAGAATAAATAAAATTAAATGTCTTGTTTCCTATAATTGCTGTCAAACATATTACAACGGTCCAGAGTCCAAACCAACCTGGATATAGTAGGGACCAAGTTTTTTAACAAATCAATTGCGTCTTTTCTCACACACAAAAAAAAAAAAAAAAACAAATAGTAATAATATATTCAAAATTTTCTTCAAAGATTATTTGCAAAATAAGCTTAATTAAATTAATATATTGTTCTAATCAAAAACAAATACAGTAGTGTACCATTATAGAAAAGACTAATAAAAAACAAATGAGTAATGAAATTCAAAATATTCGGACACTTCCTCAGAGTAATCAAAAATGACAGATTAAAAAAATGAAAGAAACTGAGAGAGTAGTAAAGTACTAAACAAAATAAAAATAAAAATAAAAAAAAAAGAATTAGTAACAAGAACTTGCCTCGAGAAAACCAATCTCTCTCTCCAGCATCTGAACTCTCGCCGCCTCTCTACGCTTCCCGTATAAATCTGGATACTCCGGCGGAGACTTTGGACGAGGCGGCGGTAATGACGGAGGAGCAAGAGCCGAACTGACTCCACCAGCTGCTTCTCTTCCGGTACCGCCAGAAGGAGCAGCCATTTTCTCCGGCGATCGAGAAATGTTTTAGAGTCTTATAAAGAGAGAAACATGCAGAGTTAAGCAGAGAAAGAAACAGAAGAAGAAGAAGAAGAAGAAGAAGAAGAAGAAGAAGAAGCGGCGAGTGAGTGAGTGAGAAAAACAATGCAAAGGAGAAAGAGAGAGAGGTTAGTTGTAGAGAAGAGGGTGGGTGGCAGAAGCAGTAATTATAGCATCTGACAAGGATTATTACTTACCTTCCTCTGCCCCTTTTAAGGCTCCGTGTCTCTTTGGTTTTTTAAACTTTTATTATTATTTTAACCTATTTACTCGGTTCGGTGAGGCCCATCGAATTTTAACTAATGCCTTTGTGTACAATTATTCATCATATACAAATGTATAGTCTTTCTTAAAGAAACATATACATCTCATCTGCTTTTAAATTCCCAAGCAAACTGTATTTAAAGAATTTTCCAGTGATTTCCGGATATATGAATCTTCAACTTTGGTTATTTACTAACACGTTACAACACAAATGAAAATAATTAGGATATTATATATATATATATATATATGTATATATATATGTAGATTCCGAATCACCTAATGGAGCTTGATCTTCGTTAATTTCAATAATAATGGCGCTATATATCTGATTTGATATTCCAAATTGCTTAACATAAAATAAGTTGGAAATGCATACGCTATGTGCAAGTATGATGAGATAGTTAGGTTTTTATTAAATGTTTTAACTTCCAAAACGAGTTACTTAACTAAAAAAATAACACGTTATATAAGTAAATAAAATAAAACAACACTTTTCTTTGTCTTTTAAAATGGAATAATCAACCATTAGAATCAGATGTCTATTTATCGATTATTTTGTGTGTTCAATTTTTAAAATTCAAATAATGTCATATGCGCCAAAAACAAAATATATATGTTGAAGATGATATTGAAAACCCTTTTGTCTATTTTGGACACACACACACACAAAAAAAAAAAAAAAAAAACTTTTGTCTATATTTTTCACCAATGGGTCATTCACTCTTTTTTCTCAAATCAATTGCCATCATGTTATAAACCAAATTATTGTAGTTTCAAAAATTCACACAAAAAAAAGAAAGGAGCAAAAAAAAAAAAAAAAAACCTTGTATCCAATGCATGAGATTTTCAAATGTTCGTATCTTATTTTAGCTTTAGAAATGCGCACTCACACCAATAATTAATCAAGTTGCCTTTTATTAAATCTTATGCTTTTGAAACAAAAATAGATACTTAGCATCTTTGTCATTAAGCTTTAGAAGTCATTGTCATAAAAAAGTAGCACTTAGCATCTAATCAAGTAGTATATGAACTACATACGTGTTGGATATGATATATATAAGGATTAAGAGGTCAGGTATTGAATATAACTAGAACGCACGTGTGTGTGTGTATAGGTGTGATGGGCGGGAGAATCAGCCAGACGGTGGATCCGGTGGTGAGCCGGAGATACTCATCGGAATCAGAGGTGGTGCTGGTGGTCAGACGACGACCGCATATGGTGAACGGTGGAGGATTCGTAGTGAGCAATAATAAACAACAAGTAGTGTTTAGAGTTGATGGGTGTGGAGTTCTTGGCACCAAAGGCAAGCTTCTATTAAGAAATGGTGACGGTGATGATTTGCTTCTCATCCGCAAAATGGTAAACCAACTTTTATATTTTTATGACTTCTTTTTGTATCCGTTGCATCCAAAATTAAGATACGATATTTGAAAATTTTGATTGGTATCTAGGGAGGATTAGTGCAAGCACTGAACATGGTACACAAGAAATGGGAAGGTTATGGATATGACAAAGAAGGAGCAGAGAGGTTGGTTTTCACCTTAAAGGATCCAAAAGATTCATGTCTGGTTCAAAACGGTTCAATCAGAATATTGGTTCACGATAAACCAAAGATATCATCAACTGGCAACAACAAGTATGTGGAGATCAAAGGATCTTTCGCAGATAGAGATTGCAACATCATGGATTCAGATAGCAGAGCCATAGCTCAGGTAATAATAACAATAATAATATGTATTGTACTATGTGATTTGATTGATGTGGGCATTGTCAAAAATAATTCAAAGCTTCTGACAAGTTATATACGTTGAAAATGTGATATAATGAGAAATGGTCTTAAAAGTCGTAGAGATAATGATAATAATAATAAATGGAAACAGGTAAGAACAGAGAAAGAGATGGAGGAAATGGTGGGGAACAAGAAGGATCTGTATCATGTAATAGTCAAAGCAAAGGTTGATCAATCTTTCATTGTCGGTCTCATCGCCATACTCGACTATATTCATGGCGAATCCACTATCTGTTAAGATATCTACTAATTTATTTATATGTCAGAGATGTGATATAATATATTAAAACCATATCATTTCAATTCTTGCGTATATTACAAAGTTTTTATGTGTGTGTGTGTGTAATTTTTCCAGATCAATATCATAAAGAAACGAATTTTAGATTTGATAATAATTTGTGTAAGAAGAAGACAACAAAGGAAACTAATTATACAGAATTAAACATTATTCACCACAACAAACTGTAACTGAATTACAAATAGATCAAAGAGACCATTTTGGGATTTTTCCGATTCAGAAAATTTTCACCAATCAAGCACAGGCGCATGGATTCTCCGTCGTCGCGTCAGCACCGCCGTCATCAGATCTGAAAACGGCATATCCGGTGGTTAATCCGATGACAATCGCGATGAAAACGCCTCCGTTGAAGGACATAGCAGCCAGCATCAGCAAGTAACCGATCGCGGCGTTAACTCCGAAAAGCATCACCGACGCAGCTTTAGCGGCGGATCTGGTCCCGAATTTTGGGATAAGAGGAGCGGATGCGCCGGAAGAAGAGCGAGGCGGCGGAGGATGACGGGAGGAGGAAAGGGATTTGAATTGGAGGCGGCGATTCTCGAGGTATTGGTAGAAGGCGGAGAAGACGAAACAGGCGATCAAAGTGAGGATGTAACTGAGCCATGAGTCAGTTTTCCAGAAATCGAAGAGAATTGTAGCTTTGATACCCCAGTAGAAGGTCATGTGCATCATCTTTGCTGGATTTTGAGGTTTTGATCTGCGTGTGTGAGAGAAGAAGAAGATGATTGAATTGAAACGATGAGCTATGAATGATCGGGCCGTTCGAGGTGGTTTGGTTGTTGACTTGTTTTGAAGATACGTTTCTTTGTGGGCTCACATCATTGCAGTCCACTGGGCTTACCATATTTTTTGTGGGCTCATATTATAGTTCAGTGGGCTTCGATTTTGAGAAGTTGACACGTATCTTAAAGTTGACCGAAAAATATGGGTATTCCATCGGTTCGGATATTTTTGCATATAAAATGCCCGAATATATTCGATATCTACCCAAAAAATTAAAACGTAACCCAATTACCCAAAAAAATACAAAATAACATATACAAACACATAAAAAACTCACAAAAACAGATGATATAATTCCAAATTTAACATTCAAAAATAAAATAGGATATAGTAATAACTAGTAACGACAAATCAACCAACTTATCAAAATTTGATTTGAAACATAGAGCTAAAAGTAGGAAACTTTCATCTAAGTAAAACTAAAAATCCTAAGTATACTTCATCATAAGTGGTTAGTCTCGTATTTATGGGTACCCGTATGGGTATCGGGTTCGGTCCGGATTTTACCCGATACCCACGGATAAAGCAATACAGGACCCAATAGAGTAATTTGCTAATACCCATAACCGATCCGAACCGGTTTTTTTGGTTTGGTTCCGGTTTGGGTTTTCGGGTTCGGTTTTTATGCCTAGGGCTAGTTTTTGGCTTTGGATTGTCCCATAATCTATTTTGTATCCATTCGTGATTTAAAAAAAAATAGATTCCCTAAAATGTAGGAAATCTGGATTTTGATGGTTTTTGACATTTACAAAGAAAATTCAAAATCCTCATTTTAGTAGTTTTTAAGAGATTTTGTTGGGTCATTTTTTTTTCTTTTTTTTTCTTTTCTAAAATTATTACATTTATCGTCATTTTTATGGGTTTTAATAATTTTGTTAAAACTAAAATCCTATTCTATGGGAAATTTCCATGACTTACCCGTAAATTTTTGTTTTATATATTTTATTCTATTATAAATTAAATATATTTTTATTAATTAATAAATCTAAATACCAATTTTTCTATATAGAAGCAAAGTCTATTAGTACAATTCTTCTACAAACAAAAATCTCATTATAGAACTCTGAACGTTGATAGTAGTTTATGCAATAATGTGTTATTTTTATGCAATAAGCTTGACTATTTTTTGTATAATGAAATTTTGTAAGTTTTTATTTGACTATTAAAATTTAATATAATATTTTAATAATTTCGAACACATATAATCAAAACTAAAAATTATATATAAAAACCAAAAACTAAATAAGTTATCATTCAAGTTTTTGAAAAACTAAAATCTACACTAAAAATCAAAAACCAAAAAACTCACAAACCAAAATCCAAAAACTAAAAACCAAAAATTAAAAACCACTAAAAATCTTCCAACCATTCATGGCTTTAAGTTTTTGAATGAAAAGCTGAGTGATAACATAATCAGAAGAGGTATACCGTATAACCATTAAAGTATAAGCTTAAGTGGAGGTAAAGGGAGATTTAGAGAGTTTCCTCGACAAAGACAATTGGAGAGTACAAGCCGGGTTGGTTCAAGGTCTTCGAGATCACATTGATTGATATTTTGTTTGTATCTTCGTGATAGTGTGATGCGTTTATATCCCCTTTTTATTAAAAACATTTATACCATTTAAAAAAAAAAAAAAAAAAAATTATATGCACTTGATTTTCTATTTACAATTAATGTTAGAACACTTTGGACATGTTAAGTTTTCGAAAGAACTCTTCTACCTTGATATGTATGATCTTTCTTTTTTACCAAGAGGTCCAAGACTGTGAAACCAAAGGAAAATCATACATGATTACGTTGATAACATTGCGTTGCGGTTAATTATGATAAACGTTTATTTTTATAAGTAAATCTTTTGTATCCATGATTTGTTTCATTTCTTATAGATCAACATTTTACCGATCATTATTTCCTCCGTAAAATTTAAAAATATATTGTTTAAAGAATTCAAGCAAAAAGATTTACAATAGTTGATACAATTTTTTTTCTTTTTTTCTTAGCTTTATCCGGTCCTAATGGCCAATGGGTTATGGATCAATCACATATTCAGAGTCTATTGTTAATTGTTATTGTTATAATAATATGGTGTCGTTATTTCTATATACAAGCAGAATACAAAATTTGTAAAGGTATATATATATTAGGATTTTTAGATTTAACGATTCGTTCCAAAAAAACAAACGTAGATATTTAGAAGGTTCAAATCTATATTAGGATACTGAAATATCTGATGTATCGTAAATGGATTCATATCCGTTAAGTATATAAAAAATATTTAAATAATATATTAAAGTTTATTTTTATATAAGATTATAGATATATTTCAGATTATGATTAATTTTGTATTTTTATTTTATATTATCATCTTTCAATAATCAATACTGATCTTAATATTTGTCTCGTATGTATATCCTACTTTTGATGTAGGATATCTACAAACAAAATATTTGAATATCCGAATCAATATAACTATACCCTTTCCAATAAATTCGAATACATTGAATATCCGATCTGTTCTCATTCTGTTACCATAGCAAAAATTCGTCAAATCTTAGTTTGATCGTTACATACTGTACTTTCTTTTTTTTTAATTAAGGGATATACACTAATATTTTATGAAACGGTAGGTACAAATCTTGGTGGGTACACTCAAAGATATTCATGAAAGGGGCTCGAGATATTTTTAACCCAAACAGCAAAAAATGACCAGAAAATTAAGAACATAAACACAAAACGTGAAATTGTCTTTTTATTAAAAACAATTAAGAAACAAATAGAGAACAAAATGCCAAGTTAGAGCGTATAGGACAAGTGGGCAACAAAGTGAAGAAGAAGGACCCATTACGCCACACAAATAGGGAAGTGATGTGAAAACATAACAAATGAACACTTCTGTCTCCTTATCATACCAAAGCTGGACATACCTCATGCATGTGCCATGCATTCACATATACACACTTATATGCATATATACTTTATCACTGGATCTAATAGTTTTGGCTATTCTTACGAGCAGACGTCATAAAAATCTTTTAATAACTAACTACAAATTATGCATCATGAATCTGAAGACAACTTAACATCCAATTAACATTTCAAAAACTTTCTCACTACTGCTTCCCCAGAACTTAATTAGTAACATGCATCAACATAAATAATATGAGTTTGTGTGGGATAGGCTATTGCCTTATAGTAGTGATATGAAAAATGGCATGTGGTACTGATCTTGCTTCAGCGATCTAATGATCATGTGGCGTATACATACTTTATCACTTGCATAGTTGCATGCAAATTTTCCAAACCTAGACACATATTAGTGATAAGACGAGACTAACACAAATCACTAGAAAATATATTCTGTGGTGCTATATGTATATGGTCTCAAGTTGCCTAATTAATAAACTATATATGTATTAGTATATACTTAGCTATAGTATTTAATTTCTTAATTCACCAGTTGTTATGTTTCAGAGCTAGTATCCACATTTTACTAATGGAATTCAATTTAAATGTTTTAAGAAAAACATAAATAGTAGAAATAGTCATGCACTCTTGGAGTTTAATGCATAGAAAAAAATTTAAAACCTTCCTGTCCTTCTTTTTTTTTTTTTTTTTTTTTAATTTGTTCTTTCTCATATGTACATACTCCCTCTATTGGTAATGTATCTGAAGTACCCTATTTTTCTCAGTTAACCAAATCTAAGTGGCATGCATGCAAGCTTAATAATGATGCATCAAAAAACAAACAAAATGTAGTGGTTTTCTCTATCAGAATCCATAACTATCGTCGACCCACACTGCTTGATTTTTCTTCCTTCATTTTATTTCTGTAAAATTACCAAATTGGGTTTAATTTGGCTTTAGTGGAGTTTTTATTCAATTTTAACTAGTTTGTTGGATGATCAAAACATTACTTAATTATGGAAAAGCTTCGACTGGACCGACAATCTTATTTGCGGTTAAATAATTTCAATCGGCTGAAAATGGGTGTCGGATCAGTTTTACAAAACATGACATAACCAAGTCAGATCAACATGTCAAATTCAATCGGATCAAATGGGACATATCATATGCCTATAGTTTATACAGTAAAGATATATGAACTCAGAAGAAAATTCCCTTTACTATGATTAAGCAAAGGAAAGTTTATCTTGATATTTAAGTCGGTAATACGAATTAATATACCTAAAATAAGTATGGTCTCACCACTAAACTACATCAACATTCGTGAACAGAGTTCTATTATGAATATGATACAAACGTTGACATAAAAAAAAAAGAAGAATATAATACAAAACAACAACTTTTTTTCGTTATAGTACAAACAAATAATTAAGTATAGGTTTAATAATCTAGAGTTCTAGACTACCTTTTTTTTTTATTGTCAACAACATGCATCTTATTGATGAATTTGAATAATTAACAAACTTTTAATATTAATATCAATGCTATACATATCGATTGTTTTTTTATTTTTTTCTTTGGAGCTACAACTTGCATATATATATTGACAAACCTAAATATAGAATTAATTACTTAAGTTATATGTAAAACTCGCATTTAATTAAGCATTGCCAGTATATATAAGAAGAATATTAATCAAGCACTGCAAATTATAATTAAGATCACATGATATGAGCTTTGCTCATTTATTTTTTTGAACTGATGAGCAAGATTTGCTCAAGTTACATCATTTTATTATTAACTCACTTATGAAGAAAGGCTATCGTCATAGGATATTAAATCCTCGGATTACAAACCTTTCTTCCTCCTCTAAAATGCAATTTTATTACAAATAATGATGCAAATAATCTCAAACAAAAAAAAGGAAAAAATAAAAACAAATTTACAAACTAACAGAGAGACGGGAAACAGCTCCCAGATCGGAGAAGCGACCGTCGAGACTCGACGGCGTCTATCCCCGGCAAAGCCCCGCTGGAGCTCGTCCTCGTGGTAGTTCGCTGCGGAGATCCGTCAAGGCTCCGCCGTAAGATCCTGCCAATAACGGATATCGGATCTTCCTCCTCATCAGGGCTCCAAGAACGGAAACGGTGGCAGAACGTCGTGTGACGACGGAGAGCTTCCTCGACGGAGATTCGAGTCGGAGATCGAACCACCTCGTCCTTAACAGCCTCGGCGCAGAGTCCACAAAGCCAGTTTCCCTTGTGCCGTTCCTTGACACGGTAGATGTAAGCCGGCGTGCACTCCTCAGCAAAACCGCACGTGGCGCACGTGACAGACTCCACTGCCGGCAACGAAGACGACGGTTTAGTGTTAGTATCGGTGGCTGATGATGAAGAGGACATCCTTTGTTTGTGGAAAAATCAGATTGAGAGACCAATAAAATTCTCTGGCTTTAAGGTTATATCATATACAGATACAGGTGGTCTTGCTTGGATGTATATATAGATATACATTGAGACATATGTCTCTGTTATTTTTTTTTTTATTTTTTTTTATTTTGAGAAAATTATTAAGTGTATGTTAAATAATGTGAGGTTGGAGGGGGATTTGGATTCATGTGAGTGAGATAATGTGGCGAGAAACTTTTTGTTTGTATCTTGAAATTATGCATGTGGGTGTGGATGGATAATTATTGAATTTTGTTTGAGTAAGTAATAAATTCATAAAAATGATTATGCAATCTTGCGGTTAAAGTTATTCATTTTTTTTTGTTCCCCTTGAAATCTTAAACTGAATTATCGAACAAAAGATCTCGAATACAGATTCTAACTATTTTCTGTTAATATATTGTTATTTATCATATCTTTGTAATTAGTCAGGTCTAATATTCTTAGACTTAGAAGTATCCATCAACGTTAAAGAAAGAAAAGTCTATATATATCCTTAGAAGATTACATCAGATTCCCTTTTTATTACTCATATATATATAGATACCCTTGCTAACCCTTTGAGTCATATGAGTAATAAAAAGGGAATCTGTGATTGTATGTGATGATGCTATGAGATAAATTAAAAAAAAAAAAAAAAAAGAGAGAGAATTGGTCTTTAAAAGTTTTATGGTTGAAAGAGAGAGACAGTAATTAAAAGAAATAATCATTTGAATATAGGGAATCAATAAGAATGAGCAAATAGTGCAACAGGTGATCATTGTTGAACTAGGCAGAGAGTACGTAGGACTCATTATGAGGCGAAGAAGAGGTTAGCTTTGTGATTCAAAAACTAGAATTTAATTTGTTACACTTACTAATGGTTAATGACTTAAAATTACTTCATCAATGATAGTGTGTTAATGACTAAAGATGGTTGCTTGCTTGAAACCATGCATAGGTATGGAGAATGATGAAAAGTGGACCTGAAATTGAGGTTATCCGTCGAAGGATCGATGTGAAAGTTAACGGATCAAAAAAAAGTGTGGTTACATTACATGAAAGAAAAAGAGAGAAGGTGGTCCATGTTTTTTAATGGCAATAGTTGAGAAGGTGCCTAGTCTTTGAAGCAACACTCCATTGTTGAAGTATATATGTCTTTGATTAACATCCTAGAGAGCAACTAAACAGAACATATAAACCAAAAAAAATCTGGATATTTCCAAGTCTGTTGTTGAAATATCGATATAATAATATAATGGGATACATTGATGGATTCGTAGAGGCTAATAAAATCTTATATGTTTGCGTTTTCGTCTAAATTTTGTTGTGAATTGAGTAATTTGGATGAATCTTAGAAAATATAACCAAGAACAAAGAGATATATATAGAGGTGCAGTCTTACAGGAACGAAGAATCTAGAGTATACCCTAGACATTGTACTATATATAATATATTACCATCACATGCTGGGACCAAAATTATTCAACGAGTGATATGTGACAACTATATATATGATAAATAATCGTACCAACATTTCATAAGATTATTTACATTACTGTGGAATTTAATTTACCTAAGTAGTATATATTGAGGACGTGCCACAGAGGTTTAAAGGTATGGTAGCGTTCTGATTGGAAAATGATCTGTCTTTGGCCAAGCTATAATCTAATGAAAATTATCAAAAACGAAGTAATAATAATTACTTGCAAGTCTGTAGATCTTATCTTTTTCGAAACTCTTTTTGTTCTTTACACTTTAGTAAATGTTTTTTTTTTTTTTTTTTTTTGGTCCTTTAAATGTTTTGTTTTTCTTTGCAATTTAATTACCTATCCACATACTCCTGCTTTATTGGCTCATCATCATAATTCTATGAAGTTGATGATCCTTTGAATTCTGTCTAGTTTTAGCTAGAATACCTGATGATCTTTGGTCTTAAAACAATATAGTGACAAACAAATTAAAACTGGCTAGAAAAAAAAGACATGCAAATGTTATATATGTAGACCACGTTATAATTAGAATCTATTGGATTCTGACAATAGACGTATGATGTAAGCTAGACCCATATAAAAAGTAAAGTTGTCTTCGAGTTTAGCTAAGCTTGCCCGACTTGGCGAGATCCTAAGTCCTAACTAAATCACAAGCTTTGACTTGTAGGATTGAATTGAAGACAAACACCTAACACGCTCGTGCATCGTAGTGGCATTATTGTAGTTTTTTGTTACGAGTATGATTCGTTGGTTATAAGTCGATTTAACTCTATATATTTTGGGAGTGAGATCAGATATCATTATTTTCAATGAGATTTGATAACATATATGTTTGCGACTTTGCAAGTGAGCAAATATATCTCGTGGACTCTGGAGAAATATTTTCTACATCGAAAAGATGGAAAAAACTTGAATCGTATATAGTTAGCTGAAATGTAAAATCGTATATGTCTCGCTGTTATGTAAATAATCAAACATATCCACTAATTACCATTTCTTTTAGTTTATCATCTTTTTTTTTTTGCCATTCACCAAATTGACTCAAACGAAAACAGATGGATTTGATGTTCAATCATATAGATAGATATTCACAGTTAATTACGTTTTAAAAATCGGTTTCTTAAACAAGCAAGATGATAACCAATCATAAATAGTTACGTTATAGAATCGTTTTCTTAAAGAAGCAACATGTTCTTTGTCTCTATCGCACTCTCATGTGTTTCTCTATATATATATGTTGGTACAACAAATACAAAATAATTGAGCAGTACTACGACTAGTGTTTTTCTTTCGATATTTAGTTAAAGAATTACTATGATTCGTTAATACAAATGTAATATATGAATTATGATCGAGTAATGTGGTACCAATGAAAGCAAACCGACTTACAGCTGTCAGCTGGCATAGTTTTGTCTTCAACATGGATGATAGCTGAACTCTCAGCTAGCATCTTCTTGTTGTTTATTATAAGAACACTCACTTATTACCTTTATACTTTCTTTCTAATCTCGGCCGTTAAAACACATTTTCCTTTTTTTACCTTCTTGCGGCAATTTGTGGTCCTTTTGGCACTATATATATAATATACATACTGACATACATACATCTGTTAGTAACTTGTAGGCTGTAGCTAATATATTTTATTACCACCATGTGTTTTCATCCAAGTGTACAACAAAATTCTGGAGTGAGCAGGGTTTTTCAGTAAATAAGTTTTAGGAAGTTTATATTCGAATAAATTCATTATTTTCAAACTATAGGAGATGATTATATGAAAACATCATATTTATCACCGAGAAAATAATACTTTACCAAATGGGCTTTACCCATCCTGATTTACGTAATTAGATTCTCGCTATACAAAACTATATGTACGTATGTATACTAACAAACTTCACACTTGAATAGTCTATGCTAAAATTTCAGTGGGAGAAAAATCTTAACAAACCAGTCTTACTTTAACAAAAACAAATGAAATATTCTATACTCATATCGAAGGGAGAAAAATCTTAACAACCATATCAATTTAAATAACTTCACTTTTGAATTATAATATTCTAATTTAAAATGATGTATGTGGAGAAGAAAATTCATGTGGATTTGTGCTTTTTTGTTTTTTTTAAGAGCATTCGAGAAAGCAGTGTAATTTTTGATGATTTTTTATAAGTGAGCGAATAAAATTTTCATGGGAAACTTAAAACTCGTAAGTCTTATTTGAGTGGTGGTTTATTTTTCAGAATCAACAGGGAAAATGAATATCAAAGATTTAGATCGTATTGCAGGTATTTACACAGAACTTTTGTGGATTATGGAATGGATAACTATAATTAAAAGTTAGTTGTAGATCCAAAGGCTAAGATTCAACCAAGTTAGTAATGAAGTAGCCTAAGTGGGTTGTGTTGCATTGTTATGATTAATTAGGACTAAGGGCTCGACTGGTTTAAACGCAGCGGTTGTGGTTATGGGTGCGAGAGTTTGCGGAAGCGGGCGGTTGTTGTTATAAGCGACATTAAACGATTTACACGACTGGTTTAAAAATTAAAAATGGGTGCGTTTGCGGAAAGTTTTTGACTGGTTGGCAGTGGTTGCGGTTGCGGATTAATATAAAATATATAAAATATAATTTCTATAAGAACAAAATGTATTAATATAATAAAATTTAGTTCTAAATAAATTATAAAATAACTAAGGTTAAAAATAATTTTTTTTAATATAAAATATATTTTTATAAAGTATTTAAGATTCTAATATTATAATATTTGATAAGAGATATAAAATTTTGTTTTTTATTTTATTTTTGTAAATTTTTATTAGTGTTATAGATTTAAAAAATAAAAAAAATAAAAAAAATTAACCAACCGCAACCGCCCGCAGCCGCAAACGTTGGCTGGAATGAGCTTTTAAAAAAGAGGGATTACAAGCGGTTCAAAGCGATTTATAGCGATTTGCATGATTGTTGTAAAACGCTTGCACCCGTAACCGCCCGCAAACGCTGGGTGAACCAATCAAGCCCTAAGAGATATGGTTAACAAAATCGCGTGTGATGGTAGTGTGGTTGAGTGTATCTTCCGATATGAGTTATGTTGGCTTTGTTGGACTTGGAAGAGTCCCAAAAGTTGTGCGTTCGATTCTATTCCGAAAAAAGTCGCTTACTATGTGACCACTTGGATTTTTGGGTCTTGGGCCTAATGTTTTATCCAAGTTAATAGCCTTGCGAAAAACTTCTTAAAAAAAAACTTGCTCATCTCTGGATTAGTCGGGTTTAACCTGGACACCGATAAATTTTGTTTAAAAAAGAACAAGAAGGAAATAGGGATATAAACAAATATCCCTATAATCACGTTATTATCATTCAATCCTCTTGTAATATTCTCTTTCCAAATGTATTGTACAAACTTCTATAGTCTATATATAAAGAGGCTATTCACATTACTATAAAAAATATGGTTTATATGTAACTGTATAAGTGTGTTATGTCCCAATGTTAGTGTAATTAGGATTAAGTTAGTAGAAACTAAAAAAAATGAACCCTCAATATCCTTATTCATCTCTCCCTAACATTCTCTAATCAATTATAGCTACTTAGCTTTAGCTCCGATACTTAAAACATGGTCCATCTCTTCTAGTTTAAACGAAAAGAAAAGTTTAAAGGGGGGTGTATTCAATCGGGCATTTGGAGAGATTTGAGTTAAATGGACAAATCATGTGTTATTGAAACTTGGATTTCAAAATATCTTATAAAATCATGTGTTATTGGATTAATGATTTTAAATTATACAATCAAATCCACTGTTATTGAAAACAGTACTAGGATTTTATTTAAAAGTTTCAGGTGAGATTTGAGGGGATTTCTTACTTAGAAATACAAAGACCAAAATCTCATTGTTTTAGGTGAGATTTCAGAGAATTTAATAACAAAATTCCAAATTCACCAAAATTTAACCAAATCATCTAAAAACTCATTAAAACTTAAATCACACCAAATATTTAATTCAATACACCCCTCTAAAGGAATGATAAAACTGTTAAAAAAACATATTAATGTTAATTTTTAAATTAATGCTGTATTTAAAAAATAACGCGACCCAAAGTTCAAGCAATATTACATTTCGTGGGACTTATTTTAGTCACTAAAATAGGATTCCACGGCCGACAAGTAATTAAAGGTCATATTAAACTGGAGGCATTTTTTTTTTTTTTTTCTCATCTATCTCTCACACAACAAATTTTATTTGAAATTTGATATATTTGATTTCTCGAACGTAGTTTCCTCGAACACGCCTCTCTCCATACGGCGTCTCCGGTGAATCGAATTTCATCATCGCCGAACATCAAGCGACCCCAACAGAGTGCGTCTATCAATCGAGAATCCTTTGATTCACTTTCTTCCAAAAATCATTTCCCTCGAATTGATCGACGAGTTTTTGATCTGTAATCTCAGATTCCAGGTACTGATTCACTTTTATGCTCGCTTCACCGTTTCGAATCCGATCTAATTAGTTATTCATAAACTGTCGGATTTTATCGTGACAAGAAGAAATATCAAAAATTTCCGAAATGTTGGATGTGAATGAGACTTTCCTCAAGTAGTATTATTAAGGATATGGTTTTAGTTTGCTTTGAGAATTTGGATTAGGGTTAGGGATCGATATCAAAACCTTTCCGCTTCTGCCATATTGCCTCAATTTCTAAAACTTTGATTTTAATATAAGTGAATTTATCGATTCAAGTAATGCGTGAGGTTTTGGTTTGTCTTTTTTTTTTTTTTTTACCAACTTTAGTTCGAAATGAAACAGTGTTTTGGTAGGTGAAGACGTTAATTAATCTAATTGTGTTAAGAATTGCCCATTAATTTTTCACTTTTATATGAACAAAAATAATACATTTCTGGCCATATCTTTATTGATGCACTTTGGGGTCTTACTTTGTGATTCTCTCCTACCAAAATTTTGGTTTTGTGTCTCTTTTGATGGGATCAGTGTGTAGGGATTTTTTTGTTTCAATAAGAGTAACATTGAAAGGGTAGGATCCATTTTTTTGTTTCCCTGTCTGTCAGTGCTAAACACCAATAATCTTATATGATTTGGCAAGGAATCTACTCCTAAATGAGATATCTGAAAGGGTTACACTGAACATCAAGCTAGCTGGACATATGGCTTGATCTAGTTATGAACGAAAGTTTCTCTGGAACGCCAAGAAGCATGACCCTCCATAGAAATAGGTAGAAATTTCCTAGTTGATTGTAGATTTCTTTGCTGACTTGTGTATGAAAACTAAGCAGTCTAAGCTAATCAGACTGGTATTTTGCTGGGTGATGTTACCTTATCTGTTTAGGAGAAATAGAAGGCTGCCTCTTTAGTTTTTGATATGTATCTTTGTGTGACAGATCGAAATCTTACAGCTTATCTATTGGAATTTGTTTAGGATGAAACGAGGAGCCCTTAGACGGAGGGCTAGGGATATTTCTGTTATGCTTGTTGTGCTTGTTTGTGCAACCGTAGTCATATGGACATGGGATAGAACTCCAGTCACGGCCTTTCTTCCACCTGAAAGTCACTACCTAAAGCTGCAAACAGGTTTAACTATGAAACTAAGCTCTCTCTCTCTCTCTGGCACATTTTGTTAGGCCGTTTGAATGCTGGAAAAAAACTATAGAGACTTTGTTCAATACTTAATTGATTCTGTAATATGCTGCATGGACAGCGAAATGTGTTACTTATTAGTTTCCCCTGTTTATGGTTCGTAGGTCTAGAAATTTGTTTTACTTGTATTTTCTCCTGTTTATGGTTCATAACTTACTGTAGATGTTCTTGAAACTAGTAGTATGATTAAATACTGGGGTATATCTGGCCTAATTCTTTGTCATTTGCAGAAGAAACGGTTGAGAGAATACCTACTCTGAATACTGAAACAAAAGACGGCTACTCATCAGCTACTACATTGGTAAACAAAGGTAATGTTCAATAGCTCTTTCATGCCTCTTGTAATCTGGTCAAAAGTCTTTTTGCACTTTTTGAAGGGATTTGCTCCATGCCTGTTGTATTCTGAATTCGGGGGAACTGAGCTTGGCATAACATTTTTCCTTTTGCCGGCTTTACTATGACAGAGGAAAGCAAAGAGGATTTAACTGATGATAAAGATACAGAAGAGGAAGAGAAACAAGTAGAAGAAGTTAGTGTAAGTGATTCAAATCAAGGAAAGACACCAACTATGGAAGAGAAAAAAGTAGAACAAGTGGAACGTAAAGTTATTGTAAGTGAGCCAAAATATCGGAAGAGGCCAACCAGTGAAGAAAAAAAAATAGAACAGGTGAAACATGAGGTTGCTGTTGGTGAGACCAAAGACACGAAGCCAACACATATAAAAGAGACTAATAAGGATCCAGAGAGTAATATTCTTGAAACAGACGAAGATAGGACTGATGGTATAACTTCAACAGCTCGCATCGCGAATAAAGGTAGAGAATTGTGTTTTATAGATCCCAGTTTTATTATGCGTGAAAGTATCATATGAGTGTTTCATTATTTTGAAACTGGACATAACAAATCTATTTGCATCTCAGTGAAACTATAAGTCGTAAATTTCGGCACCTTATTGATGTTGTCACAGTATGATTCCCTCTTATAATTTCTTTCCCCCCAGCTTGCAATTACGCGAAAGGGAAATGGGTTGTGGACAATCACCGTCCTTTGTATTCGGGATCTGGATGCAAACAGTGGCTTGCTTCAATGTGGGCGTGCAGGTTGATGCAACGTACAGACTTTGCCTTTGAAAGTTTAAGATGGCAACCTAAAGATTGCTCTATGGAAGAATTTGAGGGTCCCAAGTTCTTGAGAAGGTAAAAAAAACTATATTTCATTGATACATGTGTTAAATTTAATGTATCCAAAGATGTAGTCGACAGTTCCCATAAAGATCTTAGTAACAGTGTATGGCTCTATTTTTCAAATGCCCTCAGGATGAAGAACAAAACCCTGGCCTTTGTCGGAGACTCTTTGGGAAGACAACAGTTTCAATCTATGATGTGTATGATCACGGGAGGCAAAGAGAGGCCCGATGTCCTTGATGTCGGACCAGAATTTGGGTTCATAACTCCTGAAGGTGGAGCTCGTCCTGGTGGCTGGGCTTACAGATTCCCAGAAACCAACACAACAGTCCTATACCACTGGTCATCTACACTCTGTGATATAGTACCAATCAACATCTCTAACCCCGAAACAGAACACGCCATGCATCTCGATCGCCCACCAGCGTTTTTACGCCAATACCTTCATAGGATCAACGTGTTGGTAATGAACACGGGTCACCACTGGAACCGAGGGAAGCTCAACGGTAACAGATGGGTGATGCATGTTAATGGTGCTCCCAACACTAACAAGAGGCTAGCCGCTCTTGGGAATGCCAAGAATTTCACAATCCACAGCACGGTTAGTTGGGTTAGCTCGCAGCTTCCTCACCATCCCGGTCTTAAAGCATTCTACAGAAGCCTTTCGCCAAGGCATTTTGTGGGCGGGGAATGGAACACCGGAGGGAGCTGCAATAACACAACCCCAATGTCCATTGGAAAAGAAGTTTTGCAAGAGGAGTCAAGCGATTTCAGCGCGGGTCATGCAGTGAAAGGCACAGGGGTGAAGCTTTTAGACATAACAGCCTTGTCTCATATTAGAGACGAAGGTCACATATCACGTTTCAGTATCTCAGCTTCACGGGGAGTTCAGGATTGCCTTCATTGGTGCTTGCCCGGTGTTCCCGATACGTGGAATGAAATCCTTTTTGCAATGATCTAAGTTTTCAAGTTACATCATTTGCATTAATCAGCAGTAAAGTTCAGAGAAAGGGCTTGAGCCAAAAGCCAGCTTTTTGATAGCTTTCTACTATACACACATTGAAGTTTTAGTGGCCTGAGGTGTAAGTTAGTATTTATTGTGGTACAAATGCAAAGCTCTGGCTATTATATACGTATTTACGGAACAGATTCTAACTCTTTAACTTTGTGTCTTTGAGTCGATTAACAAGAATTTTAGAGTTAAATAATTTGAATTGTTCATGTGTTATTATTATCTGAACGTTGTTTGGATTTTCCCTAAACATCTTACGTTAAAAGCATGACTTTGATGTTGCCAAGAGATGATGAGACATACGAACCGATTGTAAACCGTCCGAATTTTAAGATGCCAAATTTAGTCAATTGCAATTGGGCATGTCAGTTTCTATAACAATGATGAGATATGCATCTGCTGAGAAAGGATATAGATGCAAAGCTAATTAGATTATACTTGAGATCCTTATCAAAAAATCCTCTAAGCTCTCAGAAACAAACAAATAGGTTTATAAAATAACAAAAAAAAGAAGCTATTTTTGGCAAAAATATGTCTAAACTTTGACAGCTAATTCAATCAAAGAAAAAAGAAAAAAAATGTCACCCTTCCCTTCTCAACCCTCACAAACAAACAATGTCCAAAGTTTGGAAAAACAGACACAATCTAAACAAAACTACACCTCTCAACAAATCATCATCATCATCATCAGAAACATCGTCATTGTTTTAATACATAACAATACAAACAACAAGAAAAAAAAGAACAACAGCTTCTCTTCTCCTCAATCCATGGCTGCTGTTCTGATTCCCGGTTTCCTCTTCCTCCTCCTCCACCTCTTCCTCTCAATCTCCCCTTCTTTGCAGCACATAAGCGAGTCAGAACCGCTTGTGCGGTTCAAGAGCTCTGTGAACATAACGAAAGGAGACCTAAATTCATGGAGAAGCGGAACAGATCCTTGTGGTGGGAAATGGTTCGGGATCTATTGCCAAAAGGGTTTGACAGTCTCAGGCATTCACGTCACAGGGCTAGGTCTCTCAGGAGGCATCAACGTCGACGATTTAAAGGCTCTCCCAAATCTAAAAACCATCAGGCTTGACAACAACCTCCTCTCGGGTCCTCTCCCTCATTTCTTCAAACTCGGCGGCCTCAAATCTCTCATGCTTTCTAATAACAGCTTCTCCGGAGCGATCCCTAAAGATTTCTTCAAGGACATGTTAAAGCTCAAGCGGTTATTTCTTGATCATAACAAATTCGTTGGAGAAGTCCCTTCCTCTGTTATGACGCTTCCTAATCTCGAGGAGCTTCACATGCAAAATAATAAATTCTCCGGAGAATTACCTCCAGAAGCCGTGAGCAACAAGAAACTTAAAATCCTCGACCTCTCAAACAACGAACTCGAAGGAAACGTCCCTGGTACCATCATGAGGAAAAATCTCGTCCTGAGATTGGATGGGAACTTCTTGTGCGGGGAAGCGGTTAACCTAGATTGTGATTCTGTTACCATAGACAGCGAAGATGGAGACTACGCAGAAGGAGTTCACAAGCCACTGCCAACGGCCCCGGTACCAGTAAACTCGAATAGGGCCACGATAAACGCGATCATGGTCTCCATCTCGCTTCTTCTCATGTTCTTTATTATTGTTGGAGTTATAAAGAAGCGAAGTAAGAAGAAGAACCCTGATTTTCGAATGCTTGACAAACAACATCTCAACGACAGTGATGCCGTGGAAGTCAGGGTACCCGAATCAGGATCCACAACCGCAAAAAGATCCACGGAATCGAGCAGGAAGCGCGGTGGTCATACGGATGGCGGTTCCACCAAGAAAGGCTCGTCTCATAATGGGAAAGGAAGTACCGGAGAAGGAGGTGCCCTAGGTGGCGGGATGGGTGATATTATAATGGTGAATACTGATAAGGGCTCGTTTGGTTTACCTGATCTGATGAAGGCTGCAGCGGAGGTGCTAGGCAACGGTAGCCTTGGATCAGCTTACAAGGCCGTCATGGCTAATGGATTATCCGTTGTGGTGAAAAGAATTAGGGATATGAATCAACTCGCACGTGAACCTTTTGATGTTGAGATGAGACGATTCGGGAAACTTCGACACCCTAACATTCTTACCCCTTTAGCTTATCATTACCGTCGCGAAGAGAAGCTTGTAGTCTCTGAATATATGCCTAAAAGCAGTTTGCTTTACGTTTTACATGGTAACACTACAATGCTTTCTTTCTTTTTCAAATCTTGATTCTCCAAGAACTCTCCGAAAACCGAGTGTTTTCTTGCCATGTAAAACATTTTAGTGATCATCATAAAATATTTTCTATGAATAGGTGATCGTGGCGTATATCATTCCGAGCTAACTTGGCCAACAAGATTGAAGATCATCCAAGGAGTTGCGCATGGAATGCAGTTCTTGCACACAGAATTCGCATCTTATGATCTTCCACATGGTAACCTCAAGTCAAGCAACATTCTACTCAGTGAGACCTATGAACCTTTGATCAGTGATTACGCATTCTTACCGCTTCTCCAGCCAACCAACGCAGCTCAGTCATTGTTTGCTTTCAAGACCCCCGAGTATGCGCAGACCCAACGGGTTTCGCATAAATCAGACGTCTACTGTCTCGGAATCATAGTTCTAGAGATCTTGACAGGGAAATTCCCATCTCAATACTTAAGCAACGGTAAAGGAGGGACTGATATAGTTCAATGGGTACAATCTTCGGTGGCAGAGAAAAAAGAAGAAGAACTTATTGATCCGGAGATAGTAAACAATACTGATTCGATGCGACAGATGCTGGAATTGTTAAGGGTTGGGGCTGCTTGTATTGCAAGTAACCCTGATGAGAGATTAGACATGAGGGAAAGTGTTAGAAGGATAGAACAAGTAAAAACTTGATGATATGCTTTAGAACGCTAACGCGATTCGGAACAATCAAATCTTTCGGAATATGTTAGATACATAATACTAACGATGAAGCCAAAGTGTGAAACAAGGGCGAGAGTTTGGGTACGTAAATATAAAAAGACGTTTTATTTCTTCGGTGAGTTTCATTTTTTTTTATCAGGTTGGAGTGATCTTCAGATCTTTGGAAGAAATATAAAAGTATACTTTTTTTTTCTGTTCCGTGTCCCATAAGAAAATCACAATTGTTCATTAGAAATAAACAATTATTTTTTAGATTTATCCTTTTCTTCTTCTATTTTTCTCTAATTTGAGTCCAAAAACTTTATGTAAAACATTATAGCATTTTTCTTTTCTTCATGGAAATAATTGAAAATCGTTTTTTTTTTCTTTTAGATCTAACAAAAAGTTCTGTCCATCTCATAGCCATAGGTCTGGTGGCCAAAAAAATAAGAAATATTTTTTTACATAACTACTTGAGCAGTGTTGTAAAACGCGTTATACGCTCGCTAGGCGGCTATCGAACGCCTAGCGCCTAGCCGTATACGCGGACGCCTAGACGGGGCCTAGGCGTATATATATATATACCATATATTTATATATATTAATATATATATGTATAGTTTTAATATGCTATATATTTCTATTATATATGTAATGATAAAAATTAATTATTTAGTGATTCAAAAGAAAACTCTAAAATAAAAAAATAAAACTAGTCTCATGTAAACTCTCAAACAATAATACAAAAAAAAATAGTTTAGAGATAGACAAACATAGACACAGAAGTAACTAGAAAGAAAAAGTCTAATCATCATTCTCTTCTTCCACGTATATGTCTCCAACTTGGTTTTCATCTGACTCAAAATCAATGTCATCATTTTCAAATAAATTCAAAAACATATATTCGGATGCAAGTGCGGTGACCGTATATGCGTTATTTGCGGCGTCCAGACGCCCGTTTTTTAAAAAACCGCATAACAAGGCGCATAAGGTTAATTCAATACGTTAGCGAGCCGCATAGCGCCCAGGCGACGTATAGGCGGGCGCCTAGGGCGTATTTTAGAACACTGTACTTGAGAGATCTTTTTGTCACGCAAAGCTGGAGCGAGTCAAATTTATTACATAGTAAAAAGAATAATATGCAAACATATTGACAAAGAAGGCATAACATGAAAGACGACTGAGTATGCAATCTTTGGTTTTTATGTACTCTTTGAACAGTGACTATGTCATTTTGAATAAAAGTGATTCGTGAAAATTAAAGTTCTAAAATGTATACGTTCACTAAAGATGTACCTATAAACTCCATGAACCACATTGACATTCTCTAATTTATTTTAAGCCAGTAAATTTAAAAAAAAAAAAAATTCTCTAGCTCAGTTATTTTACCTTCATTTTCGATGATTTTGAAATGAAGATTTGACTCTTTCTCAATATTTTAAGGCATTACATTATCTTATCCGCAATAGCTTATATTTGTTTCTCAATATTTAGTAACTTAATACTTGAAAATAAAATCTAAAATGGATACCAATTACCAATCATCTCATCCACATATCGTAATAGACAACTATCAAATTATAAGATAAAATCAAAATTCCTGAAGACTGGGTAAAAGGAAAACAAAATTATCCTAAGATCCTCTTTACTAGGCTGTACCAATTAAAACTGATATCCAAGTTAAGGGAAGTGGCATATCGGATAAACAAATATCTCCCTATCATCGATCTCTACAATCTCCTCAACATCTAACAATTAAAATAAAATTTATGGATCTTTTCCCTCAGCAACCCAGTTTCGACATTCCTTCATCCAAGCATGATCTCCCTAATTATGGGTTTGTTAGCTTTTCTTATAATATATATATATATATATATATATATATATATATATATATATATTTTAATTTCATGTTTGCGCTTAAGTGTGTCACACGTAACGATTTCTTTACTTTCTTGGTTGCTTGTGTCATCACATGTTATTCGTGCGGTTGATCCTTTTTGCACGTTTGTATCATGTCACAATGGCTCAATTTATGTTCCCATCGAAACTCAGAGTGTGTGTTTTTACTTTTTACGTTCAGGACGAATAAAAATATGAGACGGGAGGGTCAAAGAGCTCAAGTGACAATGATTTACGAAGGAAAAGTGTTCGTCTTCAGTGATCTCACAGCTGAGAAAGCTGAGAAGATCTTACACTTGGCAGAACATGATGGGGCTTCAACACAAATATACTCTCAGCTTGATCACCGGTTTGCTCCTACTACGCCCCGCAACAACCCTAATCAATGGAACCGTTCTGTCATCGTCCCGAGTTTTCAAGAACATGTAAACGAAGGCAGCAATTTTGATGTTTCCATGGGTCAGATGGCTTGTGGTATTGTTCTTGTGATCTCCTACTAAAAAAAATAAAGTAAAAATCTAACGAAAAATTAATCTTCCTTTTTTTTTTTTTTTGTTAATACAGAACTCCCAATTGCTAGGCGGAACTCACTTCACAGGTTCTTGGAGAAGAGACTAGATAGGTATATATATAAAAGAATATCTTTAAATGCTCTTATTAACTTCTCAACTTTATAAATTATTTTGGTAGTTAATAATATTTGGATTTTAAGGTATGGAGGACGAGGACCATATCATAACGGCAATCACTTGGCAGCCGTGTCACAGCCACCAGTTGAAAGCAAATGGTGGCTGGGATTGGCTCCTCAGCCACCTCAGTAGTTTAATCATTTTTTGTTTTATGGATATGGTTTTATGTGTCTTATGGTTCGACAAGCTAACACCTAGCTCCTTCGGATCTGAGACTTTCACATTTATATACCACAATAAAGTTTTGGTAGCAATCCACTTTTTAGATCTATTGATTGGATTTAGCCAGATTTGGGTCAGAGGAAACCATGTTTTTTTCCGTGGTTTTTCTTATTGAGGCAAATCTGTAATGAGTTTTAGTATCATGAGTTCGATTTTCTCGGGATTTTTGTTTTGTTTTCTTTTTGGGTTATTTTTTTTTTTTTCTGTTGGGGAATTTTGGACTCCAAACCAATTCCAAAGGTAATTCCTATCATTTAAATCGTCAAGATTGGCCAATCATGATTGAAATCACAGTGGAAAGATTCAAACTATTGTATTTCAAGAGCAAGAGGAATCTTTCAACCACTAGCTAGACTACTACAATGAGTTGGTTTTCCGCTTTTGGTTTCAATATTGTATCGAAAATTTCACTAATAAATTGTGTGTTTTGAGTTCTTTTGATTTAGTTTCAGCTTGAAACTTACCGATTAAGCTCCGTCCTTAAGTGTTTATGATTATCTATTGAGATAATTTACTTCATTTAAGTATTTAGTTATACTTCAGTAATTACCATTTTGTCTTACAATATAATTATGCTTAGAGCAGCTTAGAAGTTAAGACCATATATGGTGACCATTTTTTCACAGTTTCTCTCAAAACAGAATCAGAACGACATCGAAAGAAAAAACGTTTTATAAAATGATTATTTAGATAGTAAGGGAAATATAATAAACAGAAAATAGTGACATGAGCCGAATCATGAGAAATTGCGATTGGTGGAGTTATGGGATGATTAAAGCCGAGAACTAATGGTAACTCAAAAACAAATTTTTGGCAAACTTATCACATGCATGCGCCTACTATGTCAATGTCCAGTGTCTTCTATGGTTATTTTGCAAATAACTTGTCTAATTTCATATTCTCTAGCTAAATCGTAACCATCAAAAAGAGTCTTAAAGAGTAAAGACTTAACACACAAGCCAATCATACTACATGTAAGCAGAATTTTAAGGAGCAACATATTATATGGACCCAAAAGCTTGAATTGGGTAGGACTCGATTCGAATACAAACAGAGACATATTAAATTTTGCATGCAAGTCAATTTTAATGAAAGGACCACAAAGAAATTAGGTTTTGTCTTTTTTCGTCATATATAATATAATTCTTTAATAATTGGACTTTTTAGGTGGGCCCCAACCACTCAGTAATGATGTCCCTCTTTTGGGCTTATTCTCATCGCTGGCTACTTCCGTATGGGTCAATATTATTTTATTTACTAGTATGATTTTTCTTATTATTGTTTTCGTATCTTTCTCAAGTCGATTGATGAATTAACCACAGACAAACGTTGCCTAAACAAACAAAAACCACACACAAACCAACACGGCAACAACCAATTTTATGCTTCTATTACATTTACATCATAGTTTATTTATATATAATTAACAATTATACAGCATAGTTATGCTCAAGTAACGTGTTATATTCTAATTTCTTCTATAATTTTCACCGCTCCATTTTCTTGTTGCTAATATTCGCTTCAATTATTTGATCTGATGCTTGGAGCATTTATATATTCACCTTTCAATACATCCACTAAAAGAACGGATACAATAAAAAGGAAATATCATACTTTATTTTTTTATTTGGGTTTAAATATCACATTATTTTAAAGTTTAAACTTCAAATTATTTTAATATGTTAAATATCACAAAATACAAAAACAAAAAAACAAAAACAAGAGCATTATTCCATTTCTCGCCAAGTTTAACGATCAAGAATTAGCTCTCTATACTTTCATTCCCCCCCAAATCAAAATTTCTCGATGTTATTTCGTTTCCACCATATATAACATACATAATTATATGGACACACATGTCATATATATATGTATATATGTATATGCTAATTTATTTATCTCGCCGATTATTTATGCCTAATTATTTTATTTACCCCGATCCCCCATATATATATATATATATATATATTAAAACTCATTAGAAGAACTCCGGCTAAGTCACTAGAACTCCGGCGGAGAAAATTTGGCCGGCGGTGTAAGGAGAGGTTGAGAATTTAGATCTACATCTCTCTTTTCTTTCATCACTCGCTATATGACTCGATCGACACTCTGTGCTGCAAAAGGCTTTTTCTCCTCTGCATCCAAAAATAATATTCAATCAATAAGAAATCGAGCGATACGACCATAATATAGAAATACTTATATTTATACCTGTAAATGAATACGTCTTGACCATGAAGTTTCTTCCTACATAAGTAACACGAACTGAGGAAACTCAAACCCTGAAACACCGGCGAATTCTCTGGAGATTCCGTACCGACATCGACCACGAAAAGTCTTTCCCGATTATCTTCGTTGATCTTGCTTGCGAAACACTCAAACCCATCTCTGTCATAAACCCTAGTACTGCAAGATCCACTAGGCCCATGGTGACACGTCACCACCGTATAATCCTCCTCGTCCATTATGAACATCTCCTCGTCTTCTCCGTCTGTGCTTCCTCCATGGCTCATGAACTGAACCGGATCAGACCGGCCGGACTGGTCTTGTTCCGATCTACAAACGCTCGTGATTCGACGAGTGTTTGAGTTCTCGAGTGCTGCTACAATCCCTAGACCAACGGAGCCACCAAGATTGTCATCGTAGAATCTCTTAGAGCTGTTTCTTTGAGATATCTGAGGGAGAATCTTGAAATCGAGTGGGCTTCTAGGGCTTGTCATCAAGACGTCGAAGAAAGGAGCCGCAGCAGATCGGTTGACTCCGACGAGAAGCTCCGATATCTTTCCGATCATGGGATGAGTTCTTTTGCTAAGCATGATCTTAAGAGAAGGCTATGATCAGATTAAACCAAAAGAACAAAAAGAAAAAGAAGAAACATAAGAGGAGAAGAGAGAAGAAGAAGAAGAAGATTGGTGGTGTTTGTAAAACCTCCACAAAGAAGAGATGGGAGAGAGATGTGTTATTTATGGTGGAGTTGGTGGGAGGGTTGAGAAACTTTACACTACTTTTTTTTTATTTATTGCAATATTTACAATAAATCACGTGAACTGTTCTTGTTTTACGAATCAAACCCCTACTGTTTATCTTCAAAACAAAACTACCATATTAATATCTAATGACGTAAACGAACCACGAAGCGTGTGAAGCTCATTCGTATCGAGATCTTTTGGATTTGTTTTTCTTCTTACGAACGTCTAGAGTTGAAGAACAACCTGACTAGAAGAGATAAATAAACAGAGGATATAAAATTTGTTCAATTAGTGTTTGTCTTTTTCAATTTGTGTATTCTATTTTAATGCTACATATTATAATTAAGTACATTATTAAGTCGTCAATTATAGTTCTGAAGATCGTCAAATAACTAAGGCTAGCTACTAAAACGTTGACGCAAATTTATTTTGGCACTTCTTTATACAAATAATAGTGTGGGTGACACGGTGTTAAATTGCTAATAGTTTATATTATACTAGTCTTAAAATAAATAAAAATTTCTTATTCTAAGAAAGTGGGATCTTAATTAATTTTTCTAGTCATGAGGCAAACATCCTTTTTCATACATAATAATAGCTAATTATTCATATAAAAATATATGTATATATATATATATATGCTCGTTACTTTTTGGCATTTTATGTTCATTACATCATCATAATTATTTTAGAATGCCAAAATAATATTCCTCCTACAACTGCCTCTACCAACAAACGCTCAAGCAGGATAGCTAGCTAGTTTTTGGTTTTGAAATTTTTACAGCGTTAAAAATTAGTTTTAAAATGCATGCAATCACAATCATTCATACACAAATTAAAGATATATAACATTTTTGTGAGCAATTGTGTCTAAACCAAACGCAAGCTTCTGTATTTGCCCAGACTTGTACATAACAGCGACACATGCATGTTTTCTTTATTATTCAATAAAAATGAATTTTAGTGGAGTGTTATATGTATATGCTGAATTGACGTAAACCCTAAGGCCTAAAAACAATGCTTATAATAATTAGATTGGAGGGATTTATTTGTCAGAAAATCAAATACGATGTGAACCGACGACTATAATAAAATTGAAATACTGACATAAATACAATCAGAGATATTAAAACGAATATGAAGATGAGGTGCCAATGAAAGAGTGGTCCACACTCCACAGAGAGACTCCAAATCAATTTACTTTTTAAAAATACACAAAAAAAAAGTCGAGATCAACAATGTCCCCAAAGGGTCCCACAGGCTAGTTAAAGAGGATTCGTTGAGCACTTTCATGAGATGTGAATACGTGGCATTCATCAACAGCTCCACTATTATTTGCTGACTCGGATTTCTGTTTTACTTTACTATTATATCTTTTTTTTATAGGGAAAATCCCATAAAAAACCTCCAAAGTGGCATGCACTTCCACTTTAAACCTCCAAAGAATTTCACTCCCACTTTAAACCTCCAAAGTGACACTTTTTCTACATTAAACCTTCAATATGGCATTTTTGTTCGCAAAGACTTTTCAGATCACGGAACAGTAAACTCCGTTGACGGAACAGTAACGCCGTCAATTTTTTTTTTTTTTTTTTTTAATTATTTAAAATTAAAATTTAAACTCAAAAATGATTTTAATAATTAAATTAAATATATTTTATTTTTAAGTTTATAACTTAAATAGTTAAATAACAAAAATCAAAATTAGAAACCACAAGTTTTTTTTAAGTAACGCCCTCAAGTTTTTTTTTTTTAATTTATTTAAAAAAAAAATTGTTTAAATTAAAATTTAAACTCAAAAATTATTTTAATAATTAAATAATTATTTTTTATTTTAAAATTAATAACTTAAATAGTTAAATGACAAAAATCAAAATTAGAAACAAAAAAATCATTTTTTAATTTTAACAAATTTGTGGTTTCTAATTTTGATTTTTCTTTTTTAACTATTTAAGTTATTAACTTAAAAATAAAAAAATTAATTTAATCTAATTAATTTAATTATTGAAATCACTATTGACTTTAAATTTAAATTTTAAAAAAAAATTGTGGTTTCTAATTTTGATTTTTGTTATTTAACTATTTAAGTTATAAACTTAAAAATAAAACATATTTAATTTAATTATTAAAATCATTTTTGAGTTTAAATTTTAATTTTAAATAATTTAAAAAAAAAAAAAAAAAAAAAACTTGACGGCATTACTGTTCCGTCAACGGAGTTTACTGTTCCGTCAACGGAGTTTACTGTTTCGTGATCTGAAAAGTCTTTGCGAATAAAAATGTCATATTGAAGGTTTAATGTAGAAAAAGTGTCCATTTGGAGGTTTAAAGTGGAAGTGAAATTCTTTGGAGGTTTAAAGTGGAAGTGCATGCCACTTTGGAGGTTTTTTATGGGATTTTCCCTTTTTTTATATGGTCCCCTAATCCTATTATGTATTTTCGTAGAGTGACTTGTTTGAATTTTTTGAGAATTTAGTAGAACAAAAGTGAATTGTTTTTTTTTTTTTTTTTTTTGAAATTACAAAATTGAATTGTTCTACAACCATGATCATGGATTTTAGGAGTTTTTAAATAGAAATTTCTTTTAAGTAAGATTTATTTTTCTTATTATACATAACTGCATATGTAAGAGATTCAAACGAGAAAACACTTCAGTTATCATCTGAATCATTTTAAAACCTTCAACAATATTTCTATGCACTAAAACAATAAAAAAACAAATTACACAAATGAAAATAACCTTTGGTTGAGAAAATCATGAAAATGATAAACGATTTCTGTAAAACTAAACATATTGTTTTGTTTAATAGTTTCCAAGATACTTATCCTCTTTGTCTTTAAAAAAACATGTTATGCACTGCTTAAGGAGAATATGATGTTATAGATCTAATGTATCATGAAAAAAAGATCTAATATATATAAAAAAAAATTGATAGAGATTTAAGTGATTTTAGACACAATTGCAATACCAAGAATGTGTTATAGTTCACTACTATTCTAAATGTTTAGCTGACTCGGATTTCTGATTTTTTGTTCCAGTCGGACATTTTGAACATAAAACATTCATTTTTTTGTTTTTACCAACCTTTTAGTTCGCCTATTTTTCTAAAATTTCCAAAAGTCATTGTTATATCCAATCATTTTTTACGTTTTAACTAAGAATATGACTTTTTCTATTACCTCTTTTCATGTGTTTGAAATATTATTTTCCTCTTTTTTTTTTTTTTTTTTAGTTCAGCGAAAAAAATTCCTCGTTTTTCTCTTCCCTAATTTGTAGCATGATGAACATTATCTAAATGTATTTTTTTTGTCAATAAGTTTACATTAATATTTTAGAAATTTTAAAATAATAAATATTAAGTATTTAGTTTTTTAGGGAAACTAGAAAAAAAAAACATGTTCAAATTTAGTTTCTTCTGCTCAATTTAAACACACAATTTTACTTCATGAAAATATCAATAATGATTATCCAACAAATAGATATGAAACAATGATTTCATGCACGAACAATTTTATTTTATATCTTTATCCGTATAAATTAAAAATGTATAAAAATAATAATTCCATCTAAAATTAGATAATCTTGTCAATCTGTAAATAAAGAAGAAGACTACCAAGTCAATACTACAAATCCGAAGAATCTAAAATTAGATAAATTGCTAAATTTGATTATTATTTTTCGTTTCCATAACTTAGTCAATCATAAAAACATCTATTGAATAAATAATATATTGGATAAGTTTATCTACTACTACCGAAATTTAAGTTGTTTTCCGCTGTTGCATGCAAGTAAATGTGTAACATATATCTATATATCTATATTTCATTAAAGCACATTAAAGGCATCCGACATTGTTTTTTGCATAAATATTTGATTGATGCAGAAAATTAAATTCTATCTTTTCAGATTATAAAACCAAATAAAACTTTATTTTAATATTAAATGAAGTTAAAAAATTACTGGTACTTCCTTTTTTTTTTTTTTTTTTGGTTGAAGTAAACATTAGTAACCACAAAACTAAACAGAAGTGAGAAAATTAAAGTGATTAGTTTAGTCGAATGATATCACATTTCTACACTCTTTTTTACTGAAAGCCAAAAACAGTAAAATTAACCGTCATCGAATACATTCAAATTGAACCGGACCAGAAGATGAAGCTTTTAGCGCAGGAAAACCTTTTCACCTCTAACACATCGGCTACCAAGTACTAATAATGGTTTCACGGACTTAATAATATATGAAATCGTTGAAATGATAAAATTAAGTCTTCAGGATAACTTTTTTTTTTTTTTTTTCCCTCACTCATTAACTTAGTCAATCGACTCAATCTTAAAAATCCATTTAAATTAGATAAACAAACTAATCTACAAAATAGTATTTTATTGTTTCAAAGTCACTATAAAACAGTTATAAAAAACTCATCCAAAGCAAATAGTTTTCTACAGAAAAACGTAACACTAAACTATGAATATGAAGCACTCCACTTGGCTTTTATCATTGTTCCTCGTCCTCATTATCTCGTTTAATTCCGTTAATTCAACCATTGTCTCCCATGATGAACGAGCAATCACCATCAATGGAGAACGCAAAATCTTAATTTCTGGCTCCATTCATTACCCACGAAGCACTGCTGATGTAACTACTAACACTACACATGCCATTTATACATATATGTTTCTCCTTCCACAAATAATAAAAAAAATATTCATATTTAATGGGTTGTGGCTTATGCTTGCAGATGTGGCCTGATCTGATCAACAAAGCCAAAGATGGTGGCCTTGACGCGGTCGAAACCTATGTTTTCTGGAACGCACATGAACCAGAACGTAGACAATACGATTTCTCGGGAAATCTCGATCTTGTTCGCTTTATCAAAACAATCCAAGGCGCGGGTCTCTACTCCGTTCTTCGCATTGGACCATATGTTTGCGCGGAATGGAATTATGGAGGCTTTCCAGTGTGGCTGCACAATATGCCCAACATGCAATTCCGAACGGTTAATCCTAGTTTCATGGTATAACCCAAACTTTCATTAGAAACTTTATAATATTTATTGTCGGATTCTTTAATTTATTTTAATACTAATTATTTTGAAATCTCTTTATGCAGAATGAAATGCAGAATTTTACCACAAAAATAGTGAAAATGATGAAAGAAGAGAAGCTCTTTGCGTCACAAGGCGGTCCAATAATCCTAGCTCAGGTATATATATATTATTAGGGTCTAGGGATGTTATGGCTAGTCCTATAGCCTGGGGCTGACCCATCGGACCAGAATCCGCCCACGGTTAAACATGACTTTTATATGCATACATAATTTACACATCATCAAATATACTACAATAGGTTAGGAATATACACGTTTCTTACGAATATTGTTTTAATATAACTATTAAATTCTAAAAGTTACATGTAAAAAAAAAGTGAATAATAAAAATTAAAACAGAATAAGTCATACGTTAAAATCTTGTAAATATCTTGACACATATCAGAATCTTGTTAAAATATTATGAGACGCAACAGTTTGATGTTCATATTGTCTTTCCTTTATATAGGATATAAGCCATATACTTTTTAACTTGCTCGGTTACATTTCAGATCGAGAACGAGTATGGGAACGTGATTTCTTCATATGGAGCAGAGGGTAAGGCCTACATTGATTGGTGTGCCAACATGGCTAACTCTCTAGACATCGGTGTTCCATGGCTTATGTGCCAACAACCCAACGCTCCTGAGCCTATGATCGAGACTTGCAATGGGTTCTACTGTGACAAGTACGAACCAAGCAATCCAAGTAGCCCAAAGATGTGGACAGAGAATTGGACCGGCTGGTTCAAGAACTGGGGAGGCAAACATCCTTATAGAACAGCTGAGGATCTTGCTTTTTCCGTTGCTAGATTCTTCCAAACCGGAGGAACTTTCCAGAACTATTACATGGTTAGATTCAGCTAATTTGTATTCGTTATAATTATTAACCAACCTCTTCTAACATATTTTTTTATTACAGTACCATGGTGGTACTAACTTTGGAAGAGTCGCAGGAGGTCCATACATCACCACTTCATATGATTACCATGCTCCTCTTGATGAATACGGTATAAACAATCTCATACCTTTTTTTCCATTTTATATTATACATATCGCTTAAAAAATGTAGAATAATACGGTCTTGACGTATATATTTATATTTTAGGTAACTTGAACCAACCGAAATGGGGTCACTTGAAACAGCTACACGCAGTATTAAAGTCAATGGAGAAATCGCTGACTTATGGCAACATCTCAAGAATCGATCTTGGCAACTCCATCAAGGTTAGACTCATGTCCTGTTTCCTTAAACTATAAAATGACGTTATCATTAACTAACCCGCTTGTTATTATCTTTTTAAAGGCGACGGTTTACACAACAAAGGAGGGATCAAGCTGCTTTATCGGTAATGTGAACGAAACTGCGGATGCGTTAGTCAACTTCCAAGGGGAAAACTACAACGTACCGGCTTGGTCCGTGAGTGTGCTTCCTGATTGCAAAAAAGAGGCTTACAACACTGCAAAAGTGAACACTCAAACGTCGATCATGACCGAAGACTCCAAGAAGCCAGAGAAGCTTGAATGGACTTGGAGACCAGAGTCCGCTCAAAAGACTATTCTTAAAGGTAGCGGAGATCTCATTTCCAAGGGTCTTGTAGACCAAAAAGACGTTACAAATGATGCTAGTGACTATCTGTGGTACATGACTAGGTACAAATATCTTCCCTATCCTAGTTTTTTTTCTCGTTTTTGTACATGACCACATATCACCCACTAGACCGACAATATCTTGGAAATATATATTGTATACTCGTATTGTATTAATGATTTGTGTACTATGGTTTTTGATATGGGGTTTTTTATATTAGGGTTCATCTCGACAAGAAAGATCCACTTTGGAGCCGAAACATGTCGTTACGTGTTCACAGCAATGCCCATGTTCTTCACGCTTACGTCAATGGAAAATACGTCGGTAACGAATTCGTGAAGGATGGAAAATTTGATTATAGATTTGAGAAGAAGGTCAATCTTGTTCATGGGACGAATCACATTTCACTTCTAAGCGTTTCCGTCGGACTACAGGTAAAATGTGAAACCATATATAGCTTCTTATGATACATTTTTTCCCCCAAAATTTAATTAGTTGTGACAAGTGAAGTTGTGGTCTTTATATTTCAGAATTATGGAGCTTTCTTTGAGAAAAGTCCAACTGGAATCAATGGTCCTGTGTCCTTAGTCGGATACAAAGGTGAGGAAACGATCGAGAAGGATCTATCGGAGCATCAATGGGACTACAAGATTGGTTTGAATGGATACAAAAACAAACTTTTCAGCAAAAAAACTGTTGGTCACCTCAAATGGGCAGCCGAGAAGCTTGCTACTAATCGGATGTTGACATGGTACAAGGTCAGTATTAATTAAAACTTTATACAAAAAAATCATTTGATTCCGAGGATGAATGGTTTGTTAGTTCTTACAATGAAATGCTATCGCTTCAGGCAAAGTTCAAGGCTCCTCTTGGCAAAGATCCAGTGATTGTTGATTTTAATGGTCTCGGGAAAGGTGAGGCTTGGATCAACGGTCATAGCATCGGACGATACTGGCCGACCTTCACCTCTAGTGATGACGGCTGCAAAAACGATTGTGACTATCGTGGGACATATGGTAGCGACAAATGCAATTTTATGTGTGGCAAACCAACTCAAAGATGGTAACAATTAATAATGGTTCCTATATTATTTATTATTTTTATCGTTCTAAACTTTTTTGATTCATAATCAACTGTTAATTTCTTTGATGTGAATTCATTGTAGGTACCATATTCCACGATCGTTGTTGAAAGAGAGCGGACACAACACTATCACTCTATTCGAAGAAATGGGTGGTGACCCGTCAATGGTGAACTTCAAGACAGTTGTGGTTGGAACGGTTTGTGCTAGGGCTCATGAACACAACAACGTGGAGTTGTCTTGCAAAGACAGGCCGATCTCAGCTGTTAAATTCGCAAGCTTTGGAAATCCGGTGGGTCATTGTGGGTCGTTTGCGGTTGGTACATGCCAAGGAGACAAGGATGCTGCGAAGACCGTGGCTAAAGAGTGTGTTGGGAAACTTAACTGCACTATCAATGTGTCTTCCCACACGTTTGGCTCTACTTTGGACTGTGGAGTTCCAGAGAAGAAATTGGCCGTGGAAATTGAGTGCTAGATTAGTGATTGCAATCATTTTCTTAAATAATTTAGGTTTAATCTCGGTCGTTAAATAATGTCGCACTTGTTTTTTTTCTTATCTATCAGGGGGTTTTAGATGGCCATGTGACTCTAGGATTATGGAAATAAATTTTACGATGGAATAAAAATTTGTCTTGTTTAAAATTTTCCCTTGAGATGCTTATTTCTTAACCTTTTTAACAAGCAACGCGTTTACATACAATATGTTTCTCTGTTGTGTGACAAACGAAGTTTCTCATGAGGATCACAAGAATTCACATCTTCTAGCTATAATATGGACATTAGCAACGTACATTTGTATTCTGACTATTACTTTTATATTTCTCTTTGTTTTTCCTTATATAAAATTTCTTCCAAAGATCTGCACATTTAGAAAAAGGAATTACGTACTGACGTAGTAAGTTGATTGATAATAAATAGATCTTCATTCGAACAATGATTTTTTTGAGTCTTGGCTAAGGCAAATACTATTAGAGTGATACACATTGTAATACAGAGTAAGATGAGTCGTTTAAGAATTAATCATGTAATTTAAGTTCAGTCATCTCAAGATAATCCGGAACCATATTCCTATATAACAGGCTCTATGTAACAATCGTGATGAAACTCATTTAAAAAAAAAAAAAAGATCTTGTTTTGCCTAGACTCTAGAGTAATATTTTGTGATTAGATCATAATTAAAGATATTTTTTGGCCAAGTATAATCTCAACTCTAAAAATGTATCATGAATACTTGTAAGAAATAATTTTTCGAGGATGAAAATCTTAACATGATTCGAAACAAAGCAAAGCAAAAGAAATCTCAAAATGATTAATCTAGAAAATTTCAGAAAGTGGAGACCAAGAGGATTAGGTAATGACCCGACCCGAACCGAACCGTTAAGAAACCCACCCGGTAGAGCGTTCTAGAACACTTGCAGCAATAAAAAGGGGAACTCATGTGTTTTAGTGTTATCTCTCTACTCCAATTTTTAGGGTTTTATCTTCCGAAAGTCTCAACCTTTTTTCTTATCCTCAAGGTACCATCACTCTCTCTCTCTCTCGCTTCATTGTATTTATTTAGTCTTTTAGAAAAGTCTTACAACGAGAATTGAACTCAAAGGTTTGAACTTTGGACGGAGAAAGCAATAAAGTTTGCTCAGTAGTGATTTGTTTTTGCGGAGAATTTGGTGAATCTGGGAAAAATCTTCATTTCTGCCTATTTGTTTTCTATCTCTCTCAATTCTTACTAATTGAGAGCTTTATGTGTTTTGATGAATATCAGAAATGGCGGCGACGCAGCTTACAGCATCACCAGTGACTGTGTCAGCAAGGAGCTTAGCTTCCCTGGAAGGTTTCAGAGCTTCGAGTGTCAAGTTCTCTTCTTTGAAACCAGGGACCCTTAGGCAGAGCCAGTTCCGTCGTTTTGTTGTCAAAGCTGCTTCTGTTGTTGCTCCTAAGGTGCTGGACTCACTTCTTTGTTTCGATTCATTTTTGTTTGGTTGGATGAAAACATCTGATTGATCATTTGGAACTTATCTGAATCCTGGATTGCTGTTCGTATGCCTCACCAGTTCATTTTGTTGTTTTGGCCATTCGTTTTTTGTGTTACACAATCCAATATTTAGATGATTTTGCAATTCTGGTTTGTATGTATCTTAATGGCGCCTTGTGAGACATTCCTGTAATGATTTGGCTTTTTTCTTGTGTGTGGGTTATTTTCAGTATACCTCAATAAAGCCACTGGGAGATCGAGTGTTGGTGAAGATCAAGGAGGCAGAGGAAAAGACTATGGGAGGTATCTTACTTCCATCTACAGCTCAATCAAAACCTCAAGGAGGTGAGGTCGTTGCTGTGGGTGAAGGAAGAACTATTGGGAAAACCAAAATTGATATCACTGTCCCTGTAATAACCTCATTGCTCCTTCAAAATCCCTCTTTCTTTGTTTGCTTGGTTGTCTGTTAACAAAGTTATCTGAAATGCCTATTTTTTTCTCCTGATGCAGACTGGAGCACAAATTATTTACTCCAAATACGCTGGAACTGAGGTGGAGTTCAATGATGTGAAGCATCTCATTCTCAAGGAAGATGATATTGTTGGCATTCTTGAGACAGAGGACATCAAAGACCTCAAACCTTTGAATGACCGAGTCTTTATTAAGGTTTGTCTCTTATGCTTACCTTAATCATCTTATTATTGTTTCTGCACAAGAACAGTGATAACTTCTCTTTCAAACTTTATGAGTTTAGGTTGCTGAGGCAGAGGAGAAAACAGCTGGAGGATTGTTGTTAACCGAAACTACCAAAGAAAAGCCTTCTATTGGCACGGTAAGCACACTTTTGATATTATGCCCATCCCGGGAATCTGATACTTTCTAAGTAGCTTGATGTGTTCATCAGTTCGTTCACAAGTTTCAAAATTCATTCTCCTCTCTCCATTTTGTGGCAGGTGATAGCAGTTGGACCGGGATCTTTAGATGAGGAAGGTATCGTCAAGCCACTACCAATATCGACTGGAAGCACAGTTCTATACTCCAAGTATGCCGGTAACGACTTCAAGGCCAAAGATGGTTCCAACTACATTGCCCTCAGAGCTTCAGATGTCATGGCTATACTTTCGTAGTTATATCTTTGTAATCTGCAACTTGTATCCCAATTGTGGAAATTTTTTTCGTAAAACGGCTTGAGCATAATCTGCAATAAAGACATGAGTTTGGAAATATGATTTGTGATTTTGGTTGTTGATCTGGTCTTTTCACTTTTCTGACCGTTTGACTTACATATCAAATTTGGTTACAAGCAGTTTAAGGAAATCAGTTCGTAGAATCTGGACCTCCCATCAAATAAACATTTCATGTAAATTTAGAGGAAAATATTTTACAGGTAAACGCTCTACAGTGCCCAGTGGAAACATAGACATGTTATCAAAGAGAAGTTATATTACAAAACGAAGAAAAAAGAATCTGTCTTCTGCCTTCACCGGTTAAATGAGGTGGCGGAGTTATCATCATATTGACCTCTCCAAGCATTGCCACTATCACCACCGCTACAAGCTTGATTAGTAGTAACCGGTACACCTGCAAAGTTCCCATCCAAACTCATCTGTTGAACCTCAGCTGATGAAAGGATCTTTAAGCTCTGAACACAGTTTACAAATTCCCTGCAAAAATCAAGATTGTAAAGGTTACGAAAGAAAGAATGGAACTTTCTAACGCTCTTCTGTGTGAATTAATTGCTCTACTTACTCCCATGGATCATCACCGACAAGAAGGATGTCGTTTTCATGATCGACATAGACAAGTTTCCAGTCTGATGTTTGCGGATCTTCAAGCTGTCCTTCGATCCCAAACATGCGGGCTAGATCATGCCTAAGCTCATCGTAACCTCTGTACCTATTGACGTCTATTGATCTCCCCACTGAACCTCGCTTTTGCACCTGAAAGAAAATTTACAACATTGTCAGACCAAAAACGTAATACAAGTTTCCACAAGGAGGTATCAGAGCGAAACGGAACCTTTGTATAAGTTCGCATCCGTTGAGTCTGAGTTGGCCATATTCCACCACCAAGAACTCCAGCATCGTTGACAGCTACATCGTTTGAAATGGCTGGCACATTTGGGATACCAAAAGATTGAGTTCTTACAGCTGAAGTAGACATCTCTGTACCAATGTCATTTGTCACTCCTCCATAATTTGAAAGCATGTTCTGGAGATCTTTCTGGGAGTCATATCCCCTCGAGAGCAACGTGTCAGGCACAAAGCCATTATCAACATTAGCTCCGCCAAGCAAGCTGTTTCTGGAATCACTTTCCAGGCCAAAGGTTGGAGCCAAGAAATTTTGTTGTCTGTTGTGGTCACCGCCATCTAAACCGTAAGAAGTTCCAGAGGCAGATGCTTCTAGTTGATGATCTGTTAAACTAGCTTTGGACTTTTGCTGCACAATTTCTTGTTTTAGCCGCATATCAGATTTGCCGTAAAGATCCTGAACAAGACTACCAGACATATCAATCACTGCATCAGGTATCAAGATGGCTGGCCCGCTTTGGCTTCTGTTAAGAAAGCTTGAAGAAGAGATCTGACAGTTGTTGGTGGAAGGCGAGGTTGAAGAGGAAGGTGCATCTCCTCCATCTGTGATGCCTGAATAAGCTTTGACCCCACCTCCAGCCGGCGGGTTTTGTTTGTCCTGAGGCCGGCTCACCAGCATTTGAGGTGGTTGTAACGTTGATAAGCCATTGTTAGTGCAGGACGGCGGAAACTGCTGACTTTGAGAGAGAGGAGGCAGCTGTTGCAACTGCTGGCTTTGTGACTGTTGGTGTGGTAACTGAGACTGCGGCAAAAGAAATTGCTGCTGCTGTTGCTGTTGCTGTTGCTGTAATCTCTGTAACAGCTGAAACTGTAAGTGCGGTTGTTCCAAGAGACTCTGCTGGAATATCTGTTGGGCCTGTGCCTGGTGGGCTTTCTGCTGCAGAAATGTTTGCTGATTGTGTCCCTTGGGACCAGGAGACTGCTGCTGTTCTACTTGTCGTTGAAACTGCGTCTCTTGCGGTGGTATGGACATCAGATTGGATGAAGACTTGCTGGTTTCAATTACACTACTCTGGCTAGTGCTAGCACCTAAATGGCGGTGTGCTTGTTGAAGCTGCTTAGACTGTTGTTGCTGTTGAAAGCTCTGATTGAGGGAGCTAGACGGAGGCGTGATGACACTACTTACCATTGATCCCGAAACTAGTTGTGGTTGCAAATGATGCATAGATGCTGCTTGCTGTGTCTGAAACTGCTGCGCTGCTTGTTGACCATTGTAAAGCTGATTCTGCGGAAGCTGAAGTTGCTGCAACTTATGTGGTTGCAACTGTTGTGGCTGTGGCTGTGACGGTTGCTGTGACTGTGGCTGTGGATGCGCGTGAGATTGCGATGGCTGCGTTCTTAGCTGCTGCTGCTGCTGTTGCTGTTGCTGTTGCTGTTGCTGTTGCTGTTGCTGTTGCTGCTGTTGTTGCTGTTGCTGTTGCTGCTGCTGTTGCTGTTGCTGCTGTAGCTGCTGAGTCTGTTGCTGTAACGGTTGTTGATGTTGTTGCTGCATCAATTGTTGTTGCTGCTGCAGCAGAAATTGTTGTTGCTGTTGCTGTTGTTGTTGAGACTGCGACTGCGGTTGCTGATGGTTTAAAGAGGAGTGCAACAATTGCTGCAGCTGCTGTTGTTGGGGCAACGTAGTTGGTGGCTGAGGCAACTGGGACATTGGGGCCTGTGGGTTCGGTTTGTTAAATTGAAGGTTTGATGAGGAAATCCCCCCTGAGGGCGTCTGAAAGCTGAGTAACTTGGAGGGATCATCAGTGCCACCAAGATGGTTGTGCAGCGCTGCAGTTGGCGAAAGCATTGACGGAAAGAAACCTGACTGTGCAGCAGCAGAGGGTACTTGGCCATTTTGCTGCTGCATATTCATCCACTGGACTAAACTCAGACCAGGAAATATTGTACTCGAAGCGTCTTTTATCTCTAAGCTATTATCAAGCCATGGCATTGCTCTCTTTAGTGCAGACTCCATGTCAGTCTCATCATCTGCAAGACCACCGAAATTTCCGTTCTTGAAGTGATTCAACGATGTTGTATACAAAAGAAATAGTAGTACGAAGATCTCACCTGGCATTCCGGGTTGCCCAGCAAACCGAGGTCGAAAAAATGGAGGAGGACATATGTAGAAAGGAGTTAAAACTGGTTCAATGTCCCAAACTGAAACTCGACTGGGTCGATCACCAGCAGCTGACTCATCCCACCCAATCTTTAGCAGAACCAAAAAAAAAGTCAAAGCTAAAATGAATGGAGCAAGGAATCAAGAAAGACATGTGGCATTCATCATGAGTTTTACTTCAAACTACCTGAAGATTCCGCCACTGAGAGTTTTTCCATCTCACTGGATCGAGATCACTGATACCGGTAACTGTACCCATATACCGACGAACTCCACATTCTTCCGTCTCAAATATCATCCTAAACCGCATACCAAGGGAAACCTGAGCGTACATGGCTTTGGTATACTTGGCTAAAGGAACCACAAACTCAGCAGGAGCAGCCCTGCCAAAAACTCAGTTGTAATTCTCTCAGCAATTGCCATGAAACAAGAACTTAATTAGATTAATGGAGACAAAAGGAAACATAGATCCACCACCTCGGGTTGTAGAAAATGGTGAAAGGACTGTTATTAGCATTAGCATGAGCTGCAGCAGCAAGAACTCCGATGTGCATGCTATCGCTTGATATTACAGATGAAGAAAGCGCAGGCTGTTGTCTATTTGCACGTCTTATACCTAACAGAAGTTGCGCCTTTCCATCTCTTAATATAAAGCGAAAAAGAGTTAGCACCTTAGACAGAAGAATACCAAAATAGTATTGCCACTTTGAGATTGATATACCTAATAAAAAGAACAGAGTCTCCAGCAAAGAGCCTTTTCGTGCTGACAAACACACTCCAGCCTGTAGTTAGCA
Source organism: Barbarea vulgaris (assembly GCA_963667165.1). Classification (NCBI taxonomy): domain Eukaryota; kingdom Viridiplantae; phylum Streptophyta; class Magnoliopsida; order Brassicales; family Brassicaceae; genus Barbarea; species Barbarea vulgaris. Next base: position 19,989,594 of record OY763891.1, on the reverse strand, counting down.
GGTGCCTTTTTGGTTGACCTGATATATATCAACAAAATCCATAACCTAAGAAGAGTTATACAAAAGCCAAATTGAATGAATCAGGTAATCTATCAGGAACAAGGACAAACCTCGATAAATATGTCTGAAAGTCCATGTGTTGTCATGAATATCCTTAGCAACAAGCTCCTGACAAGGTGGTTGCATCGAGAAATCCTAACAGAATATTGCCAACAATGTAAGAAGCTGAGGCAATAAAGAGATTCTAATTATCAAGAAGTAAAGACATAAGAAAGTATTGTATATACACCAGAGCAGGAAAGATTTTCTCAGCTGCTCGTCGGGGTACAGAAAAACCACCGTGCGTGCTTGTATCACTCGCCGTGAGGGTTTTGCAGAAAAATTCATTAGGTTGTCTGTTCATCTTAAGACCCATGTCAGAGGCAAGCAATGCATCTCTGTCATACTGTTCAACAAAATTCTCAGAACAATTAGTCCCTACAACCCAAATACACCTAAAACCGAGTTGCTTTTTTAAATATAGCCTACTTTGTTTACTGGCTGAAGAGTCATCTGCGCATAGACCTCATCTGTCTCAGGATCAGCCTGGTTTACAATCAACAATTAGCAAAACATTAGCAAACAAATGTAGAGAGATTAAATATAGAGGCCTTCATCGATATATATAAGAGAGTGTCTTTAAGATATCATACATTTAATGTAACATTATGAAGCATGCAGATGAGCTTGGAAGGAAGATTCGGGTAGCTTGGTATGAAATCAGTATGCTTCTGCATTGAAGCCGCAACCTAAGAAATAGAAAAAAAAACGACAGCCACATGAAATTTCCATTGACAGACTCATTCTTGATCAACCATGAACGATACAAAAACTTTCTCGAACATACTTGCTCACTGTGACCTTGAGGGAAGTAAACAACAAGACTTCCCGCAGGAGGCAACGAAATCAGTGGCCCAGCACAAGCATGCCATAGTTCTGAGTTTATATTTCTCCTTTCTCCTGCACTCACACAACATTAAAGCTGTGATTACTTCAAATCTCTGGTATCTTGCTTCAGCTACTACTATCAACACAACTAGATGAGAGAACTACTCTAAACTCCTCAAACTAAAAGCCACAGGTCGTTTAAACCAATACAATAGTTACTTATTAGATAACTTCTAAAGTAGAAAGTGAGCAAAATCAACTCAATTCACATGCCCATAACCAGCAATTCTGAAGAAATGTGACCCTCTACTTACAACGGAATCTATACAAATCCAGCAGTGAGTTTAATCAGATAGGAGAAAACACAAACCTTCAGTGGGATTAGGAGAAACTCCATTTGATGAAGGAGCTTTCATGATTACTCAACTTTACTCCAACTGAAGAATATAGCCAATAAATAATCTAAATCTGAGCTTACACAAAGCTAAGCTCTTTCCGTGAGAGCTTCATCTTCAGCTTAGACCCAAAAAGCCCAAAACTTTCTCTTCACAACAGAGAAACAGAAACAAGTGCTCTCTCTAGCTCCACTCTTCACAATCCAACTTTACCGCAGAAAAAAAAGTCGTTAATCTGAAATGGGGAACTCCAAGATCTCTGCTTTTTAGCTCCGACAGAGACTCCAATTCCTCGGAAATTTGAAGTATCTCAAAGAGATCAAAAACCACGACTTTTCACACGCGGAATCTCCGGAGAGACAAAAAAAAAAAAAAAAAAAAAGATTCCGTTTTCAACGACGCTCTTCAACTGGAGTTAGATAAGGAAACCCAGAAATTTACTTGACTCAGCTTGCTCTTTTTTATGCTTTCCTTTCTTGGCGCATCAAAGAGGTTGATTTCAAAAACGGATTTTTTCTTAAAAGAGAAATCTGCGAAAAATGGATAAAAGAATCGAAAGAGAAAAAAATAAAAACAAAGGAAGAAGGAAGAGAATCGGAGGAGGCAGGAGATTAAGACAGAGAGCTCAAAGAGAAGAGAGAAAGAGTATCAGAGTTGTCGGAAAGGGATGATCAGCGACCAGGACAACTACCAAAAGGTCTGCTAAAGCACAGGAACAGCTTTTTCCTTCTTCCTCCCTTTTCTTTTCCTTCTCAATTTTTGGGATCTTTTATTTTTATTTTTATTTTTATTTTTATTTTTATTTTTATTTTTGCTAACGAAGCCGACATATTCACTAGCAAACTGGCCACGATAAATTTCTTAATGTTATTGTCTCTTAGGAAAAACTTTATTATAAGTTTATAACCCAAAAAAAACTTATAATTGTTATTTTATTTTCTGAAAAGTGAGACTTTAAGGAGTGTTTTCATCATGGTTTGTTGTACAATTGATTGTAATAGCATTTTAGGAAGATGCAAAGAAAAAACTATTTTGACTAGCTAGTTTATAGTCTTTTTTTTTTTTGCATAATTTTCTTTTCAATCTCTGAAATTCTTTTGTAGTTAATTATATTTAATTAAGATACATTTTAGGAAAACCCTTTTGCATCTAAGACACATAAGAATCACTTTTTAAAAAATTATCATTCATTTTTAATATTTTGTGAATAAAAGCACATCACTAAAAAGGTGGTAGAGTTTTACGTTGTTAGTTCTGAATACTATAAAGTAACAATCATAGACGAGACCTAAATATTTAGCAATGCGATGTTTAATCGATATATTTTTTTGTATTTTAATTTCTTTACTTTTAGTTATATTTAGAGTTATAAGAGTTCATATGATTCCTTATAAATAGGAATAAGGTCTTATATAATTTTGAGGTTTGAGTTGAGAGAAATTCTTTATCCTTTTTTTCTTTTTTTGTATTCGTTCAATGAAATGTTTGTTGCATGTACATTGTCTACTTTGAATTTTGAATATGTTTAGAGTCACATATCATTGTTTAAAAAAAAAAAAAAAAAGTATTATTCAATTGTTTGTACTATGTGGCCTTTAACATTTGTTAAAATAACTCGAACATATAACGATACTTATGTCATTGTACACATTACAAACTATTTGGTTAAGGCCACAATCATGACAAGTTTATATCTACTAAATTTTCTGCTTCCATATTGATAAGATAACCACTATAAATCCTTTACATGAAGGAAAAAAAAAAGGGAACAAAAACTTATTTGGTTATAAAAATAGTAGAAATTCTATATACTTAATATATAAGAGTAAGCATTTGTATGGAATGGAATGGATGGATGTCAATTCAAATAAGTGGCAGCGGTAGCGACATGATGTCCCTGAGCAATTAATGCGTCAAGAATGAAGGCAAAACCTTTGGACATTGGATAAATGTAAGCACGTTAGGCATTTTGAGGCCCAAAATAACTCTGACTATTATTTCTTATTTTGTTCATAATTCTCTTTTTAACTAAACTAATATAAGCTTGAAATTTGTCAGACTGCAATAAAACGCATACGACATATTTAAAAAGTGTATTGGACTGAATATTTAGAAAGATTTGAGTTTTAATGAATTTTGAGAAGATTTGGTTAAAGTTTGGTGAATTCGAAATTTTGTTATTAAATTTTCTAAATTTTCAGCTAAAATCATCGGAATTGAGTCTTGTATTTTTTAACTAAAAATTCTCCTCAAATCTCAGCTAAAACTTTTAAATCAAATTCTAATAACGTTTTCAATAATATATTTTATTATTTATTTTAAAATAATTGATCCAATAACACTGAAATTTAAAAAATATTTTAAAAGTCATGTTTCCCTAACACATAATTTATCATTTTAACTCAAATCTCACCAAATAGTCAGTACAATACACCCTCTTATATTATAAACTGAGATTTGTTACTTATTTGCTTATATTAGTAACATCCCTCGGTTGTTGTTTGTTATTTTTATCAAAAAAAAAAAAAAAAAAAAACATCCCTTTGTTACAATCCGAATCCAAAGCTGGTAGTATATACGAGATGATTTTTTCAACTTCAGACTATGTAGTCCCATTATACTGGGTTTTTTTTTATTTTCTCTTTGATAAAGAGTTTTGGATTAATCCTTCAACTTTTGTGGATTTGTTATACATGTCCCTTTGTAGAATATTTATACTTCTTGATGAGTTTGTTTTCTTTTCATTAATATATAAAATTTTTGAATAAATAACAAAAATTAGATTAGGCCCTGTGACAGCAAATTTCCACCTGACGTGGTCACACTCCCACCATTGGCTCTAATTGTTGTTTGGTGACATGAGCTGGTTTGCGAAATCTCTTTCACAGTGGACTTGAATTAGTCAATCACATTAAAAGAAAATAAATACTACAACTTCCTTAAGAAAATTTACTGAAAACATTGTTTTCATACCGTATCTAATTTTCAGAAATATATACAAGAAATTTGTTTACCTTTAGAAAAATACGCGAACTGATCAAAACCATTTCGTCAATGAACTGTGATCCCAGATTCATTGGTATATATACCCTTAACGACTCTGTCATGTCGATTATGGGCCTTCTTGTTGGGCCCTAGCTTCTCACGAACTTGGTCGAACTCCTATAGTTTATGTTTTTATACACGTTACGTATCAGTTCAGTCATATAGTAATAGAAATCGAATTTTCAGTTTCACATCAAAACAAATTCACATACGAGCAGAGCCGTGCCTAGAGTTTAAGATGTCTAAGGCAAAAAAAAAAATTATTTTATACGTCCTTCATTCTTATTTATTTATATTTCTAAGAATTTTTTGTTCTTTTCAAAAAGATTTTCAATCGCCTTTGAAAACTTAACTATATTTTCTATTGTGTCATCTACTTAATTCTGTTTTATTTGTTTTAACAAAAAATAGTTGCTCAATAAATACAAGGTTAAAATTATATTTTTTGCACATTTATTAAAATCTGTGAAAATCTTATAAATACAAATAATTAGGAATGAAGTGAGTATATTTTTTATAATAAAATATGAATAACTAAAATTTTACATGTTGTTTTATACAAATTTGAAAAAATTAATACTATTTCACAATCTATGAAAATATTCTTGAACTATAAAAATAATTTAATGATGTTTTGATAATCTATTTTTAGTTAATATTATTTTAATCTATAAAATACTAAAATTTAAAATATTACAAATATTTCATAGTATTTTTAATATGTGAAATATAATTTTAAACTAAAAATAGTATTAAAATATAAATTTTACTAATATATTTAAAATTTTAAAAATTTTGGGATCCTAAAATATACTTAAAATTTTGGGGCCTAAGGCAATTGCCTTTTTTATAACACATTAGCCTCTGCGTACGAGAGTTACAAGTCTATCTCTCGATCGAATCCCAAGATTCCCAACGGATCCATAATATCATATAGTGACATAGACGATAAGAAAAAACATTTATTAATTATACATTTATACCATTATCAGAACTACTAATTTCAAAAACTCTTTTCCTTATATAGTACAGATCTTATTTTGCAACTAAAACATACGAATGATAAACAAACACATAATCGGGACCGTGCATTAATTAGAACGATGGAGCGCATTAACATCAAAGATGTACGTCATGGGACTTGCCACGTGTCTCATCTAGCTGGTTGATCATGTAAAGCGCGTTGCTCGTAACCCTCGCCACCTTCGTCATCCACTGCTTCACCTCCGTTTTGACATCACCGTCGATCCCTTGAAACCCATCGAGACACGTGTCGTCATCCGTAAGAGCCGCGCTCGCCCACGTCTGTGCGTTGCTCATCTGCCACCGGAACTCCTTAGCTGAACCGCCTGAGACGCGGAGGTGCTTCAAAACACCAAGTGTCCTGCTCAGCTCGTCCACTGAGTCACCAATCATCTCCACGCAGTCCACCAGCGCCGCTTTCTCCCGATGCTTCCTCACAGAGTCTCGCACCGCCGCGAGTTTCTTACCGGCACGTTGCGCGTGGGAGAGGCTGATTCTGACGGCCGCTTGAGCTAGGTCGCGGTGGTTGGTGATGGTTGGACCGGAGTAAGTCGAGAGCGTGCGGACACATAGCGATGGGTAGCTTGCGTGTTCGCATGAGGAATGTACAATATCTTCTGCACCATGTCCGGTGGTAACGGTTACAATGACGGCGGAGACAATGGCGGCGAGTAAGAGCTTCTGTGGAAGAGCCATAGCTTCTGTGAAGGCTTAAACTGGAGTGAGAGACCAAAATAGGGTTATCTTTGTAATGAAAAAGGAGAGTGGAGAGTGGTGGTGGGTAAAGAATTTAAAGTCGTAGGTCCGTGGAACACTGGTACTGTTTGTGAAATTACTTAATTACCCCTAGATGTTGTGTTTATTTACGTGGGTACGTGCAGAAGATAGGGGTGAAAAGGTTAATACAACACCTCTTTGATTGTGGGAGGAAGAAATCTGTAAAATTAAATGCACCGCAAATTACAGAACAAAGAATAGCGAATCTATCGACAAAAAATAGACGGTTCAAACATAAATTTTAATGACACAAATGTAAATAATATAGTAAATAATAAACTATACGATAAAGAACAAAATATGTGGAATTATTGGTGGACTGGTCACCAATGCCCAATTATATTCAAAGAGGTTTCAGAAAATTGGGTCCACATTTGTTATGAATTGACTAAAGAGGTTTCAGAGGCAAACAAATTTTTTTTTTTTATCTCCCATTGCTTTTTGCTCGACTCTTGTATGAATGTATCATTTCATAGTAAATTTAAATTATATACCGCATACAGTTTTAAAACGAATAAAATTTAATTCAAATTATTTCAAAATTCGTATTCTGAATCTAGAACAGCATCTTTGGTTCATCAACTTTCAATTGGTATTTGGTAATAATCAAGTAACACCAAACCATGCTAAAGTTTTGCCTTTAATAACACAAAAGGATGTTTTCCTCGCAGGCCAAAAAAACAAAAAAAAAGAGTTAAATTAATATACCCAACTAAACTAGAAGAACCGGCCACTTAGTAGAAAATGTCCCATAAGCTTACTTCTGAGATCCATTTATATATCAAGACTAATGTGTGAAGGCATACAATATTTTGATCATGGTCTTGTCAGCAATGTTTGACATATCAAGACAATATTAACTATAACGGAGCCGGTGGAGAAACCATATGAACGTTAATGACCGTGTGATGATCTAAACATATCGAATTACTTTAATAGCACAAAAATCTACAGCTGTTTTTTTTTTTTTTTTTTTTAATTTTATGGTTTGTCGGTTTTATGTAAACTTAAACCATTTAAAATACATATGTAGTATGATTTGATACTGTTTGGATTTTTTTTTTTTTCGGTTTACGGTTAAAGTTGTATAAAAGTTAAAAAGCCATGTAAAAATTGTATACTGTTTAGTTCCTTGAATGTCAAAAAAGAAAGAACATTTTGTTTTGTTTTTTTAGCCGGCTAATAAAAACATAAGAACGTATTTAACTTTGAAGAATACTATTATCTGCAAGTATTTGAAAAAGCAGCATATGTTGGAAGACAAAATATTATATGAGACCAAAGTTATAAATTGAGGAAATAAAGGATATTTAAACAAAAAAATATAGATGAAAACAATTTCTTTTCCTAGTTCTTAAGTTAATTAAAACCGGTTAAATGTCCCAAACTGAAACTTGACTGGGCCGATCACCAGCAGCCGACTCATCCCATCCAAAATCTTTAGCCAAACCAAAAATAAGTCAAAACTAGTAAGAATCAAGAAAGACATATGTGGCATTCATCATGAGTTTTACTTCAAACTACCTGAAAATTCCGCCACTGAGAGTTTTTCCATCTTCACTGGATCAAGATCACCAGTAACTGTACCCATATACCGACGAACTCCACATTCTTCTGTCTCAAAGATCATCCTCAACCTCATCAACAAAATCCATTGACACATGATAGAATTATGTGATGTCCTGCTTGAAGAATGCATATTATGTTTACCAGCAAACGCCACATGAAAGGAACACCATCTCTGACCAATGGCGTTAAAATTCTGGACCAAGTAGTTCTAGTGCCTGTTTGTAGTTACCCTTTGCGTATTCATACACAGACAGCTTCTCCGAGCTAATATGAATGGAAACAAGACTGATCTCGACTGATATTTACCTGAGCGTTTGATCTCTTTCTGATTCTCAACCTCCTCTTTAAGCTTCTGCAAGCTGCAGCATTTGAAACCATTGGAACAATCAATCATTATATTTTCACTTTTGGAAATAACAAAAAAAAGAACAACAATTTGGAAAAAGCATACCTGTTGTTCCTTGGTGACAATTGCAGTATTTTTGTCCTTAAAAAAGATTTATGATATTCTCTTAATTAAGCTTGTAAAGTTTATTGTTTGTGGTTTGGTTACCTCTGCTCCAAGAAGTGAACCTCAGAGGATAGATCAGTCTCCGTTGATATCCGTGAATTCAGAACTGAAAAGGCTTTTTATATTCTCTATGCATATGTCAATAGCAAAACCGATTAATCTCGCCTTCCGTATTCACGATTGCATTTCTGTCTTGTGTACAAATCAAGATCATAATCAAATGAAACAGAGAAGATGTAAAAATCTGCTTTCAGAATAGAAAACTAACCAGCAGCTGGATCATAGAGTTAAATCAATCCGATGAATCTTTCTTGTCAAGCACATTTAAAAAGAAATAGCGTACAACAACACCCAGAAGATGAATACCCAAACAACATAAATGAGTTCCTGACTAAACCCGAAAAAAATAAATAATACTTACAAAAGAAATGGATTCTGGCTCAAAGAGTAACAGAAACACAATACAAAAACTTATGGCGACCTACGAAAGTATCAAGGTCAACATCAACGGTCATGACGGGATGAGACCAGTCAATGTTGCCCCAAACCTCGCCTCCTTGGCGTTTCTCCAATGAAATCTGTGCACACCAAATCTGCTGAATATGGCCTACCATGTCGTCCCAGAAGAGCAAAATGTTGTTGCCACCAGAGTTGATGAGTCTGGCCCCAGGAAATATAAGTGCCAACTCTTGGGTAACTTGATGCTGAAGCCTAGCTTGGTTGTGTATATCCAAAATCAACTGATCAAAGTGAACCAGCCTGGAACGAGAGAGATTCCCTTGGAGAGACTCCAAACCCTTGACCTCCTTCCACAAATGCATACCCTCTGGGTCACGCCAATCCAACTCCTCTGGCTCACACCAAAATATCGTCCCATTTGTACTAAGAGAACAGAGCAAATTATCAATGATACACCAATCCCTTCTACCAAATGTCTGTTCACCACCATTCCCTTTTCCCCATTTACCTTCACTCGGCGAGTAGTAGATGCTTCTATTCATTCCATCCACTGCGTAAACTTTCTCATCCCTCACCACACCCTCGAGAAGATATTCACGGCGGCTCTTCGTAAACGGTATCGGCGGCAAAGATTCCCAAGTTCCGGTCTTTGGGTCGAATACCTCTCCGGAGCTCAACGAATTTTCACTCCCTCCTACCACGTAAATCTTCCCGTCTATGACGGCGGCAACTGCGCAAGCTCGGGCCACTCCCATAGAAGGGGCGTGGCGCCACGTGTGACCCCGACAATCCAAGAGCAACACATCCGAGGTGGGAATGCCCTTTATCAATCCACCGATTACATAAATACCCGAATCCAGCGCCACCACTGAGGAGCCTTCTCGGGGTTGAGACGGGATCGAAGGGATCGGGATCAGATTAGAGGAGCGGAGGACATACCAGCGTGTGCGTGGGTTGCGTAAGCAAACGTAGACGTCTGTTTCGGTGCGACCCATCATCGATCGGATCTTGTACAGTTCAGGTGAAGCCACTAGAGACCGATAACTCTTGGACAGGAGAGATAAGGCAGCGTGGTCCGATCTCAGTACTCGAGCTAGGCAGCTCAGAGCCACGTCATCTGACAGCGGCCATAAAGGAGAAGCCTCCTCCTTCCTCTTCTTATACGGTGGCTCTTTCAACAAATTGGACATCGGCTTAAACTTGAGAGCGATAACTCTTGGACAGTCATACCAGTGGTCCCATCTCGGTAACAGAGACGCCTCCACCTTGCTCCTCTCTTCCAAATTGGACATTGGTTGGGTTTTTTTTTTTCTTTCACGGTGGTTGATAGGTACGGAGCGAGATAGATATCTTCTTCTTTTTTTTTATATATATAATCTGACACACCAAAAACAATTAGGAAAAGAAAAAGATCTGAATTTTAGCATTAAATAATTTAAGTTATTTAGGCTCTTAAAAAAAATAAAAAAACTCGGAAAAAAAGGAAACGAAAAGGAAAGATTTGAATTATACATTTTTATAAATGTTCATAATCTTTTATATTATTTTTACTAATTACAAAGTTATTATTTTTATAATTGTTAATTTCTTTACTAATAACAAAGTTATTACTTTAGTTATATTTAGAGTTATAAGAGTTCATATGATTCCTTATAAATAGGAATAAGGTCTTATATAATTTTGAGATTTGAGTTGAGAGTTTTTCTTTATCCTTTTTTTTTTGTATTCGTTCAATGAAATGTTTGTTGCATGTACATTGTCTACTTTGAATTTTGAATATGTTTAGAGTCACATATCATTGTTTAAAAAAAAAAAAAAGTATTATTCAATTGTTTGTACAATAACGATATAGTAGAGAAAACTTGGTATGTGGCCTTTAACATTTGTTAAAATAACTCGAACATATAACGATACTTATGTCATTGACAAACTATTGACAAACTATTTGGTTAAGGCCACAATCATGACAAGTTTTATGCTTCCATATTGATAAGATAGCCACTAGTCTTATTTGACATTTTTAATCACGTGAGCTAGACTTGGTTATGTATCTATACTCGCCAAACCTCATATAGAAAACAGTTTCAACTATTACTTGGAAAATAAAAAATCCGAAATCTCCTACTAAACAAAAGGAAACGCTCTCTCCCTAGTGCGACTATCGAGAACACTCTTCAAGTCCCGTTTTCCGGCGCCGGTGGAGCTAAGACTCGTCGGCGCCGGCTCCTCCTCCTCTGCATCTTACTCTCCTCTGTTTTTCCTCGATTCTTCGTTCTAGGCTCCATCTGTGCTTCCTCTTATCCTCTGGTTTTGGTTCCGTGCACACCTATGGCGGCTTCATCCATCTCAGAGTGTCGACGAGACCACACCAGATCTGCTTCCTTCTCGGGCAAATCCCGAAGATCCTTTGTTGTTCACCGCCATATATCTCAAAAGCTTGTTCATCGCCTTGCCGTTCTCAACATAGATTTGTTGAAGATCAGTTCCAGTTTTGAAGTGATTCATGGTTCACTTCGCTCTCTCTTCTTTCCAGATCTGGAGTACTGGCCTCAGATCTATTCCTCCCACGTGGAGAGAACGTTCTTCTCCGGCAACTGTTTCGCTGGCCATACATCTCCAAGATACTTCCTCCTTCCCACCACGATTCCAATCTCGGCTCGACTTATCCTTTCCGTTCTGAGTTCTCCTGCATATACCTTCAGATCCGCCAGATCTAGAGCTTTCTCGGGAGTTTCCCGAAGACCCTTACCACCATATATAGTTGTCGGTCATTTCTTTGGCCCTAGTCTTCTTCGGTCTCCTCCACCGTTGCTGTTCGGAGAGGACCTCTCTCATTTTCAGCCAGTTGATTTTGTCGCCGGCGAGACCATTGTTCTGAATCATACTATCGTTATGATTTATCTCCGAGATTTTGTGTGCCTCGATGAATCATTCTCCTCCACCAGAGCCGTCAATACCGTTGATTCAGATAGATCCACCTCCATTTTGGGTTTAAATCTCAGACTTCGTCCATTTCGTTTACTCTCCCCAGTCCTTATCATGTCTCCCGAGAGTACCTTTCCTCGTCATTCTTGGAAAGGTTTAGCTCAGTCTTTTCCGCCAAGGTGGCGTGGTGCCTCATCTCGTACGACGGATCTCCCTCATGGCGTGATGCCTCATCTCGTCTGACGATTTCAAGCTCGTTGTTCACCTGACTCCCTGTTACCTCTCCGTGCTGCTGATTCTTCATCAACCCTGGGAGAATGTGGGGCGTGGTCCAATGATTTTTGGCCTTCTGTAGGCCCAATAAAGAACATGTCTATCAAACCCATTAATACAAAGCCCTTTGTACCCATTTCTCCCATCAGTTAGAAGAGACCAATCTCACGTTCCTCCTTATTGGAGAGATTACCATGTTTCTCTTCTTTGAAGATGTTTTTGTCACATATTTCCTCTATTGTGGAGAGTGTTTACAAGTTGTGTAATAAATTTTCCAGCAATACGCTAAGCTATGTGGACAAAAAACTGATTGCAGTTTTTCTAATCTATAATTCCTCCATTATGGAGAGTAAAATAAAATTATTTTGTTTCTTTCGAATTCGAATACTTATACTAAGTATATCCCCTAGGAAATTTTCATTTCCTATAAACTCCTTTAGTATGAAGAGAATTTTGGCATCTTTCTTTTTATTGAAGATGGATGCTTTTTGGATTGCTATTACGGCACCAGGAGATCAATGTTTTGCTCCCCTACCTTCGGCATCCAAGCCCCCGTTCATCTCGGGTTCCGCGAGAGTCTTCTTTCGTCTTGCTTGTGACCACCCTCTTCAGGGATCGAGTGTCTTGACACTTACGGCACAAGTATGGTTTTTTAAAATACACCGGAAACTTTTGTTTTCCGTGAAGTATTGGTTCTTCCGAAGGCCGACCATCAAGCATTGGTTAGCCTGGCACCACCTCGAGTGGCTTATCCCCGCGGCGTGTTCCGCGTCTTTTAGAGTTCTTAATGTTTGTCTTTTAGAGTTTTATTTTAAACTGTTATCATGTTTCCGTTCTTTGTTGTCTTGTATCTTTGTCCGGGTAATGTGGATCATTAGGATGACATTAACCCGTGTTTTATTTTTCCCATGTAAGCTCTTCGGTTCTTTGGCTATCCTTTGCGGAGAGCCTTTAAACCGATAACTTAATATATGGGGTTTGATGACAAAAAAAAAAAAAAAAAAAAAAGAAAACAGTTTCAACTAGAAAATAAAGAGATAACAACAAGCATTATCAATATATTATGTATCTCTACTAAACTGAAAGTCTGTCTATTAGTCTTTATCAAATTGGAAGTTAAACTATCGTAATAGTATTAACAATTACAAATTGGAAGTTAAACTCTCACAGTGTTTCCTATAGTTACTATTGTTAATAGTATTAACAATTACAAATTGGAAGTTAAACTCTCACAGTGTTTCCTATAGTTACTAGCACATTAGAATTATAGAGTGTTAAGCATGTGTTTGCCATCCAAAATTTTTGCTTGTGCCTTTTTAAAGTATCACTCTTTACATAAGATCATTTAGTCAGTAAAACCAACCAAAAAAATATATAAAGCCTAAGAAAGATTATATTATATTATCACCCTTATAAACAAACACATGCGTGTAGTCAAGCTTTGAATGCGTCTAAGGAATACATATGTCAATTTTTGATGGGCCTATTGTTCTTTCTTCTTTGGCAGCACAAGCGAACGAACATACTTGTGTTGCGTCCAAATTTTTCGGCCTTGTCACGAATTCACTACAGTTCAAATGTTATAAAAGTTCGACAAAAAAATGCCCAGAATCAACAATTGATATTGATTTTCTTCTGATTCAAGCGTTCCTTCCTGGTCTTGCGGTGTGTAAAAATTATTTACAAATTACAACTTTAAGCAACCAAAAATCAGTTCAAGTTCTAACCAACAAGATTTCAAGGATTAATTTTCCAAAATATGAATATTCTCTATTTTTAACACCTGCTACCGTTACTGGTTCTGTTGTCGTCCCATAACCTTACGACATTTCCATTAATCACCGTTAAATCCACGTAACGGTACCAACCGTCATCACCATTTCTCATCCTCACCACTCTTTCCCATCTCTCCCACCACTCCCCGCAATCACCAAAACCTCCACCGTAGCTACCTGCCGTTAACTCTCCGTCAAAACACCTCCCACCGTCAATGTCAACGTCTACCTCATAGTACATCGTCAGCTTCCCCTTCGTCACTCCGTCATCGCACATCAAAGGCTCATTTCTCGTAACCGTTTCCTTCACTCGAGGCGCCGTTTCTTTCTCCGGACCGGTTATCGAATGCGGTTCGAGATGACCGGATTCGTGTTCAGTTAACGAGCCGGTTAACTCTTCTAACAAAACACATCCATGGACATCTTCGATGCTAGTGGTGACTCTGATCCTCCAGAAGCCGACGGCGGCCGTCACGACGGCGATCCATGTCCAGACGTTGTTGACGACGGCGAGAACACCGAAGCTAGCGTATTCAAAAGCCAATGCCTCTACTAATGGAGAATTCAAGGTCGCCATCTCTCTCAACTCTCTCTTAGTTACTTTGATCTTTGCCTTTTGAAATCCGATGAGGCTGATGATTAAGCAAAGAGACGAACGATTCAATGGGTTATATAAAGGGAGTGGGGAGAGAGGATGAGAGATGGAATATGGACCGTTGGATGAAGAGCAAGTTGAATGATGTATGTATGGAGATAGAGAGAGGAAAGCTAAGCCGTTGGATCTTGGCAAGTGGAAGTATGAATATTTCTAAGATGCTGAGAATCGAGAGTGAAAGATGCTTTTGTCATCAAGGAAGATGCGCATAGCCCTATACTTATTCCCCTCGCTTGGCCTCCAAAAATTTAATAATAGTAAACATATAACAAACTAATAGACTTTGTATACGGCTCTTGTTTTTTTTTTTTTTCTGCTTACGATTGTGTGCATGTTCGAAATACAACAAATACTAGGTGGAGGATGTTCCGTGCTCGTCCATCTCTATAATTAATATTTGATTTTTTTATATCTTCAATAATTAAAATGAATTGCTTACCATCGATTATTTGTGATCACACTCCTTTCATTTACACTCTTAAGTGAGTGAGAACCAATTCTATTTTCTTTTTTCTTTTTCTTTATTTTAAATTATGGAAATTTCGAATTTGTAGTCTATAATATCACCTTGAAATCAGACTTGAAAATATTTTGATTTAAAGAATATTCATATGTACCAAAATATGAGATTGAACCCAAATAACAAAAGAACTACTAACATTTTTATACTATCATTAGATCACTAACTTTAGTCTCCAATCTCCATAATCTTACATAGATACCTATAAAATTTAATACAGTATTTAAAAAAAGTATAAAAGATGAAACCAAAAAAAAAAGAGAAATAAAAAAAGAGTTGATTTTTTATGCAAAGATTAGGTTCATCTTATGTTGACAAAAAAGAAAAAAAAGATTAATTCATCTTATTTGATGTGTATCATATTTTTTTGCCTTTGAATAAAATCATCTTATTTGATGTTGACCGTATTATTACTAAAATATAATATTTAAAAAAACATATATTAGTATACGTAAAAACTTTCGGCATCGAGAACGTGAGAAAACAGAAGAACCTGAAAAGGCGAAAATGACGGGAAAGCCATCAAAAAATCTTTTACGCGAGAATCAATGAAACGATAAAATCCAAATTAAGCCAAATCACCCATTTTCTCATCTCCCAAAATTCGCTTCTCTATTCGTTTTGCCCCACCAATATTTTAGATTCTATTAATATTTTTTTTTTGATTTTTTGTTTCCTTTTTTTTTTTTTCTAGTTTCACTACTTGAATCATCTCTTCCTCATCATCGTTGAGCTCCCAGTCTCCGAACAGAAAATACCTAAAAAAAGGAACGAATCGAAACAAAAACAAAAGAAAGAAATAAATCTTTGGGAGCTCCTTTTTTTTTTTTTTTTTTTTTTTGCATGGTGTTCCTTATCGAGAGCTTCAATTCGTTTTCCTCTTCAGGTAATTTATATATATTCTGATGACGCAATCTACACGGTTGCGTTCATGGATGGGTTTAAGTTTCATCTGAATTGTTTATGATTTCTAATCATTTTCATTTGACGGATCCGGATCTAATCTGGATTCCTTTTTTTTCGTTGGTTTTGGATCGGACTCGTTGTATCTGTTGTGTTTATGTCTTATGAGATTGATCTGTTATTTGTGAATTGTGATTACAATTTGGATTTTGCAATTCAATCTGAGAAAACATTCTTTTGAAAAAGACGGCTTTTGGATCTGTGGGTCCCCTGTTTTGGTTGATGATTTTTCTTTTGTTTTCTTAGAAAAAATATTTAATCATGAGCCTATATAGTAAATTAATCAAATTGAGACTTTAGTTCATTGATTTTTTTTATTTTTCTATCTTTACAACCTATAAGTTTCATTCTCTAGTTTTATAAATTTGATTATTGTGAAGTTTTTGTTGTCTGCAGAATTGTGTGATGTGAATATTCCTTAAATAAGTCAGAAACTAGTAACAGTTTGTAATATTTTTGTAAATGCAGATACAAGGGAAGAAGAAGAAGAAGAAGATCTTATGAGACATTTGATCTCTCATTAACAAAAAAAAAAAGTGTGTTGAGGTTCTTATACTATCCTCATTAAGCAGATGGATGAAAACAACGCGGCCAAGTTAACCGGAATCAGGCAGATCGTGAGGCTAAAGGAGATTTTGCAGAAATGGCAAACCGTAACGATAGGGCCAAAGTCAGAAGTTCCTCAACTGGAAGCTGGAAAGCAAGTGGCGGCGGCAATGATTTCACCGGCCATCAACAAGAGGCTATTAGCCGTCAAGAATGGTGACTCGGATGAGGAAAACTGCCAAAGCCCTGAGCCACCACATGATGTTCCCAAAGGGTATCTTGCGGTTTACGTTGGACCGGAGCTAAGGAGGTTTATCATACCTACAAGCTATCTCAGCCACTCTTTGTTCAAGGTGTTGCTCGAGAAAGCTGAGGAAGAGTTTGGGTTTGATCAGAGCGGCGCCCTCACTATCCCTTGCGAGGTCGAGACTTTCAAGTACTTACTCAAATGCATGGAGAACAATCCTAAAGATCATCACCCTGATGACAGCTCTGGTAAGCCTAAAAACTTCTTTGTTATAACCTTGATGGACTCAAATCCTGTTGGTTGGCCATGAAATGGGCTGGGCCGAGCCCGTTAGAGCTAGCTATGGTTGATGTTATTTAGACATTGTTTTGTCTTTTGCAGCTGGAGAGGCAGAGGAAGCAAAGGAAGAGTAAATACAAATGAAGTGATAAAAACTCTTAATTAAAACTTTTCTTTTGCTATTATGATTTTTATTGTCCTTAATTGTACTGATGGAAATTGTTAGGGAATGATAACTTTGGGGTGTAATTGTAAGATCAGGTTTTATCTTTTGTATTTTTCCTGGTTTTTTTGTTCTTTTTCTTTCTTCTCCATAACTTTTTCAAGGACGATTTAAGTTTTTAGGACATATATGTTAGATGTGAAAGGATTTGGTGGTCAAAGTGTGATAGGAGACTAAACAAAAATATAAATCTCTTGTACGAAAACATGTGCACAATTTGTTATTATCGAAAACGATTGTTATGTGTGTCAAATCTTATATGCTTTTATTTGAGCTATTTGGATTGTCGCGACTTGGTCTGATTTGGTATATATATACTTTTCATTTGAGGTACATACATGGATTGTTGCCTTGTTACATTGTTAGATCACGATCAATTGTAAATATGGAGTACTCTAATATGTATGTTGTTGCTCAGTCTATTTCGTCATTGTAAACGCCAATTGTATTGCCAGGTGATAATGTTTTAATGTGCATGGGCATGTGGGGACAAATCATGATAATGTTTTCGACACCAAGATTTTTATTTACTTTTGGAATGGTAAAACGTCATAACACAGATTAGCAGGAATGGATTTATTAGAACCTTTTTACATCATCATATGTCAACAAATAATTATTGTTTGTCTTTCTCTTCAGAGAAAGTAAATGAATTTCACATTGTCGAGGTGTCCGGACTCCGGAGGTCTCCTTCTCTCCGGCACACATTTTCTTTTTCGCTGTGTTTCTCTCATCTTCAAAAAGAGTTGTGTTTCATACCAAGCCTTACATTTAGTCTTAGCGTAGTTAACCATGCATGTGTGGTGGTTCGCAAACCAATCACTAAAAAAGCTTTCTAATTTGAGTTTTTCAGACTAAACCATATAATCAGGAAAATACATCACGGACTACTTCTTAACTATTTTAACTCAATTGTCTCCAAAGGATTAAGTATTGTTAAAAAAAAACGAATCAATAAAAAAAATGTTTCTAATATCGGATGACACGATAACGCCCTTTAAAAAAAAAAAGTGAACATTAACAAAAACATGATTAATCGTTTTTTTCCTTTCGTTATGCTTTTTTCCAACAAAATCAATTGCTTACATAACGTTTGTTATACATATACATTATATATATTATAAAAAAATCACGTAGATTATGTTTGTCACATATATTTCTCTCATTCATGAAATCACTTTATCTTTTATTTTATATATTCTACATGTACTACTTTTCTATATAATGAGATATACATTCATTGTATAATGGTTTTTATGTTAATGTGCATGCGTCATGCGTATATATACATTTATAAAACGAACAATATTTATTATTTATAAAATATTTTAAAACATACGCGGCCCAATCTAAAATAAATTAGATGAACCACTTGATCGGGTTGAAATTTTGGTAACCCGTGATTGATCTAGTTCATGAAGTCCGGTCAACTCATTTGACCGTCCTAGCTCCGACTCCGACTATGTATCTAATCTATTGATCCATATTGACATTAATTACAATTGGTTGTAATTTTCACCCTTCATATAGCTCTAAAAATTCATCATTTTTATATTTCATTGCAAGAAATGTTTACATATTAAAATATTTATTTATCGGTTTGTTGTATCACTTAAAAGAAAGAAAAAAAAAATTAAAAAGATTTTTTAACGAAAGACTGTGTAAAGTATACAAAAGTATAGAATATACATACATAAATCATTATATATTTCGCACCTAAAATTAATCATATAAAGAGTTGAGTTAACAGACGTAGAACTCGACGAGTTCGTGGACTGACTCGGGGCGTGACTCGTCGGCGTCGGCATTCTCCAGCATCCAAAGCAAATGCTCAAACAAAACAACTTCACACGACACGGATATCGAACCGTCCTCGCCGTCGCATCCACCATCCACCGCCGTTAGCTGCTGGAAAAGCGGGTGATTCACGACGTCAAAGCTCACGTGGTACGGCCTCCGTGTTCGGCCGACGTAGACAGTTTGAAGGTCTCCAGAGGGAAATGCATTCACGGCGGAGGATCGGCCGTGACTGGCCGGAGCCGGTGGCTGGTTTGGCTTGGTGTTGAATGAATTGAGCTTCTTCAAAACTGATTTCAGCTTCATCAGTTTGTTTCCTCCTTTGGCCATTTCTGAATTCGGTTTGGAAAAATTTACGCCGGAGATGTAAGTCGGAGTTGAGTTTTCCGGTGAGAAAGAGAGAAGAGAGATGTCGATGTTGAAGAATGAAAGGAGAATGGGTTCTTCTTATATTAAGTTGATAGGGGTAGATTCGTAGTTATACAAAACTTTTTTTTAATATATATTTATTTTTTTAAATGAAATAATCCTCAGGTACCTTATCAACCAATCTTAATAGCCAAAACTTATGATCTATAGTTTCCAAGAGTCTGAAGCAATTATTCGAAAAGATTATGATTAAAAATTAGAAAGATAAAGCGAGTGTAACACACGCTCAAAAACATGCATATAGAGTTCATAGTTGTATCCACATCACTCCAAAAGTTTTTGTTATCCCAGTCAACCATACACATCATCATTGCTCTATGATGATTTTTTTTATTAAATTAAAATTTTGCTAACGTATTAACTACGTTGTGGTAAGACCCTTCGAGACTTCGAGTGTGTAATTTAGTTAATAGTCGGATCCGCAAAGCTAATTTAGTTCCTCTAATTTCAACTTTTTGGACATAATATAGGTTCAAAGTGGGATCCGCAAAACTAGTTTAGTTCCTCTAATTTCAACCATTTGAGCTTACATGATTATACAATATTCACACTAAATAGTTTATCAAAAAAATAAGTAAATGTCTATGCTTTTATGAGTTTGAGTTTGAAAACATAAAATCCAGTTGTACGAAACATTTTGTTTTGTTATTTTATGAAACTTGTAAATAGTTCCTAGCTAAACAGTTTCTAAAAGCAAAATTATGAAAACTATGAACTTTATGTAATCACTTAATTATACTGTAATAAATTAATCCAACAACTAAAGGAGGTTCATGAACTTTTAAAGCGGCTTTACGAGTTCTTATTTGTTAGGTATGCAATTGGCTAGTATCTAGACTATTTATTTCTTTTGATAAAAAATAAATTAATCATCTTCTTTTTTCTTGCACATAACATGTTACAGAAATATTGTATTAAATTGCAAAAATTTTGTCATTTTGTTGTGGTTAGATTAGACTCCAACATTATTCTGTTGTGCAGTTTATTTATTATTTACGGTGTATTTGGCTACTACTGTTACAGCATGTGAGCTCCGGAAGATTTGTCTCTATTTTTTTTTCTTTTTTTTACGTAAAATTGTTATCATAATCGGCCGACAAAAGAGCATCAAATGTCTTTTTAATCATGTAACCAAAATATTAATATTTAATTGGACCTCCTCCTAGTTTGTTTACTGATCAGTTGTAATTAATGAAATTGTAGTATCAATCTTCTCTTATTAATTTAGACATAATATTAATTAGAACTGCGAGAGAAAAGATTGGCGGAAGAGTCCAGATAAAAGATAATATAGAAGAAAGATGAGAATAACGACCACTCATATTGTCAATCTTCTCAAGTTCTATATTTTTGGACGGACTCTTCATCTGCCAAAGAGTCAAGCTGTAGACGAGCCGTTTAGACGACTGAAGTTTCTTTCTCAAAATGTTGAACACTTTGGTTATTGTTTTTCTCATCCTTCAAAGTAAGAATCAATGCCTCTTTGCTTCGAAGTTTTACATTAAAAAAAAAAAAAAGTTCGTGAGATACAGAACTGTCTTTACTTTGTGTTACATATTGATAGTGATTATTTTTAAACAAAAAAAAAAATATTGATTGCATTTCTCATTTGCGTTAAATGGATAAACAATGTTTGACGAAAATGACTTTACTAAACCAATTCATATGGTCTAATAGTGAGAAAGAAATTTTTATGTGGGTCTATGCCAAGATTCGAGTACTTCCATTATGGTTGACTATTTGCGCCCTACATGGTTAGAATATTCAGGATTTTTACAAGTTATGATCATATTAGTCCGGACTTGCGTTACAAAACATGATATAAAAGACAACTTAAATATTGTGTATTAATTTTAAGTATAAATATGTACACTTTTAATGCATAAAATTTACACAAAACATCGTGTTTTAAACTCAAATCTCCATACTATATGACATTTTTTTTTGGAACTGAGGTTCTTTTATCGAAACTCGGGACGTTTCTGCTACTATAACTCCTCATATATGATAGCTTATAGTAAGAAAAGTTGTTTTAATATCACTCAAATCATATCCCCAATGGTAAGGGTCCAACCCTTGTTAATTAGTTAGGGTCTTGAATGACTACGTTATTTTGGTAGCAGTGTAAATTACCTTAGTCGTTACCTCATCTTATAATTTGAAACAATTTTACAAAACAATACTCCTACAATTTATCAATTACTTGGATATGCTTAGTTGTCTTCAAATTGTATATCCCCAAAATCACACTTACAATATTGCTTATACACAATTAAAGTCATTTATTTAGAACTTTTATCCTCCAATAGTTTATTAACATATTCATAAATTTGATAATAAGCTATATATACTTTTTATTTTAGGTTATATATATGTTAAATGAAGCTATATATACAGTTATTAATTTCAGAAATGCCTTAATGAAAGGGGAATGCACACACATGTGTGTTCCCGCTTTTAAGTGGTGCATAGCCCGTGGACAATAAAACCAAACATTTGTTTTGAGGAAACATTTAGAAACAATACTGAAAGTATAATAAATACTTAATAAACCATTTTTATTCCCCCTTAGTGTATGTTGGTGAGTGAGGACCCATTTGGATCCTTTGATGTCCTTATTCAAAATATTATATCATTAAAAATATATTGTCGGAAACCAAAAAATTCTCCTGCATTATTATCCCCTTTTCTTCCCAATTATTATTACGTAATGAGAAACGATTAATACCATATTTTTTTAATAAATCAAATTTATGTTTTAGTCACACGGCGGAGATATGTAAATGATATGGACTAATCATAAGAAAATCGTTCTGACACAAGGGTTATAAAAATGAGAGATGCTTTGAATTTGTAATCATCACAAGAATATCCTCCAATTACCTACCAACCTTAGATGATTTGATCAACTTGTTTTAACACACACATATATATTATATAACATCGACATGAAAATCCTTCTTGTTACAAAAATGGTTGCACTATACATGTGAAAAAATCGACCATCGTCAACCATACCAAAAAAGAAAGACATGTGCAACAAGTTGGTGTGTATTTGACTAATTATGCGTTCCTCTCCACTTGCATGATACAAGTGTGACACTCTTAAATCTTAATATACAATATGTGAATTAACATTCGTAGATGAAATTAAGTTGAATGTACCTCTACGGGTGACAGTAGGCGTGAGTTATCATGTTATGTGTTTAGAACCAAACAAGCATAAACATGAGTAAACTGATGTAAATAATTGTTTTTTTTTTCATTAATTAGACAAAGTCAATACAAGACATCAACGAATCCAAATGGGTCCTTACTCATAACTATGAATCCAACTCTAACCATCGTTTTCTAGATGTTTGTTTTCAGCTCATAGAAAAATCTGCGTAGCCATAGTCCATAGAGATGATATTGATTAACTACAAAAGAAAATGTATAAGTGAAAAAGGACATTTTCTTGCTGTGTTGCAACCTTTGACATTCACCAGTTTTGCCTTATGGATATCCACTGAACCATTAAGTAGTCTCAAGTCTTAACCTTGCTCTGTTATCCCTTTACCGGCAAACCAAGTGACAAATCCAATCGAGAAGCCCATTGAAGAAAAATTGTTGGGGTTGAAACTTACTTAGCCCACCTAATTCAAAGCCTAGAACTAACTCCAACTATAACATGTTTCTAGATGTTTTGTCATCTCATAATAAATAGTCTATGCAGTAGTGGAAGCACTAAGGACAAGGAGTATCCAAATATTTGAAGGACACTTTTTTGCTGTTTATGTGGTGGTTTTGGTTGATGGAATATGTAAACATTGGGGAAACAAAATATTGCAAGACAATTTTAAGACAGAAAAATCGAAATTTTACTGCAATTAGCCGGGAAAATCTCCCAATAGCCAGAATACAAAGCAATGCCATTGCCAGAGGCAAAGTAAAAAAAAAGATTGAAATTAAAAAGAAGCAAAGGAACACAAAAGCGCTCCCAAATCCAAATGATAGTAAGAATCATAAGAGATGTCTGTTTTATTCTTCAAACCCCGGAACCTCTCTCTTCAACCTCTTTAATGGTTCCGAGTCTTTTCTCTTCTATTCAATCCTCCTGAGCAAGAGGAACAGCCTGAGCCTACAAGACACAAAAGGAACAATAGATATACTATATTAGGGACAGACAAAAGTTCCATTCTTTCAATACCAACAAGTGTTTACGAATGCATACCAATGGGCGATACTTCAATGCATAGAACATTTCAAGGTAACGACGACTCTCAAGACGGTCAAGGTTCGAGACATGCTTCCAGAATCCATACACACCAGTCAACGTCAAGAGCCTCTGTGAGTATATCTGCCAAGTGTATCTGCAAAACACCACAAAAGATAAGTTAAAGCTAAACTTGAGAATCTAAGAAAACTTGTAAAAGAACAAAGCAAGATAAGTACTTCTCCTCGATCCTCTGAAGCCCTCCTTGTGAGATCTCATCCCAGTGAGATGGATCCTCTTTACACTTGGTGAAGAAATCAGCAAGAGTATCAGCTGCCTGATCACCATGGTACGGGTCAATGTGGAAACCCGATTTACCGTGCACAATGATCTCAGCTGGACCACCTTTGCAAGTGGCGAAAGTCGGTAAACCACAGGTCATGGCCTCCACAACAGTTAACCCAAAGGCTTCATACAATGCAGGTTGCACAAAGGCGCCCTTGGTGTCACAGATGTACCGGTACAGCTCACCGTTCCTAACCCGGTTCATCTGAGAAGAGATCCACCTGAACTGACCGTTCAGCTTGTATTTCTCAATGAGATCATACATTTTCTTCATCTCAGCCTTCTCTTCATTGTCCTTTGATTCTTTCCTCCTGTCTCCTCCAACAACCACCAAGTTAGCCAGCTCACGTAGGCGGGTGTTCTTCCCGTACCACTCAACAAGACCTGACAAGTTCTTGACACGGTCGAGCCTAGCCATTGTGAAGAGGATTGGCTTCTTCTTGTCCTTGAGCACACATCTGTTTCAAAAGATCAGAGATATTACATTTCCAGTCAATCAAAACATTAAAGATGAACAAGAAGAGTCATCAAAAGCTTACAAGTGCTCTTCATTCTCAACATCACTGTAAAGGAGCTCCTCGATCTCAGGGTGGAATTTAGTCAATCTACGCTTCTCCTCAGTGTAAGGGAAGTAAATGCTCATATCAGCACCAGGAGAGACAATGTTGAACTTGGGATCAAACACATCAATCCCATGAACAACTCTGTACAATCCGGGAAGAGTAAAGGCCGTATGGCTCTCATACTGCCCAACAGTTTCTTTGCTGCAAAATGAGTAAACAAAGACCATTTTTTAATACTGAAACACTTCTCTGAAACTATTTATTGTGTTATAATTCATTCAATCTTTTACCTTCCAGCAATCTCTTGTAAAGTACTGGTGATGATGAAATCAGTGTGGTTCATTGCAAAAATATCCGCAGTGAACTGGCATGAGAAATGGTACTTATCATCAAGCTTCTTCCAGTAGATATCGGAGTCCGGGTACTTTGTCTTCTCCAGAGCATGAGCTATGGTACACTATAAGAGATAATTGAGAAAAGCATTAGCTTGACAGTTGAAATATCTTATTGGATGGTTGTGAAATGTTAAATTCAAGAAGCCGAACCTGAGTAACACCAAGTTTGTGTGCCAATAAAGAGGCAACGAGGTTTCCATCACTGTAGTTACCAATGATAAGGTCAGGCTTCCCCTTCAACTCTTTCGCTAGCTCAACCGCAGCGTCCTGAAATAAGCAATAGATATTCAAGAATAGTCTAAAATCGGAGAACAAGAACACAATTTTAGAGGAGGACGATGAGTGTACTTCACCTCGGTGTAAGTCTCTAGATATGGCCAGACTTCAAATCTTGAGATCCATTTGCGAACAATACCCTTCTCTGTTCTGAAGGGCACACGAAGAATATCACAGTACTCAGATCCATCGACTCTCTCAAGACGCTCACCACATGTGGTACCAACCGCATCAGGGAGCAGACGAGTGAGCTGCAACAGAACCAAAACACTCAAGTGAGATTCAGATATTGGCAAGAATCCAAGGTTGGAACAAAACAACTGAGAGCTTACAATGAGAATTCTTGGAGTAAAGTTGAGTCCTTGTTGCTTAATACGTTGGAGCATTTCTGTCTCCAAGGCACGAACTTGATCAAGAATGTAAACAACCTGCAAGATCACAAAAATTGAGCTCATCGATAAAGACAGAACAAGAAGTGTATATCTCTAATATAAGAAGAGGAAGAGAATGGCTCTGACCTGACCACCAGTGTCAGGGTAACCAAGAACATTGTCCTGAGCAAAGTAACCATGTGGAGAGAGGATCACAACGTTGAACACCATTGGTAATCTTCCAAGAAAACTCTCAAGAGTGCAAGGGTCAGGTGCCTCGAGAAGGTCCAAAAAAAGACGGATCATCTCAAGCACACGCTCAGCATTGTCTCCCCATCCCCTCTCAAGACCAATCTCCTCAAACTTGGCCTCGAACTCTTCGTACGGTGTTTCGGGCTTAAGTTCTGCTAGATACTCATCTGCTTTCCTCAAGGTGTGTTGCAGAGTGTTGAGGTTTTGAATTTTCTCGCTCAACATCAAGCTCTACACAGCAAAACACAAATCATTGAAAAAAAAAGTTTCTGGCTTTAAATGAGGAAAGATCTGAAGGGAATTGGAACAATACCTTTCCCTCGTGACTGTGTAGACGAAGGAACTTAAGCAATGGAAGCAAACTCTCCTTGTCATGGAAGAGCTTAGCTGAGAGGTGACGGTTAAGGAACTCAACACCATCTCCAATGTATTTGTGGAGCGTTGGACGAGGGACAGACGCATTGAATGGCTCAAAATCGAGCTCAAGCGTGAAATCACCGTTCTTACTGCAAATTCAAAATGCCATTGTTGAGTATTGTTGAGTACAGAGAGATCAGAAAGAAAAAAGAAAAAAAAAAACAGAATTAGAAGTTAGAAATGGTTACATACACTCCATCAACGAGTTCTTCCTTGAAATGAAGAAACTCAGCAGGTTGAAGCTCTTCAACGACAAGAGCATGAAGATTGACTCTTAAGTATTCCCAAACACCAGGCCTTGGCCTCACAGCAAGAGCAACCCATGGTGGCAACACAATTGCTTCCTGTTTTTAACCCAAATTTAAAAAAATCAAAACTTTATTCCAAAAAGAAGATGAAAACTTTATTCCAAAAAAAAAGATCAAAACTTTCACAACCCATTTGAATTTTTTTGTGACAGGGTTTATGAAATGTACCTGAGTGGATTTGAGAAGGTCGAAGAAAGCACCACCTTCAAGTTTCTTCTGGGTTTCTTCAGGCAAAGACTCGAATTCAGCAATGATCTGGTTTTGTTGTAAAATACCTTTACCTTTGGCTTCAACCCTAAAGAATCATGTGAAGTGATCAGAATCTTTTTCTTCGCCATTAAAGCTATTTAAAAAATGAAATACCTGGAAAGCAAGGCAAGGACTTCGTTTCTCTCAGAAACAAGCGTTTCGTTCAAACGCTCACGTTGGCTGTGGACGCGCGTTATCATACGTTCACCTTTCGCCATTGATCCAAAAAGAGAGACACAGAAACAGTGAAAAAAGTTTTTGGAAACTGCAGAGAAGAGAAAAAATACAAGTAAAGAGATTGTAATAAAATGATGAAAATAAAGATGAAGTCTTATGTTTTCCACATTCACATCTTATATAAAGAAATGTATTCCTAGATATTATAACAAAGGTCAAGATATTTGATCTAAACGTGACCTTTTTTATCGTTACATTTTTAGCCTTAGACTTCCACGGTATTACAAAACAGCCCTAGAGGTTATTATACTCAAATGCTTGACCTTCTAAAACGTACAGATGGCAAAACCAAAATTCGTAAGTAGTTAAAATATTTCGAGCCGACATCGATGATCGAACAGAACAATTGAAAATGATATTTTAAGAACTATCTTATCCATCAAAATTCATTAGTTTTCGTTAAATATTCCTATCCACCATCCATTTTAAAGCAATGGTGTTTAGGCCTCTTCAAAAACATCTTTGTCAAATTTTAATGCAAGTGTGTGATCGATCAAAGTGGATTTACAGAAAATTAAATAAAGATAAAACATCTTTTACCATATTTATGTAATAAAAGAAAAAACAGTCATGTTACACGTCATACTATTTAAAGAAAAAAAAATCGAGAAAAACTATAGTGGCTACTCTATAGTGGATTCCATATTTAGTGTTGTGATTCAGAATTCAAAAGAATTTTCCGAAAATGTTAGTAAAATTAAAGAAAAATGTAGACGTGATACTCTTTTTTTTTTTTTTGGAATACAGCTGGAAAATTCTCTGGGAGAAAATTCCTCTTAAAAATAAGAAAAGCGAGAAAATAGAATACGAGCACGACTGATTCTCCAGAATATAAAGAAGTTTGGTGTTTTTTTCCTAACCAGAGATTTTTCAGGCAATAATTTTCTAAGGAAAAGGACAATTTGTTGTTTGATTCTTCTTGTTTTTCTGATTTTCTAGAAAAATAAACCCAGAAAGAAAAAGAAAGAACAATTCTTGTTTCGCTAGCTAGCAATAGAATTAAGATTTTTTTATTAAATAATATAACAGAAAAACTACGAAGCTTCTTACAAGAACTGAAAGAAAAGAAGAAGAAGAGGAGAACCTGTAGTAAGAGAGAAGTGGTTTCAGTGAGCGATGGAGGTTTCGTTCAATAGATTTCAGATTTATATAGAGACGAATTCTTAAAGCTTAATGCAAGTTTTGGTAAGTCAATAGTATATGGAAAAATAAATAAATAAAATGAATCATTACTACTCTACTTCCTTTTACGTTTCATTTCTTGGGCTCCAAACCCAGAAAACTCGAGAAATAGATTTAGAAGTCCGAGTAAAAGGGGCATTTTAGGAAAATAAGAAAGTTCTGGATTGTGTACATTTTCATATTGGATGTATAAAAATTAAACAATCACTAATATTTTTTCCTTAAATAGAATAGATGTATGGATATATCACTGATCTTTGGATAAACAAAATATTTACATTTGATTGAAATGATTTCTATCTATCTATATAATACTTGACCAACAAGAAAAATTTATTAGCACAAAGATTATATTTAAAAAAAAAAAAACCAATATATTTATCTTCTTCTCTCACACCTGCATATAACAAAACAAAACACACAGTTTTCTACATTCCTTTCATTTGGGGGAAAAACTGCTCTCGTAAATTATAAGTTTGATTACCCAACAGAAAACTTGTTTGACCAAATTAAATGGAAACGTTGTAAAAGAATTTTTTGTTGAAATTTTTCGACTAAACATGAAAAATATATTATTAAAATATCAATTTAGATTTTAAAACTTTGAATAAATACAAAAGATTTTTTTTTAAAAAATATAGAGAAGTATATTATCTAAAAATATTCAAGCAATGAAATAATGTTCATTCTAATTTAGTTAAATCTAATTTATAAATTAAATTAAAGTTCAACCCAAAGGACTAAATTTCATTGATCATTTTTAGTAAATGATCTGTGTTGTCTTTTTGTTGTCTAATTTTATTTCTTCTATAAAAACTAGTATTTTAGTGGTGTATGATTGTTTGGAAAATAACTAAATATATACTGCACTCAGTTATAACTGGTCTGTTGTTCCATCATCTCCCTATTGTACTAGTTTACACTTCATAATCTCCTTAATAATTTTTCATTAGCACCATCAATGTATTAGTTAGTATCCGGTTTGGTTCGACGGTAGTCTAATTAGTGAGGCTCGCGAATTGTGCAATAAAAAGTTCAAACGGTTTCTATCGAAAAAGAAAAACATTTAATGGTTTTGTCGTCATCCATTGGCTAGCTAACTTATTATTGGTGTTAATAAATTTATTTGCGTGACGGAAGAAAAAAAAAATATATATATATATATATAGTAAATGGTGTGTTCGTAGATAAATAGATTTTGTCCAATCCATGTATCTACTACAACCACGCGGCATGACAGTATTAGCGAATCTAGGAGCTGCCAACAAAACAGGAGAGACTTATTGACGACGACGGTATTTAGATGAGGCCATCGTTCAATGTGACGTGGCCTTCCACCCACTTTTGGATAATGAAGCAACATTTTTTTGTGTAATAATGTGAATTAATACTGGATTACACATTTTAACACTGATTCTTTTCAGTGCCGTACGTTAAAAGTGATATTTGGTCACTGACACAGTCCATTGTTATTTTGCTTCTGTGGGATGGTTTTGACTTTTGAGGTAAGCGGTATTTGCTTGAAAGATGTGTGGAAACAAGATGGATGGATACATTGTATTCAACTTCTTTTCAAAGTTACCAAAAATTTGTAAAAATATCCGACAAAACTTGTCAAATTTTCAAAATGTTATTGAAGTTTTGATTTTTTTTTTTTTTTTGAAAATGTCTGATTATTTCAACTTTGAAAACATGATGAACAGTGTATTCTGATATTTTTAACGCTCAGTTAATAGTGCAAATAATATAGACTGTAATTTTTTTTTTTTTTGTCTATTTAGAATGTAAAATTGTGCTAGTACGTACAGATAAGGTTTCGTTAACTCACATGAAAGAAGTAAGCTAATCCAAAAATGTTTTTGTAAACTCGGAGTAACACTATGATATGTGCGCAAATTAAAAACCACAAGAAGTGTATTTGTTTAAGAGAGCATATATATCAACATTAGTGAAATCATGCCTAGCTATTGAATGATAATCACATCCCCACAAAGCTCTTTTTGCCTAAATTACCAATCAGCAATAGCGTTTCCACTCAAAGGTACAATCATTCATTTTTGAGGAACGTAATTAAAAATCAAGTTTGGCTGTGTGTGGGCCTGTGTACATGCATGAGTCAGTAGTTTTACAGTAAGATTCTTTATGATGAATATTTACGATGCAACCTATCTATAATCTTTAGTTTGTTTTATTTTTTGGAAAAAATGTCATAAAAACGTAATACTTTTAAATTTTAGTTATTTTAAACATAAATTTTCATGGAAGCTACTTTAAACATCACATTTCGTTGACTTTATTTTAATACATGAAGTTTTCGTTGACCAGGCCAATCGACACACGTCGTTAAGTCTGATGACGGAGCAACTAACAACTGTTAATCTGTCGTTAGTCACTCTCCATTAGTACCAAAACAACGCTATTTTGAAACCAATTTATGATTAAATCCCCAATTCAAATCGAGAAATCCGCAAATAAAAAAAAAACCCCAAATCGTAAACCACCATAATCTTGTTCAATCCCCAAATTGATTTGAGCTTCAATATCTTCGAATCGATAATCTCAAATGCCGAAAGTGAGATATAAGGGTTCGATTAAGTTTGTGGGAGATGAAGGAGTATCATAATCTTCAACGCCACAAGAAAAATCTCGTAGTTTAATCATGTCTGACGGTGAAGATGGAGCTCCATCGCAAGTCGGTCAAGAGCCTGACGACGGAGATGGAGGCGTATCACATGCTGTTACCAGAACTAAAGGCGGAGCTCCACGACGGCATCAAAAACGAAATAAAAGAATAGGTGAAGAGGAGACAGAGCTTGAGCGTGAAGAGTAGACAAATCTTGAAATGGAGCTTGACAGTGAAGATGATTGTGCCATGTATGGTGATAAAGACTGCAATGATGTTGATGATGCCGTAGGTGGTGGAGATAACAATGATAACGATGGTGTATGTGTTGAAGAAGATGGGAATAGAAACATTGAAGCCGATTTGAGCTCGATTTGGGGATTTTTTTGTTTTGAATTTGAAGATTTTTCGATTTGATTTGGGGATTTAATCATAAATTAGTTTCAAAACGGCGTCATTTTGGTACTAACGGAGAGTGATTAACGACAGATTAACAGTTGTTAATTGTTTCGTCATCGGACATAACGACGTGTGTTGATTGTTCTGGTCAACGGAAACTTTATATATTAAAATAAAGTCAACTAAATGTGACGTTTTTATGACATTTTTCCCTTTGTTTTTTTTGTTAAAAATATAATCTTTAGTTTGTTGGAAAACAATTCCTTAACAAACCAAACAAATCTTTCACCTGATCTTTAAGACATTGAATTTTTTTTTGGTAATATGTTTTTTTTTTAATACCAGTTACTTATTGTTTTGTTAAATATTATCACTATTGTTATTTGTTAAAAAAAAACTACTTATCAAAAAGCTACCATTTATTCACACACAGATACACATAAGTACCATTGAATTAATCTATATTTTTGGTTTTTAGTAATGAAAAAAGTTGTAGATTTAGAGATAGTTTATTCATAAAGCAAAGATTTGTTAGATTTGATCATTTGATTTCATAGTGCTACTTGCAATAATTTTCTTTTCAAAAATACTATTTGATTTTACCCCCTTATTTTTAAGCTAAGTAAATTTGAAAGTCAAAACTGATTTGCTAATAAAAATAGAGTAATAGCTTTTCTCCAGATAATAATAAAAAATGAACTTGAAAATAATAATAAATAAAATTACATTTAAAGGTTATGTCGTCAAACTGCAATACTGCAATAAATTTACATTTAAAGGTTATGTCGTCGAACTACATTTATAAAGCTATTTCGTTTCTTGACAATATTGCAGTCGCAGAGTTAACTAAATTATCTCAATTGCAGTTATGCAAAACAGTAACTTAGATCTAAATTCAACTTCAAGTAATCACGACAATAAAGCGATATAAAACTGACAAAAGAATAGTGAAAAGATGCTGAAAAAATTAGCGATAAAAAAAAAAAAATCAAATAAACGGCACAATGTGGTTTATAGTTTATACCATCCAAAAAATATGCAACAGGCTTGATGCATCGACGGCAAAGTTATATATATAACATATGTACTCGTTTTTTTTTGTTAATAACATATGTACTTATTATTGTATCTATATACTAAATATTTAATTTACGCTATAGTTTTGTGTATTGGTTAATTACAATTACAAATCCTTACAGTTATAATTATATATATATATATATATATATCTACTAAATCACAAGTCACTTTTTCAATAACTGCAGCATTCTCTGATTGACACATCAGCATTTTATTACGTGTCAAGAGCACAATTTTTTTAATTTATTTTATTTTAAATTTATAATTTATTTGGTTGCAGTTAAATGTTTTTTATATAGAATAAAATATCTTTCTATCGTGTCTTTGTGCCTATAAAAATGGAGAGAAACTGACAAATGATTCTGCAATTTTTAAAATTTCAAAACTTACACAAAATCTTTTATTTTTCAAATTTGTATTCGTTTAATTCCTTTTATCCTTTTTATTAGGGATTCTTTAACTCCCATAATTTCCACAATCTCTATTTTCTCTCTTTTTCTATTTGCATCTATCACAAATGCTTATTTGTAAAATTATATTTCTCTGTTGATGGTAATGAAGTTTTTTTTTACAAATCTGATGAAGATGAAAGGTAATTGTCCATCTATTTTCTGTCATATTTTATTCTTTACTTCAATTCCTCTGTAACTTTACTTATTTTCTCTATTTTTTTTTTAAACCATATTTGTTTCTCTGTTTTTACCAACGACCATTTTCTCTCTTTTTTTTCTTTTACTAAGTAGAAGAGAAAAATAATTTGTGATAGAGATGATATCTCGCATACTCAAAATTTCTACTTCTGATTAATACTTATTTATATTGTAATAATTTTATTTTAAAAATCTGAAATCTTTCACATATATTAAAAACCAAATCTGTAAATAAATTCTTTGACATAATAAATTCTTTAAAATATCATCATTTAACTAATTTGTGTAGTGTGAAAAAAGTCAATTAACAGTTGTTTGTTCATATATATCTGAGTAAACAAATTATTTATCTAATGTTAATATTAATTTTTTTAAACGTAAATATTTGTACCTTGTAAACCTTTTAACATATATTACAATAACAAAGATATGGACCGTGCATAGCACGAGCTATATATATAAATCCTTAGAGCAAATCTAACCATAACACCCAATTTTACCAATCAAAATTATATTTGAACTACTTGTTTTAGACATATCATCATCTCTTACGTCTATTTTTCTGTCACATTGTCTTCTCTTTAACGTTAATTTTTTTTTGCTGTCTGCCATCATCTCAATTTTTGTATTTAGAATTTATATTGATGGTATAAAATAATTTATGAAAATAATAAACTGACGTAATATGAGTAAAAAAGCCTTCTCTAGAATATGAAGTTCCTTTTTAGTTATTTTTAGGTAGTTGTCAAACAATACATGATTTCCATTAGGTTTGCCTAATTTTTGGAATTGAAGTTCCATCTTCTTCGATAATTAACTGTTACAGGTTCAAGCAACATCATATAATAAAAAGATTTTGCCATATTCAATCATCCATCATTTTCTTGAACTAACCACGATATCTATCATACGTTGCTTTTCTTAAAAAAGAAATGAGGGTTTGGATTTTTCTGTTCATCGAAAGACATAAATATGCCATTGCTGCATTGCATATGGGGTGCTGATATGATAACATCTAAGAAATTTTATATTTAGTAAGAGACAAATCGACGTGTCAGATTTTATGTGTGTTTATTTTTTTGATAAAGAAATATTTTATGTGTTTTATCCAGCTTTATACAGTAGGGTACCGTATAAGAATCTTCCAAGTACATGTAATTTTTCTATATTCTTTACGTGATAGTTGGAAAAATTTTCGTCTGATTAAGACTTGAGAAAAGTTTGATAGTAGACAAAAAGTTTTTAAAAATGAATAGCTCTTGATTATATGAGAATGATTGGTTAGTATAATTTAAAAGTTGTAGAGATCTTTTTCTTTACCTTGTACTGTATGTGTTCAAACTTTAAAGTCATATTTTACGTAATGAAGCTTTCACTTTTTTTTTTTTTTATATTGCTAATTTTAAAATATTCGCAGCCTATATGGCAATTGATTTGAAAGCCTATAAAAAAATTTACAGCTTTTTTTTTCTTTTCTTTTGGAAATGGGTTGATTTGAGACGGTGCTTGTGTCTTGACTCTTGAGGAACAATGAAAGACAAATAATAAAGTTATGCAACATCATTCACATCACACAATTCTACTATATATACTATTCATAGGAGAATCATCTGGTCTGTTTTACTTTGCTGGAACAGCATTTGGTCGAGTCAGTCTTCTAAGAATTTGTAACTAAACTCAAAACCATAAGGACAAGCCCTGAAAATTTCTCTTTCAACAATTTGAAGATTAGTTCATCAATGAAATCGCAAGGCCAGTCAGGCAACTAAATTAGCATTTAGATCTCCCTCCAGACTGGAAAACGCATAACTGCAGTTGCGTTTTGAAAGCGACTACATGTGATAAAGCATGGAAAATTTTAACCACAACCACAGGAAAAGACCTTACAAGATTGATTAAAAACGAAGCATATATTTACAACAGACTTCAAAAAATATCAGGTTATCACAAGTTTCTCTCCAAAAGATAAAATTTGCACTTTTTTCTCTGCAAGACTCAAATCTCACTCAAACTTCTCAGCTATCTAGTATTTGCTCCTCTTATTAGTTTATATCTCTTCTAACCGTTGGGTCGTCACCGTGAAGTTTCAAATATGTTGTAGTGTGAATCTCTCTATCAGTCTCTCCTCCACGTTTGCACCGTGATACCCAAATGTCCATAAGACCATAAGAATGGTGAAGGCAAACTATGTTCTTGTTGAAAATGGAAAGGTTTAGAGAGGCTTCAATGGCAGAGTGCTTCCCCGTACAATACCCATTGTGTGAAGCTATCAGGAAAATCATCGTGAATCTTTGTGTGGACAGACAGTTCGCTTCCCATAGGTTCCTTTCCCTGCCAAAGGAAATAAATCCGGTTAAAGTTTCAAGTGACATAACCAAATGACAATATATGACTTTCAAGTGACATAATCTATACATGCCAATATATGCATTTCATATTAATTTAAACGTTTTAAGCTGAGGGATACATGCTTTGTACTAGAAGAGAGTCAACAAAATCGTATACTGTATTTGTGACAGGTTGAACTATTGGATATCCTCTGCTCATTAAATCCTATTATAGCATCTACTTCCGATCTGAGATCGTTCAAGACTAGGTTTTGTGTTTCCAGTTTTAGCTAATGGTTCATCTAAGTGTCAGAGAAGATATAATACACTCAAAAAATACGAGCTAGAGTCAGAAACTATATTGGAAGTGCTGAATCGAGTTACACCAATACATAACTCGCTAGGGAGATAGGCAAAATAGAATTTAGAAGATACTAACCTTTCTGCTGCTTGATCCACTTTCGCTCACAGCTGGAGTCGACTCTTTTGCTTCACTGATGCTATTCTCTGATGAAGACATCTCTACAGTTGAATACATTGTAAGCGCTGACGGCCTGCCAAAAGAACACGGTGTAAATTGCATGATCTTAGAAGAAGTAAATTGGCTAAAACATGATTCAATTTTTTTTTTTATCCATTCAAAAATTAGGCTATGATGTTTAGATAGACAGCCAATGTGATGCTGTAGATATATAAAATTTCAAGCTTCTATTTAGCGAGAACTGGTTGCTCCATAAGACTGCTTAAAGTCGTTCATAGATCTCTTTAATGCACAATACTTTTACCTGTACAGTTGATCATTTTCGCATAGATTTTCCGACGACGAAAGCCACTCAACATCAACAAAATTTGAGACACTAGACATGTCTTCCTGCTCGGACAAGTAAGTGGAGCTACTACCATTATGTTGAACCTTCTGCGCATCTCCAAAAAAATGTGTGCTAGGCATTGACGGAGTACACCTACAAAGATGTTACAGCTGAATTATTAAGACCAACAACAGAGACAAGAGTTACTATGAACTTACAAAAAAATTCTTTTGACTATAAAGAAGCAAAAAAGACAAGCGCCTCTTGAATATATGAGCTATAATTATGGATAGTATTGACAAGCCAATAGAGCTGCACCCGGAAACATTATAATGCATACATAGCATGGACACTCAAGCTAACGGAGCCAGCAGTAAATATTTAGTTAGCTATAATCAGAAGAAAAATGTAAGAAAGATTTAAACAAACCTTGATAATGTTACATCACCAGCAGCTGGCATATCTGGTGATGACTCCGAAATTATATGAGTCACTTGGTTTGACGACACAAAGCCTCTATGTGATACGCTTTCATGCTTGCTACTCATTGCGGACATCGATGTGTGACTTTCATGGAGAATATTCCCATCTGATAAGCACCTCTTTACAAGAAACCTGGAAACATAGTATAAAGAGCTATGATCATAGATGTAGCGAAGCAAAGTCAAACAAATATTGTTCACTTTTAGAGTAAGGCAAATAAAGATGGAAAATTCATATACTAAGCAATAGAGCAAATTCATAAACAAATAGAGAGTACAGATTAAGGTACAATTGGATGCAGTTACAAACCAGAACCTAGTATTCCATGACTCCATAAGTCTAATATAACAAAAGCCTATACCTCCTTGTGTTCAAATCATATGATAACTCCATATGACTAGGGTCACAATAGTTTCAGAGGATACATATATTGGAAGTCATAGTGGAAAATGACATTCCAGTGAAGGGATAATGTCGAAATATGTTGAGCCTATTTGTTTCAGAGTTCGTACAAAGAATTCACTGCAAATAGATCTAAGATATTAGAACTCGTATAACTCATACAATCATCAAAGTATGTCTAAAGAAGGAAATGAATCCCTCAAAACCTTGGTGAAGAATGAACATCAAGTTCTATCTATATTACCTACCTACATGGAAGCAACAAATTATATACGCTGAGTATTGGTAAATCTCTGAAATCCAAGTTTACAATCACAGAAACCTACCTTTCATCTTCCCTCATGCTTATCTCTCCACTTTGTCCATTAGAGTGGGAATCTGAACGCAACTCCCAAACTGCTTGCCTCCCTTGTTCAGGCCGGAAAGTACCAAGAAATCTGCATATAGAAATTCACAAAAGCCCAAAGAATTTCTGTAAGACTATGGGAAATCATGGCGTAACATGGATATATATGCGAGAGATTGACGGAGAGCAGCTTACATATTAATGGCATCTTGTTTATCCGCATCCATATAGGCATTATTATAATAACGTTGCAGAGTTCTCAAGAACTCTTGTGACTGGGTTGCTGCTCTCCACTGGCCTCGCCTCGCACTAAAAACCTATTGCACACCAGAAATTCTAGGAATCAACAAAGTGTACCCAAACAGTAGTGAAGATAATGGTAATCTGAGTCAGCTACAGAAGATCCAAACATCATTAACAGCCCAGCATTTAGTATCAACTAATTGTCTCTAGCAGAAGACTACATATAACGCAGTTCCATGAACATGAACAAAATTAATCTGATGCTCTGTCAGGTATTTTAAAAATAGAGTTACCTTATTGTGGGCTGCAGATCCCCCATACTGATAAGCTAGTGTGTCTCCCATTCTCTCATATAACCCCATTAAAGTACTAGACAAAGGATCATCAAGTTCTATAGTTGGAGCATCTCTAATTCCTAAAGCATGAAGTTGTTGCCCTAGAGCAGCCCAACCGTATGCATATTGGGCAACATTGGTACGATCAAGGCAATCTATGCAATTGGTCCTCAACACGCCCCTCTGGAGCCTGACAGGCTTGATATCATAATCGCCATTAGGAACATTCTTGCTTGGGCGAAAATTCTTCTCTTGGGAGTCATAATCTCCACTATCATCATCAGAACTGTTATGTGGAGATGTATCGGCACTGCAATTTTAAGACATAGGTACTGTAAGTGCTTACTATATAGGTGCAGGAAAAAAAAACTTTCTAGTAGAAATATATTAATAGAACCATTTTCCACCAAGTTGTAGTTGAATGCTATCACCCATTTTCAAAGAGCAAAACAAATTATGGATAGTTGGTGACAATTAACAACTAACAAGTTATCCACATTTGCAGGAAGATAGCCAGGAAAGGGCTTCTAAACTAGAAAAATGATTTGATGAACTACTTAGACAAGGTTCATCTAAAAAACCGACACCAACATATAAATTTGAGAAGAATTTATATATTGAACAAGTAGGTATAGGAACTCAAACAAAAAAGGCTTACTCGGAAGAGGAAAAGCTCATATAACCCTCAAGCTTCATTGCTGGTGTAACTTGATAATAAAAGAAACCTGTTAGCATCAAAGCACAGGCAGCTACTTTGCCAAGAAGTGCCAAGACATTTGCTGTTTTGCTGAAATAAAGTCAAAGAAGAGAGAAATGTTTTTTTTTTTATCTAAATATGTATTTATAGATATTAATTATTTGAAGCAGCTGGAACGCAAATTAGAAGGATACCTCTGAAAATGTTTGTGCAAGTCCCAGTGGAGGAATCTTAGACGATTTTCTTCAGGTAGATCTTTGTTTATAAAGTCAATTGCATTAGCAAACTCTGCCCTGAGAATCGACTCCCTAGGTTTCCTCTCTTTTGTCTATTGATTGTCAAAAGTAGCAGGAAACATCAGTGAAAGCTTTGAGGTGCGAGAGCATCAAAAATATAATGCACAAACAAGAGTTCCTTCCATTGATAGCTAAGTTAAGCTGCAAGGATATGCATCACTTGCCAATACAAAAAGTACCCAGGAAGTGAAATGATTAAGGCGTGAAAGATGATAAGAACATAAAATCAAGCTAGATTAGGCAACTCACCTTGATCAAGTTCAGAATAATGATGGGGATTCCATATCGCTCGACAAGATTTTCAAAGTGAAGTTTAGTTGCCTCATAGTTCAGGTCCCTTTTTGACACTGGAAATGACATTAAGGTATTCAAACACAAAAAAGAGCGAGATATAAAGAGAGAGAGAGAGGACCAAGCAGTATATTTAGTATAATAACACTTACATACTATATCCGGCTTAATATTCATCCGCGAGGTCTCCTGTGACCAGAATAGAGGGATAGAGCCACGGTTCTGCACAACAGAACTTATTTGCATGGGATGGTCTACAGGAACGTCCTCAGACACTATCTGCTCAGTTTCGACATCATTAGCAACATTGCCACTTTCGTTTATTCCTCGTTTCAAGTACCTAAAAATCAAAAGGGGTTTAGGACAAAAGAAGTATTATAACTACCTCAAGTAATAACGTATAATTTAAATCTCATAATGTTGGGAAAAAAGTGAACGCCTAGCTTACCTGGTTCCAGCATTATGACGGGAACGCCTAGCAATAAGAGTGAGCTTGAAATTCCGTCCAGCTTCAGAAAGTGTTGTCTACATGCATAACAAAACAAGGTTCAGCATCCATGAATCTAACAGTACTGTGAGGATATCAAAAATGATACATAACTGTTTAAAAATTGCATGTGAGTCAGAAACCTTCTTTCCATACGTTTGGGAAAGAGAAAATATGATTAAGGGAAGCAGAATAGTGATCCCAAAGAAAATGGTACACAAATAAAAAGACTACTGCAGTAAGAAAATATAAAAAAAATGCAATTCTCACCTGCTTAAAGAAACCGTACACCAATGCTACAGTCCACAGGGTATTCTGAAGATGATGTCGAATTCCCCTAGTCAAGAACTCGTTCCACACAAACATTTTCTTATAGAGAGTACCACCAGTCTCATGGTCGCATATATTCTTCTGGAAACTTCGCATTACATTGTAAGAATAGCTGAAAAAGAAGTCTTTTGTAAGGTCCATTACACACAGGAGTCTCTTGTACCTGTTTATCAACGAGTGGGAAACACCAGATAAAGAAACGCAAGGGTTAAAATGACTTCAGTTCATAAAACGGGTGGGAGGGTTTAATTTTAACGTGCACTCTTCTCTTTTCACCAATGGGATTTGGAAAAGAAAAGAAAAAAGCATAATGTAGCAAATCAAAATACCTGTTCTCGTCTCTTGAATTAGCAAAGTTGCAAAGCACACTAGAATTTTGCAACGCAATGATCTCACTCTTTGACACTTGATAAATACTGTGACCACAAATTTCACCAATCTCTCTTCTTTCAGTTATAAGCAGCATGTAGTAGGGTCCCAAAAACTTAATGAACCCTGAAACACACATAAAAGGGAAAAAAAAATAAAAAATTGTGAGAAGAAGGTGTAAAGTAAAAGCATCTACTCTCCTGTAAAAAACATAACTTGAAACAAAAACACATAACATACCAATGATTCCATAACAAAGAGTGACAAGTTTGAGTCCACCAGTAGCCTTGTTTCCTTCATGTATCCGTTTAAGCAACTCGTAGCATTCCTTTTTAGTATAGGCTGTGGAATCCTCTCTAAGATTAAGCTCAGTCGCATCAAGCCGATCTATCTTTAGTATCTTATAAACTCCACTACCATTCCAACCAATCATGTAGAAGTTCTGAAAACAAAAAGAGATTTTTTGTTAGTGACATAATATACAAGACGAAAACAGATCTCATAGCTCTGATTCAAATGTTATACTATAAGGAGGAAACAAATCAAATGGCAATGAAGGTGGGAAGTTATTTTTTATATATAAATATATACCGAATGAGTCTCGAAGAGTTTGAATTGTTGCATAGAGGCAAGAATGGCAGATGATCCAGAAGAGCTAGAGCCTCCATTATCCATTGATGGCGATGAGGTCATTAGCTGATTTCCCAAATATTGAGTTTTAACAGATCTAGTACGCCCAAGTCGCTGGGCTCAGTGAATATCTCGCCGGAGCATGCACCAATTTTTTAGAAAACGACGTTCTCTCAGGAGAATTAAAATGGCGAATTCACCAAAATGAAAGATACTCTTAAAAAATTTTAAACCACGACTGTGAAGGTTTCAAAAGCAGAAAGACGAATCTCTTTCCGTGAGATTCGCAGGGGTGTGACTTGTAAGCAATAATAAAGCAGCTTAAGGGGGAAAACAATGATATCTTCTAGTGATTTCTTCTGCTCTTGAAATTGACGAAATGCGAAGAAAAGAAATTGAAATAGGAAAGTAGAAGAATCAAGGAGATCAGCACTTGAAACCTCAAACTAACAAGCTGGGATTTGGCAGAATCAACGGAACAACAGAAGCAAATTATAATATATTTTTTCCTTTTGGAGAAGAATAATTTTAGAAACAAAGTTTAAACGGGGGGAAGGGAAGAAGAAGAAGATGAGAAGAAAGGTTCAAGTTTAAAAAAATTGAGAAGAGAAGAGAAGAGATGAGATGATATGTTTTATGTTCAGCTGTTTTCTTTGTTTCTGTCGACAAAGAGAAGAAGATTGGATCGGCAAGAAAGAGACGACGCTATACCACAATTTCTCTCTCTTTTTTTTTTTTTTTTTTTAAATATAATAATAATAATAATAATAATAATAAGAATATAGGGGGATGATATATATATATATATATATACTATATATGAGTATAATAATAGTCCGTGACGATGCTCTTTTACTCACAGCTGTCTGCTCTCTTATGGAATAGCTGCACTTTCGAGGAGTTATTACTTTTCTTTTAAAACTATATTACATACAATTATCATTAATGATGATGACTCATTTTTTGACATTCAATTTTTTTAATTATCAAGGTAACCCAAAACATGTTTGAATGAATATCAGAAGATGATGATGGGTGATGTCAACCAACAGAAGCAAATGATAATAATATCTGAGATTGTAAAATGCCAAAAAGCAACCAAACACTCCTCCTGCTGACCAGTTAACTTAAAGGTATATATTGTTTAAGATATTTTCAATGTCCTGCCGTGTTTACTTCGTGTATGATTTCTTAAATGAGACTTCTTATCTATGAATTATCAACTCTGACACTAACCGGAACAAATGAAATGTGTGAGGTGTTGACAAAAGAACTATGGTGCTAACATTTACCAGTTTCTTATGGATTTTGCAACAACTTCTATTATATGAGTTGCATTCAGAGTTTTTAATTTTTATCCTCAACGTCTAAATCAATACATACATTATTAACACATATTCAATACAAATTTTGAATCATAAAAAGTAACTAACTACAGTAAGATGAGTCATAAGGGTGTGAAACAGAGGAGCATGAATGTGCAATCAAAATCTATATTAATATTGCTTCTACACACGAGGCTGTGTGCATTTGTGAAACACATTAAGGTAGCAACTTCCATTACCGGGATAACCTACTTACAACAAAGCTTTTCTTTTTTGCTCACTCATCACTACTTGTATGCTTACACTATCTCTTCTTGATCGACACTGACGACATACAAAATAAGAGATGTTCTTGCCATTAC
The DNA here is from genome assembly GCA_963667165.1 of Barbarea vulgaris. Taxonomy (NCBI): domain Eukaryota; kingdom Viridiplantae; phylum Streptophyta; class Magnoliopsida; order Brassicales; family Brassicaceae; genus Barbarea; species Barbarea vulgaris. The sequence continues at coordinate 19,946,982 of OY763891.1, read as the reverse complement.
AATTGAAGGGATTATTATTGCAAAGACATACAAAAGCATCAATCCTTGCAATCTGTTACACCTTCTGGAGATATTTGGAATCTAGCTTCTGCTTCAGGCAAGCATGGCGAGCTTATCACTTTACATATTCTCTCCTCTGCTCTTCCTTTCCTCAAAGCCAGCCTTTATATCATACATCATACATTATTAACAAACACACTATTTCCAATGAACCTTTAAAAAACAAAAAACATAAAAAAAAAAACTAGGATACGAATTTGCAAACACTACAGACCTTGTTGTGGTGGCATGAGCCATGATATTCCCACCAATCGGCTTAAACTGGGGGCCAGCAAAAAGAGCCGAACCATCTACTTGTGCAACTACTTGGTTTGTTATAACAACAGCCACACCAAACTGGAGCCATTCAACAACATGTCAGAGAAAACTTCAGCATGGTGTCTCAGAGCAATTTTGGAAAGGAAACAGTTACTACTACTGAATGTTCACCTCATCTGCTAACTTCTGAAGACTTCTCAAGAACTTTGCAAGATGCATTTGTCGGGCCGAAAGCTCTCCCCTTCCAGAGAAATCTGTTCTGTAGAGAGCAGTAGCACTGTCGACAATCATGAGAGCAAACCTGTGCCAGTAAGGTCATTGTAACTTTCACGGTTAGCACTCTCATGATAAACATAATGGAGCTGAACACCTAAATAACTTAACACACCTTGTTTCAATCATCATTGATGCTGCTTCAAGCAAAAGCCTTGACTGATGATCAGTATTATACGCCCTTGCATAGGCAACATTTTCCAGTACATCAGCTCCATTTAGTCCAAACCTGCATCATTTCAATTGATTTCTAACAGACTATTCTGTCTCAAGAACCCGTCGTGATCTTACAAAGATAACATACCTGTCAGCTATCTGTAAGAGTCTTTGTGGCCTGAATGTTCCCTCAGCATCAATGTACATCGCCTTTCCCTCTCCACCTCCTTGATCCATGGGAAGCTAATCATTTAAACATGAACCTTAAACGTGAATACCTTTCTTAGTTTTGCAAAAATGTAAGAAGAAGTTTTAGATCACTGATTCCTACTAGATAAGCAACAATATATGAGTGGTAAATTCAGAAAAAGGGTTCTTACTTGACAAGTGACACACAGTGTATGGCACAACTGAGTCTTTCCAGAGCGGAACTCACCATATAACTCAGTGATGGATCCAGTTTCAATTCCTCCTGTTGAAAGTACGGCAAAGTAAGATCATAGTAGCCAAATGCCGTTTTAAGATGCATTGAAAATCAAAACCAACCTTCAAGAACTTTGTCAAGCTCCCGTGATCCAGAGGTAATCTGAATGATTTCCTGTCTCTGGGCATGGAGCTGGCTAGCACTAGTGAAACCCAAAGGAACTAGCTTTGAAGCTGTCACAGAGGGAAACACAAATAAGAATTTCATAAACTCTAATAGTATCAAAGAGATGTTATGAATTCAACAGAGAAGAAATGTGAATTCTTATAATGTGACATGCCTGCTTCTACGATTTTGTCAACCTTGGCATCACTGATTCCTTTAATCTGCAAGAGATCCTTCCTCGGAGTATAAGCAACACCTTCAACAGTACAGAGACCAGCATCCCTAAGCTTCTTTACATCAACAGAAGCTATACCTGCCGCCTGAAATTTGAAGGATTAAAGAGATGAAAAAGAGCATTTAACCAAAAGACAATAACCAGAATAACAAAGAATAACACAGATTCATCTCCCTTTTAAGTTTTATGTATACAAAATAAAAGAACTGAGAAGACCCACAGAGATTGTACGACATTGGAGTCACAGCAAGAGAGAATTCCTACAGAACTAAACATGTATTCGCCAAAAAAACCCCAAAGTATCAATTTTATCTTCAATCAAACGAAACCCTAAAATCATTTTGCTCTACAATCCGTAGCGAAACCCAATTCTCGCTCAGATTCACACACGGCAATCCCACATCGCGAGAACGAACAAAGGGTAGAAAAAAGCAGAAATCTTTAGTGAATCTAAGCCAAGCCCATTTCGATTAGCGCAAGATCTGGTGAAGCTTATGCACCGAGAAGGTAAATTTCCACTAGAAATGAAACTGTACCTGAAGCTGTTCGACGGGGAAAGGGCCGTGCTGGATCTCTTCATCGTCTTGTTGTTGCACAGCATTTTGGTTTCTCCGTTGCTCCATGGTCGTCATCGCTCTCAATCAGAACAGATTCGTGTTTCCAGAAAAAGCGAGAGAAGCAAAAGAGACCTTCGGGAGTGGAGGGAAATGGCGAAATTCTGAAAAATAATTGAAAGAAGCGCCACAACACAACTATATTATACAAAGACGACGGGGCAAAGGCTTCTTCGACAAGTCTCGATTAAATTGGGTTCAGCCATCCTTTTTGGGCCTTACTCGTCCCAGCTCTAAAGCCCAAAACATTATGGCCTATTAACTTATCGGTTATTTTGGGGAAAAAACTGAATATTAGGGCAGCTCCAACAATTCTTATTTTAGAAAATTTATAACAAATAACCAAAATTTTTTTTGGATTTCTGATTTGTTACCTTCAGAGACTATGTAAGTTCTTATCATGATTAATAAAATATTAAGTTGTTAACAAATAATAATAAATATAAAAAATAGTAAAAAAAGAAAGAAAATCCAGAATTGCTAAGCTTTTGTATAATTTTTGTATGTTAATAACTATAAACTAAAAGGGCCCAACCGGGTTCGAACCGGTGACCTATTGATCTGCAGTCAATTGCTCTACCACTGAGCTATGGACCCATGTTGTTTTTGTATATTCAAAATTTATTTTACTTATTGCATTATTTGTTGTAAAATCATATAAAATAACAACAGTTACATCATGAACAAATTAAACCATAACATTTCCTTTTCTAAATATGAAATAATTGACTAGCTAAAATTGTGAAATAAAACATTAGTTGAGAACTAAAAAAATAAATGGTAAGTCACTATTTAAAGAAAGCTTTGATAAACTTTTTTTTATCAGTAATCTTAAAAAATAAATAGGGCCCAACCGGGTTCGAACAGGTGACCTATTGATCTGCAGTCAATTGCTCTACCACTGAGCTATGGACCCATGTTGTTTTTTACATTCAAAATTTATTTTGCTTATTGCATTATTTGTTGTAAAATCATATAAAATAACAACAATTACATCATGAACAAATTAAACCATAACATTCCATTTTCTAAATATTATATATGGAAAATACAATTTTTTTTCCCATGGAAAAATTGACTAGCAAAAATCGTGAAATAAAACATTAGTGGAGAACTAAAAAGTAAATGGTAAATCACTATCTAAAGAAATCTCTGATAAACCCTTTCTATCGCTAATCTTAAAAAATAAACAAGACTCAACCGGGTTCAAACCGGTGACCTATTGATATGCATTCAATTGCTCTACCACCGAGTCATGGACCCATATTTTTTTAATATACTCAAAATTTTGTTTTCTTCACTTTAATAATTATTGTAAAATATAACATAGTCCCGTAAATTATCTATTAATCATGTAAAATAACAAAAAAAAATTATATCACAAAAGTTTAAACTATAACATGAAAATAAATAATTGTAAAACATCACTTTCAGTTTCTAAAATATTAAAATGCTAAAAATATAAATCTTTTATCAATAAGAGAAAAACCAACTAGTTGAAAACGTAAAATGGAAGACAAGTTAAGAAAAGGTAAATGCTATTATATTATCAAACTAAAAATTTTATAAATAATTTTTATTGGTAATTCTGAAAACAAATATAGGGCCCAACCGAGTTCGAACCGGTGACCTATTGATCTGCAGTCAATTGCTCTACCACTGAGCTATGGACCCATATTGCTCTATATTCAAAATTTTGTTTTGTTTTCTTTACTTTACTTATTATTGTAAAATATAACATAGTCTAGTAAATTATCTAGTAATTATATAAAAACAACAAAATTATATTGCAAAAATATAAATATTATATCAATGATAAATAAAATAAAAAAGACTAGGTAAAATTGTGAAATGGAAGATAAGTTAAGAACTAAGAAAGGTAAATGTTATTCTATTATCTAACTAAAACTCTTATAAACCTTTTCATCGGTGATCTTAAAAAATAAACAGGACCAACCGGGTTCAAACCGGTGAGGTATTGATATGCAGTCAATTGTTTTACCACTAGGCTACGGACCCATGTTGTTTTTATTTGTTTAATTTAATTTTTTAATTGTTTAATTGCTGTATAACATAAGATAGTTCAGTCAATTGTTTAGTTTAGTTTTTTTTTTTTGTTGAAAATTTCAATTGTTTAGTTATCATATAAAATATGAAAACATCTATTTTATAACTTTTATTTTATAAAATACAAAAACTTTTTTAAAATTTTTTATTTATTCAATGAAACAGGAAAATCACATTTTAAATTTTGAAAGTGTCAAATGCTTGCACTATAAGGAAACCGGAAAATCACACTTTCAAATGGAGTGGAAGACTAGTTCTAAATGCTATTCGATTATCAAATTAAAAGCTCTTATATTTTGGTATCCCAAAACAAAATACAAATAAAGCATGGCCCAACCAGGTTCGAAATGATAATCTTTTGATATGCAGACAATTGCTAACCACTTAGTTATGCACACATTTTTACCCCTATATAATCTTGTTACACAGTCTTGCATTTAATTTCAAATATCATGACCATATAAAACTGAATTTACATTCGATGTTAATCTCTAAATCATATCATAATCTTATACTTATAAACCCATTCGCCAAGTCTTCTTGTTTTTTTTTTTCCTTAAATCCCCGAAGCGAAATTAACTCCCGTAGAGGGCAACCAAGAAACACCATCAATGAATTTACCAACGCTAAAATAACTTGCATCTTCAAACCCAATCAAATGATACCCTTGCCACGTCACTCTCTTGGACACTCTAGCTCCAGGACCATAATTCTTGTACTCACCAAAGTACAATGTCTTTAGCACTTCATCTCCGGAGTTCAACCACCCAGCCCATCCTTCCTCGGCAATCACGTCGTCAATATACGATTCCATCACTATAGACCTCGAATACTTTCTCCACGGCCGTCCTAAGTATGAACTGTACCTATGTTTCACGGGCGAAAGATCTACATCCGTCCGAATATGACAACTATGAAGGGCAAATCCGGTATTCTGACGCTGGTCCGTTCTCCCGTTTGCAAGAATAACGTTATAGGCCTTGACATCATTAGGGCGACGCAAGAATATGTTGCAGCTTTGGAAAACCGCAGCTGCGTTTCCGAATATGAAATCTATGGTTCCATAAATATCGCATTCTCTATAGAACTGACGCAAAGCAGCTGCGTAGAGTGTGTCTTGATAACCGGAAATGCTACATCGGTATAACACTGACCGGTCTGATGTGATGCTTAATGCTATGGCTTGTTGTCCTCTAGGCCCTGCCCTGTTCTTGATTCCTATATCCCGTGCGATGAATCCGTCACCCGTAACCGCTGCAAAAAATTAACATATTTTGTTATAAATGTGTATAACATATAGTTTATGTTTATAAATAAATTGTATGTACTGACTCATTGTAGCGGTGTCTGGCACAGACGTTCCTCCGGTGAAGCTATCATCGCCAACAATCACCGTTTGGTCTTTGCCTTCTCCGATCAAAGTGATCTCATCTTTCTGTATTCTTACTTTCTCTTTGTAAATCCCTCTTTTCACGTAAATTACGAACCTGCCATTCCCGTGGGCAGCGGTGACGGCCTCCATGATGGTTTGGTAATCTCCGGATCCGTCTTTGGCTACTACCACGTGTGCTCTTGCTCTACCTACTAGAAGACGCCGTTCTCCGGCAGAGACCCACCGGGGGAGAACGGTTGACTTTGACTTTGACTTAGGCTTTGGATCCTGCATGATTGTGTCGACAAGAGCCAAGGAGTTGCTGACGAGCCGAGAGAGGTGGTCCATTTTCCGTGTTATGTGGCTGATGACGGCGGAAGAGGAGCCGCCAGAGTCAAGGATGGAGTCTTTGCAATTTTCTTGGAAAGTGATGGCGGCGGAGAGCCATGTTTGGACGTCGTGTTTGCTGTGACGCTTTCTCGATGAGCCGTTGAGAGCTTCCATTGCTTGCCTAAGTCGTCTTGTGGACATCTTCATGAGCCGTTCACATGAATCTGTAAACGTTATGGATGCCAATTAGTTATTTTCTTATGTTTTCTTTTCACTTTTATATTAAAAACAATGTTTGTGGATAATATGTACCGAGACTTTGTACTTGCATGATTTGTCAAAATTAATAGGTAATAATATGTACTTTAATAATGTTTTCTTTTTTAATTAACGAAGTAGATGATATTTTCGGGCATACATATATCTAAAAAGTCATATCTATGATTTGAAAGTGGTACTTACAAAAAAATGAACGAGAGATTGAAATGGTAAAGCAATAAAGAATCATGTAGGTCTCTCTCTCGTAAGATTTTGATTAGGTATAGATAAAACTAGAGATGTTGATAATTGTCGAAAAGATATGGTGTTAAGATTATGTTGTGTACCTGAGACGGGAAATGAAGGCAACTTATAAGCGGAATCTTCCAGAGATACGAGTTCGGAGGAATCCATCGAAGAGTAGAGAGGAGGAACCAACATATTGGAGTCAGAGATAGTCTTGTTGACAAGGAAAGATACAAAGTCGAGACCTTGGAGAGATCCATGTCGAAACTCTCGTAAGGTTTGGACACAAAGTGAAGTGTACTTTGTTGAGCTACATTGCTTTTGCAATTCATTTTGGTAAGCGAATGGCATATTTCTTGAGGCATCAACAAGGAGAAGGGCATTGAACAATAATACCCAAAACAAACCCATATCTACAATTTATTTTTTATTTTTTATTTGTGTTTCTTGGTTATACTTTATGAGGGAAAGTTGATAATATCCAATTGACAAGAAACTAGCATTGATTTATAGAGAGGATTTAATAGTTAGTTTAAAGCTTTTAGCTGATGAGGTGAGTGTCTGGTGAGTTTGTTTAGCGGTCTACCATTTTTTCATTGAGTAGATTGAGACTTCAGTGGCTTGGATTGGATAATTAACTCTCACTTCTTCTTTTTTTTCTCCCTTTTTAATGGGTTTATTTGGGATGAAAGTAAATCATTATTATTTTTTATGTTGGTCAAGTATTCGCTCCAACATAATATTTTTATCATCAAATTGCAAACTACTTATCCGATCACTTAAACTATCCACAAATGCCATAAACAAAACATTTTTAAAAATATGACATAATACATTAGTTGAGTTGGACAGCATATTATGGCTTTAAGCTATTTTCTGTGTGGGGTAAACAAAATATTTCAAAAGTCAGACGCACAAAGAAAATCAGTTCTAATTGGTAAGAACATACTACTACAAATAATTTTATGTCGTGTAATCCAATTTTGTTAATTGGAATTGCAACAACTCTGCAGAATTAGTCAAATCAGTTCATCCTTACGGAAGAGTGACATAATAACTACTAATCCGATCGACCACAACTAGTTTCCTTATCTAAAAATTGGTAAAGCTTTTTGTCATTTGGTTGCCCAACTAAATTAAAAAAAAAAAAAAGCTTCTACACTTAGAAAGACATCGCAAATTATGGACTCTTAGGATGAATTTGTTTTGTCCCTTCCGGGACATCCGATAAAATTGAAACGATAAAAAAAAATTAGCATGGCCCTGCGCAAGGATGATACACACAAATCGAGAAATTGTCTCAATTTTTTTACTAAAAAAAATTAAAAAAATTATGGACTCAAATAACAGACGTTCACCCGTTTTTCATTTCATATATTACGAATCGAATTATCATCAACCTATCATAATTTAACATAACATGTGAAAAAGTAAAAAAAAAAAGAAAACAGAAAGAGGTCTAAGAAAGAATAAAATTATGTCCATTTATCGACCGTTAATATACATAAAGAATTAAAAATATACCAAAGGATCAATTTCGGACCGCCAAGCCAATTACCATAACCGCCGCTGCAGCTGCCACCGTTCTCCACTTCACTTCGGATGCACCGGAATTCCTCGGCGGCGCCGGCGGCTTTGTAATCTCCTGCCTGCTCGTATCGATTTGGATAGGGAACCTACACGAACCACTCGACGGATCAATCTTAGTAAGAACCCCGAGATTGTTGAAGTTGCAGGAGCCACGACGATGATCCATTTTCTGAAAATACATATTGAAAGCGTAAGACGCATTCGCCGTTGGGTCCAGTGCGGCGCAGGAGGATCCTGGACCGAGTGAGGTACAGTCAGCGTTCTGGCATGCGTACGTGGCTGAGTCTTGCCACGTGGCACCGTTACCCGGAGCTTGAGTAGAGAGCACGCACCACTCACGTGCTAGGTAACGAACACCTTTAGCCGGAACTAACTGACGCCCGTTAGCAAGGCTCAGAGGGTACTTAACGGCGCCGTCATAAGAGAATATTCCCCAGTGTCGTTCAAATTTCCCGGGATCGGTGCTTTTGATGTCTTCGTCTACCAGTGAGAATATGTAAACCTCCGGCGCCGTTCTCCGACGAGGCGTTCCTTGTCCTTGAATGATCCGATTCAATAGTCCTTGATTGAATCTCTGAGCCATCGCCGGATTCGCGTTTTGATCGCCGTCGGTAGGCCACCCGACTTCTCCGACGATGATCTCAATCTTGTTCGGATCAAATCCGTTCTTCTCTAACGCCGAGACCAAAGTGTCGAAATTCGCGTCGAAAACGTTCGTGTAAGAGATGGATCCGTCGACGACTGGCTTAGCTCCTCCGCCGCCTCCTCCTCCGCTGTTTGGGAAGAATGCGTATTCACGCGGGAAATTTGGGTCGGCGTTGAGAGAGAGGAAAGGGTAGATGTTGAAGGTAATGGGAGAGACGGAATCAGCAAGGAATCGAACGATGGAGACCATTAGAGTTTTGATGTCAGATCGGAAATCTCCCGAGGAAGGGAGACCGTCACCGGATTCGTAGACGTCGGCGTTAAGAGGTACCGTCACTTTGACTTGCCGGCCAAGACCAGCTTTCACCAGAGCTGCTTGAACGTTCTGCAGCGCCGGAAATGTTGAGTGGACGAATCTGTCCTTGTACGTCTTCAAGAATGGCTCATTTCCCACGGCTACATATCTGATCAAATTGACGATTAAAAATCCAATCTTTAGAAAACTTGAAGCATATGTTTTAGCTTAAAAATCCATGCTTTTAGTTTCAAAGTCAAACTTCAGAAGCTTATGCATGTTTCAAGCTTAAAAATTTAATCTTTAGAAATTGAAAGCATGTTTCTAGCTGAAAAGCTTTAGAAACGTAAACATGTTTATAGCTTTTAAATCCAAGCTTTAGAAGCTTAAGCATGTTTTTTTTAGCTATGAGCCTATTAAAGTGCAATGCAAATTACCGTATGTCAGTTCCAAATCTAGAGATGTACTGAGAGACGTTTTGTTGAACCCAGAGTTCGGCGTTGGTAACAGTGGATGCCATAGTTGCTAAGAGATCGTTAGGGATACCGACCATGACTTGAATACCAGATTTACCAAGAGCTCTGAGTGCACCAGGGTCAGCTTCAAATAGCTTAACCTTGTTGAACCCATTGTCCCTAAGAAGCTTCACCACTATATTTGGTGGTAGAGGGTGGCTCGCTTGTGTCCCCCAGTTACATGCCAAGCCCTCCACATTCTTCAATTTGTTGTCAAGTAACAATATGGATAGGCAGAAGAAGATAAGTTTTAAGTATGTATCATGATAACCCATCTCTCTATAAATGTGAGAATTGGGTTGGAAGAGTGATTCAAAATGTGGGGTCTAATGAGAATTTGTGTTTTGTGCATATATAGGTAAAGATATAAATTTAGTAGTTTGGAGAAGATGAGAGTATATGGAAGAAAGAGGGGAAAGGAAAGGTATTTGTGATGGTGGTTCAATAAGGAATTTGATTCCATTGGTGCGCTAACCCTCAATTTAAACCATCCAAGCAAAGGGGTTTTACTATTCAACATTTCTTACGTATTTGTACGTAAAACAAAAGATTTAAAAAAAATTCACATGGTATTCTCTAGCTTCGTCTTATAACTGAATTCTAAGATAATATTTTCATTTATGCTAATATCCCATTAAAAGAGATGTGGAAGAAGAAAGGGATGGAGTGTGTGGGATGGAAACCATGTTTGAAGAAAGTTTAAAACCTTTTCTTAACAAGATGGAATCTTTTGACCCAAATACCCAAATTACTATATGATCGCAAGTCCTAACTCCTAACCTTGAGAATTGAGATTCCTCAAATTGTATATCATGGTAAAAGAGGTGTCAAAAAGATTTTCAAATCAATCTATAAAAAAAACCCACAAAAAAGTTTCAAGTTTTAGAAAAGTAATGATTGGTGGAGCCATGAAGACACCACCGATTTGTAGGTTGCAAATGCATGAATCCATGAAACGATCTTCGAACAAACCAAACCAACCCGTAATAGTGTAAATGTTTTGCATTGCATTGACACTCAATGCTAAAGCCTAGAAGATGATTAAAAAAAAAACCTAACAGAGCTCACCTATTCATAGAAAGACAAGCCACAAGAACCAAAAGAGTATTATTAATCGGTGATTCATTTGTCCATTGCTGGATTCATCAAACAGCAAAAAGAACTATGCTCCAATCTACGAGCCATTGTGATGATATTTTGAATCCCCTTTGGTTGAAACACACGAAGCATATCCTGAATCTCTTCCTTAAGCCCTTTGATGAAAACAGTTTCCAGAAGAGAATCAGAAAAATCCGACGATTGCGTCGAGACTTGTTCGAATTGGCCAAGATAATCTATAACAGAACCATCTTGTTTGAGAGATAACAAACGTTCCAATGGAGATCGAGAATCCCCAAATCGTTCAATCAGCCTAGATTTGAAATCGTTCCAATCTACAAAAGGCTTATGATTCTCGCAAAAGTTGAACCAACTCAAAGCAGCACCTTCGACACTCAGATAAAGTATATGGAGCTTCTCCTTCTCAGTGAAATTTCCGATCTTGAAGTATCGTTCCGCTAGCATAATCCACGAGTTTACATTGTTGTGACCTTCGAACACTGGCATCTCGATCTGAGTCTTCTTCAAATAAACGTAGCGAGACATGTCCTTATCAAGGATTGAGTTATCCACCATGGTCGATTGTTCCGCTGGAGCTTCAGGGAGGTTCTGATGATGATCTACAGGAGCTTGTGATTCCGTTGGAGGTTGAAGAAGAAGTGCTGATTTCATCTCCGCCATGGATTTTAATGTCTCAGCCATGGAATTGAGTAACTCACCCACCGTTGAGTGAAGCATAGCCATCGATGTTTGAACCTCGCGCATGGATTGCATCAGTGAATCAGCGGTTTCGTCGATCTGAATCGGTGCCATTGAAGATGATGATGATATTGATAGGAACAAACTCTCTCCTCTTCTATAAAACCCCAAATTTTTTGTTTTTGTTCCTCCAGGGCTAATAACGAGTGGAACCCACCACAGTCGACCTACTCATCAAAACGACTGTGTTTCATTTGCTTCTCCCCTAATTTTTTTCATAAGCATAAATAATATAGGACTAAAACTTTATAAAAAAACACTACAAAGAATCTAGAGTATTTGGTGGCAATGATATTTGAGTGACAATGGAGTGAAATATTATGGTATTTCTGAAAGGCAAGAGATGATATACATTAGTTAACAAGGTCAAGAGACCTCAGTTATATACAGTTTACAGTATGGTTTGAGGCAAACGCATCATATATAATGTGAATCGATAGCTAGAGATGCGGTCATATATAAGAGCCGAGACTCAACCATTTTAAAGAGAAACATTTTTATGAACAAAATTTTGATTAGAGAACCAAATGAGAAAGATGATACACAACAAATCTGATGGTTTAATTGATTTTTATTATTATATTTCCTATTCTAAACCCTTTAAAATCCCCCAAATTTACAAAATTAACCACTCTCACTACGTAATTTCTAATTGATCATCATCGATCAAACTAAAATCAAATAAAAATTGGTAAATAAAAAAAAATATATTAAAATTCCAAAAAAAATCAGACGAGAAGATCGTCTCCGAAGAGGTAAAGAAGCCGTTCAACGGCCCAGCTAGGTTCGTTCTTCGTCGGCCAATCTCCACACGACGAAGTATTAGCAGAAAGTAGCGGAGTTCTACATAACGGACACGTACGGTGATTATCATCCTCACCTTCGTTATCATCTCCGCCGCAACATTCGTAATCCAACCACCGATCGATACACTCACGGTGGAACATATGGCTACAGTTCCTGAGTTCTCTAATCTCATCTCCGTCTTCCAGATCCCCTAGACAAACCGCGCACGTGTCGTTGATACACGCCGGAGATCGCTCCGCCGCGTCACGGAACGTCGTGACGGAGAGGCTTTCCTTGATGGCTTGTGAAGAAATCGGAGGACTGGTTGAAGCTGAAGAAGAGGCGGATCTAGATCTGGATCGGTAGCGTAAGATCCAGGCGAGAATCCATCTCAAGACGGTGATGAGAAGCGCCATTTTGTAGAGAAGCTGAGTGACGATGAGACCAGAATCTTCGATGAAGAAACTCATTTTTTTAGCTCAGTTTTGCTGATGTGTGTAATGTGTGAGAGAAAGAGAGAGAAGGGGAAGAAAAAATGGAGAATGAGATGCGTTTTTTAAAGACGAATAAAGCTGTTTGCTGCTGATGCTTTTTACTTTTTTTTTTTTAATTAGTGGTGCTTTCTTTTTTCTTCTTATTATTATGGTCTTTAATTTTTGTTAACTTTAAATATGTTTATTTTTGGGTTTAATTATATAATATGCAAGTTGATTTGGAGGTTTTTTCTATATTTTAACAAAATAGGTGTCAATTTTTCAATTGTGATGATGTATGTACACTTTCTTTGCTCTTCATGACTAAAATACTATGTTAGTTTTAAAAATTGGGAATATTCGCTTTAATTATTAATGTGAAGATCATAGTATAAAGATTATATGTTTACTAGTTGATGAGACATAATTTGCAGCTTTAATTACGTGATTAACTTCACAAGAATCATTTCAAATAATTTTGAAAGGTTGGAGATACTCAAAAAAAGATTCGGGAGAAAAAATATAGGGGTCATGTTCTTCTGAAAGTTAAAAACAAAAGATTCTTTACATTTGGTGCCGTGTGTGTAACGAGTGAGGGGACAAAATTGCAAATTCATAAAAGTAAATGACTATGGTGATAAGAAAAAAGTAAATAACGTCGGCAAATCGTAATTTCGTAAAAGTTAAAAGACTTGACGATAAGAATCAAGTAAATGACGTGAGCGGATGCATTTGTGCCGTTCGTGTCATACTCATCTGGTCTCAACTTAAGTAAGGAAGGCTCTCTTTTATTTTCTCCTTTTTCTTTACCAAAGCACCCAAAAGACAAAACATTATTTTATGTTTTGTTATCTTCATTTTTAATGGAAGATGACCATTCGATGACCAAAAGAAGAGATATATACTGTAATATTTTTCCTAATTTATGCTTAAAAGTTAAAATATAATATGATAACTTGATTGTATCTTGCGTCATTTCTGGCTTTTGACCCATATGCAGAGACAATTTTCTATAACTCTCTACATGATTATTGACCGGGCATGATGTTAATTATATTTAATACTTGCGCTTATGTAATACCTTTTTCTAATGAATTATATGGATTACGTAAACTACTCCAAATATAGTAGATGTAAATCACTCCCATTGGTCTTGCCTTTTTGTTTTGTTTTGTTTTGTTGTTGTTGTTGTAAATACCATGTATTATAGAGGTTTGAATCCGAAGAGTGACTTACCAACACAAACTACTATGGTCGGCCTCCATTGTTCTTATAGTAGAACTATCCAATTTAGTAATATGTTTACATGGTTGAAAGTTGAAACACATATCTATATGTAAAATTTTCTTGATCCGTCCCATAGAAAGAAAAAATAAATTAACTGAAACACATATCAGTCCCAATTTTCTTGATCCATCTCTAAATATATAGTTACATGCTTGAAGCAGTGTAAATGAATCATACATGTCTACGAGAACCAAATTATGTATCCTAGTCATTATTAGTTTGCTTCAAAATAATGGCTATTCTCAAGAATTATATGAAAGTGTTGGCTTATAAAGCCTTGACAAAAATCGTTGTCATATGGAGATTATGAAAACAATATAAGATACGAGACATTTAGAGCGTTCTTCGTTAAAGAATATATGCATTTATGTGTCTTGCACTCAACTCAAATGAAGGAACTTCCAGGGACGATTGTGTAAAGAGTTTTGGTAAAATCTTGAAAATACGATTCGAACACTTTTGGGAAACATAAGTTTGAACCTACGATGACATATGAGTGACAAAAAAAACCTACGATGACATATTGACATGTCAACCAACCTAGTGACCTTGTCAGACTATGAATTCATGTCGGATCAATACTATTATTTTATTTAAAAAAATTCAACATGTATAAGTTTATCCATTTCTATTTAATTTCTGGATAAATTGGTGCACTTTTTTTTGTGTGACTTTTAACTGTTTTGGTAAAAGAAATTGCAATTTATGAAATCATGAATACTTTTGCGATTCAAATCAAATGATCTACAACGATTAAAGAAACATAATTTTTCTGGTAAGACAATTGATAAAGTGGGCGTTATAATAAAAAGTCGCGATTGTAAGGTCCCATATATTTGATCTGCTCTGCTTTATTATGTGTTTTGGTCGGTTGACCAAACTTTACAACGCCAAACCACCTCAGCATTGTAGTTTAGGTAGGTGACGACTGATATCTTTTTTTAGAAACTCTTACATAAGATGACCTAAACCATTTTACAAATCGGTAGAATCGTTCAACTTCAACTTCTCTTTGTTTGTATGTTCTTCTTCTTCTCTACAAATTGAATCTTTACTGAATAAGCTTCATGCCGTATAAAAACCATATATCCTCATCAATCATCATGATTCATATCCTATACTTCAATAACTCAAAACTGAAAAATTCAAGATTATATTAGATGATGGTAAAAGCGGATGACCCTACCAAAAAAAAAAACACGTGGCCTAGTGGTCGAGAAGAAGAAAAAGGATGAAAGTAAATAAATGTTAGCTAAAATTTCCTGGAGCCTTGCATTTCTTCAAACGTCTAAATTCAAAATCAAAATAAGTCTAGAAAATAAAAAGGAAACAAAACAAAAAGAAGAGTTTACTTGGCAAAACATTGAACATATTCGAGTTTACTTAGCGAAACATTAAACATATTAAGATCCAAAACAAAAACACAATCATGAAATCTCTGGCTCCCACAATGTTCATGTGTTTGGGTCTCTCACATCCTGTCTTCTCTCCTTCTAGGAGCACATGTAATGATCTCATCCACTCGCAATATCATCTCAGATGCTTCTGTTGCTGAAAGTAGAACTGCTTGCTTCACTTTGAATGCTTCATAGATTCCTCTCTCCTCCATATCTCCTACCTGTAAACAATCAATAATCATCATCACAATTCAAGTCTTACCATCCCAATCTTAGTTTTTCTTTTTCTTTACAGAGTTTACTTACAGATCCAGAGATGACATCGATTCCGGCATTACATCCTTCAGCATGGTGCTCTGCACGAAGCTGGGCCACCAATTCTGCACTGTCTAAACCAGCATTGTCAGCGATTGTTGTTGGTATAGCCACTAGAGCTCGTGAGAAAGCTTCGATGGCATGCGATTTTTTGCCAGCTGTTTTACGTGCAAGCTCATCTACTTCCTTTGCCATCACCATCTCTGGCCATCCACCTCCAAGCAACACTCTACTGTCATTCACTGTTTGGGAGAGTACACATAAGGCATCATGGAGTGATCTTTCAGCCTCGTCTAGAACATGGTGACTGCAATAACAAAGAAACCACGCAAAGAATTTCATGAGAGGATTAAATAGAGACAAGTCTACACAAAGTCTTATAAGTAAAGGGAGTGAAAAATGTATACCTAGCACCCCTTAGGACAATTGAACAAGCCTGGCCCATTTCACAACCAGAGAAATGAATCAACTTGTCTTCACCAATCATGATTTCTTCGATGAGCTTGCAGTGCCCAAGCTTAACAGACTCTGGGTTGTCAAACGTCGAAGCGATTTCACCACCTGTAACCAGACCAAGACGCTCTATACCCTCAAAGTCAGCATGCTCAATAGCAAGTATACCAGCATCTGCAAAGAGTTCCTCGGGGAAATTGTAGATCAACTGCCTGTTAACAAAGCAGTTGATACCGTGGGCTAGGATCTTCTTCACCTTGTCTTTCATCTTTTCCTTCTCAGCCCCTTCAATCTGAGCAACCTTGGTCATGGAATCCACACGGACACGTGCACCATAAATTTTCACTTTATCAGTGTCCATTGCAGTATTTGCTACCAAGATCTTTGCATTCTCTATGCGCTTTGGCTGCCCAATTCCTATCTTCTTGTCAAGAATAAACCTATAGGTATAGATTTAAGTTGAGATGTCGTGAGAGAAAATTACTGGATGCACGATAGGAGAAACACAACATTACAAGATGACATAATGCCTATACACATTCCAAAGTAAGACTATATTTATAAAATTAAGGTGCACAACCTATAAAGAAGAAAAGAAACTGAAACACCAGTGACCATGAAGCATGAACAGATGAATACTAAATAGAGATCAAGAGCGGTTAGAAAAAGATTTTGAACAGGCCCCAAAGGCACAAGTGTTGTCTTACCCTTCATCCAAAAAGGAATCTTTCAGGGACCCTCCAGGTTTTTTGATGATCTGAATAGCTTCCAAGTTCGTGCTACCCTGATTAAATGACAACACCCGAATGTCAGAGACAGATCATATAACACTCATGTATCTACGGCAAAGAAACTTATAGTTAAACTCAGACCAGCCTATTTTTATGATAATCGGAACGGATAGAGAAATAGAAGGATATAGCACATTGCTGAGTGAGTTTTAAAAAGAGGCAGAGATGGATGGTACCTTTAGCCTGAAAACAGCATCCACAGCCATTTCTGCAAAATGTTCCTTGTCCTGTGAGAGAATTTTGGAGCATAAAGTAGTCATTGCGATCTTCAACAAGTCTTGCCTAAACTTATCTGCATTAACACAAAACACAAAACTGTAAATAACAGTGTGTTATCCAGAGTTAACTGCAAAGCAAAGCACCATATGAACATAACACTGAAAAATTACACAAACACAAGAATGCTATACTTTAATATGTCTGCATAACAAAAATTCAAACATCTCTATAATGACTACCTGCATCGTCCTTATTGTCAATAACTCTTTTCAGTAAAGCATCACGAGCACATTCTGCAGCCATTCTGTAACCTAAGAAACCATAAAACGTCCAAATTAGACATCATGCTCATAATGGAAAAAGCTGATACAAAGTTGCCAGAAGCTTACCTGCTATGATCGTCATAGGGTGAATCTTAGAAGCTACAAGCTTTTCTGCTTCCCTGAGAAGCTCACCAGCCAAGACAACAACAGAAGTAGTCCCATCACCAACCTCATCATCTTGAACTTTAGAGATGTCTGAACAATCAGATCAGATACAAGAACTGTGAGAAAGACCCAACCAAAAAAAGAAAAAAACGAATTTTAAAACTTCAAGCCAGAAATGTTGCAGGAGAATGCATACATACCAACAAGAACTTTAGCAGCAGGGTTGTCTATGTGAAGTGACTTAAGAATAGTAGCACCATCGTTAGTAACAGTAACCGAGTGACCTCTACCAGTAGATTGTAAGATTTTATCCTGAAGAATAATGATAATAAAGATTCAACAACAATCACTACTATGAAAACTGAAAAAGTTTAGAGCTTTTTGGAGATCGGAAATTACCATGCCCTTTGGCCCTAAGGTAGACTTAACCAGATCACTGATTGCCATTGCACCAACAAATGATGCCTAAAAGAGAAACGAAAAAAAAGAGTAAGTCAGATTCAAAACAGTGAAAATGAATCTAAAAAACCCTAAATCCTCGATGGAAAGACTCACCATCCTCGCACGTTCTCCTTTCTCTTCATTAGCGTCATCTTTGAAGATCCTATCGATCTAAATACGAATAGGATAAGTTAAATGGCTGCGTCAAGAGCACTGTGAAAGCAAATGAAAGGAAATGAAAGATACGACATAGAATCGTTACCGGCATTGAGAAGATCAGAAGGAAGAAGCAGGATGGCTACTCAGTGTCGGAGATCTTCCTCCCAAGTCGAATCTGGGATCAGCTAGAAACAATCGAGATGGGATCGTTCGAAGGAAGAAGAAGCAAGTCGAAATATTGAGTAGTGTGCTTTGAAGAGTAGTAGAAAAGAAGCAGAGAGCCAAAACCCAGATCTTCCGGAACCCTAATAGAAAAAGCCCAATGACAAATTTACCCTCCCATTTGCTCATTTTTTCGGGCTTTAATTTTGTTCGAAATCATAATTATATATTTTCAATGTTTTTGAATTCGGCTGATGACACAACATATCTATAGGATAATTTTACTTTTGTATCCGATTAATTCAAATTATAAATTTATAATTATAAAGTTTAATGTTTATACATTTGCATTTCAGATTTCAAAATAAATATATAAGCAAGTAAGGTAGATGAAATATAGATATAACTAATAATAATGAAATAGATAAATGGCTCTTTTACCATAATGAATTGATTAAAATTGTCTTTTGAATATTAGTTAGTTAACATAATGGAAAACCAAATATTGTATTTTGAGTATTACTTAGTTAAAAAATTGACTGACTATTTTAATAAGTAGTTGACTCTAAATCATGAATTGTCGGATGACTGACTCATTACTCATATAAAGATAATAATGAAATGATTTAAATTGTTTTTTTTTTCCTCTAATGACATTTTTGAAGTATTTTACAATTCTTATGTTATGTTTATAAATGTATTTCTCTAATATTAGTATAGAGATTTACCAACTTGCTTAGGAAAACCATAATCTTTAATTAATAAATAATCAATAGTGTTAGAGAAATTAAAAATTTAATATCAAAATATTAAGAAACAAAAATTAGAAGGGACAAAACAAGGCTTCCTACAAATGCATCTGCGGATGAATCCTTGGCAGCGACCCTCAGTGAAACCTTCGCTTATGCATACTTGGCTACAATTCCTCCATTTCAGACACATACCTCTAAAATCCAGACTCCTTGTTTCACACATTTGTTGTCCTTCAACCATCTTAATATCTGTAAAATATATATAATTTTAAATAAACAAGTATTTTTATTTAATTATGACTATAAATATAATTAACAATGACAAAACAATTATTTTTGTGGCATTCAGATCCTAAATATAGTCGTAACCAAAATTGATGAGTTAATCACAACATAAGATTATAGTATGTTAGTAAATTAGAACTATGCAAACATCTATTATTAGTGTATTCGTTATGATTATGAAAGTTATGTAAAATGATTTAATTGGTAAGAAAATTATGAATAGTTATTAGAATGGATAAGAAAACCAATGTATTAAACAAGGAAACTAAAATATAAGCATACATCATATGTTTTTGTTCAAAAATGTTGAGATGAAGTGCATAGAGCTTTTCATATTTTTTTTTGTTAGCAACTACTAAAGCGAGATGAATACTTAGAGAGAGAATTATTGATATTGAAATCAATTAGTGTGAGAATGTCGCATTTTATAGTAAACATATATGTATTAAGATTTATAATCATTTTTGGTAAAAGATTATGGGATATTACTGTCCCATATGAAAAATATTTGCAAATATACATACTAGATTTTGTTCCTTACATATCTTACAGTGTAGTACGTACTAGTCAAAGAAATAAATGTTCATAATTTTTTTCTTTTATTAGAAACTAGGTTATATCTCGATTTAGAATTTTTTTTTTTGTAATTGATCTTTTTAAACAATTTTTTTGAATGTAAATATTATACTATCTTTGATTTCGTTAAGTTTTAAGTTTTTATTTATTTTTATCAAAAATTTAAAAGAGAATAAAAAGATCAAGAGAAGATTTTTTTTTAATATTGAAAAAAAAAAGATATTGTATTTGGTGTATTAATTAGCTAAAACATTAGTTAAAAATTGTTGGAGTCTTTTACCCTAATGAATTGATTAAAACAGTTAGTATAGAGATGTTAGTAGAGACAATATATGAAAAATTAGGAAGATAAACACTAAAAAAGACCAGTGTTGGGTATATATATTTAGTCAATCTTATAAATCATTTTAAGGCTAAGCCCAATAATAATTTTGAGAGCCCAATAAATCAATGGCTAGTAGGAAGCAAATTGAATTATCCTCTATTAAATTCAGGTGCTACTAAATTCAGAGTACTACCATTTGTTCTTTTTCCCTCACCATTCATATCTCCAGATTCTCTACAGTATTTACTATCTTTTTTTTTTTTTTGGTTCAAAAATGGAAAGTATTTAATTATTTATTATCATCTATTGATGGAGTTCGATGTTGTAACAGAGTCGGGAAATTGGCCAATTTATACTTGAAGATTTTAATTAAGTCGAATTTATACCCACACTATATGACTTGCCAATTTATACACTTACTAATAGTTTCAGCTAATTAATATATAAATTATTCAAATTATGCTAATTTATTCAAATTTGATAACTCTGTTTAAATCACCGTTAAGTGCTTAGTCGAATGATACATCATTACTAACGTGTACAGTAATCACCATTTACAAAATAAAAAATTAAATTAGAAATCTCAAAAATGAGATAAAACGTGTCGTTTTATTTTTTTCTTTCTTCCTATTCTTAAATTAAATCGCCAGAGACGCATCAGTTTCCTTTCTTTTTTTTCTTCCACATATGTTCTTCCATCGATAATGGTTGAAGCTCATTAGTTTGTTCATCTTCTTCAGATTGTTCGTTTAGCTTACATAGGAGTTCAATTGGGATATGCATCAGAGACTTGAGATTTGGCGATGAGGTATGTTCTCTCAAAACTTTATTTTCTTTTAAGATGAAATAATTGATGCTTCACTTGTAGTAGTATATGATTGTTGAAAAAATGAGTATTTTGTTTGTCATTCTCAAACGATTTTGAGAAGAAAAAAAAAGAGATTTTATGCATACCAAGTGTTTGATTAAATGTCTATGTGACATTAAAATCTAAAATTCATCTATTTTTTGTTTATTTTTTTTAGCAGAGACACATTTTTCTATTGCCACTGCAAAGGGAGGTTTAAAGTGGTTAATAGGAAACTAGAGTAGAAGTTCATAAGAAAGTGTCCAACGAAATCCGCACCAGTTCAGACTGAATTGTTGTATACTTAAGGGTAATGCTTTTTGTATACTTGTTTTTGCAGGTTTCTGTGATGTTTGCAGGTTTCTGTGATGTCAAATTTGGAGGATTTTAGGGGGCTATGTTTAGCATGCTGGTTTGCAGGAAGGTTTTTGGCACATCTGTTCTGGCTTGCTTCTAGGGCTGATTTAGGTTTTTTTTTTTGCAATTTTTGGCTTGCTTTAGGGGCTGATTTTTGGATGGTTTTGGTTGTATAGTTTAGATTATTGATATGTTTGATTTATGTTAAGCTCGATTATTGACAAGTTTAAGTTCATGGTGTATTTTGTTTGGTTACATAAAACTCGGTTGTTAACAAGTTCTGGATTTGTTAAATTGATTGAAAGAGCTTGTACATAAATCCTAATCTGCAATTTTACTGAAGCGTTCAAAACTTAATTTAAGAAGAGGAAGAAGAGGAAAAAAAAATAAAACGACACATTTTATCTCATTTTTGAGATTTTTAATTTAATTATTTTTTTGTAAATGATGATTACTGTACACGTCATTAATGATGTGTCATCCGAATAAGCACTATTAACGGTGATTTTAATAGAGTTATCGCCTTATCGGTGATTTTAACAGAGTTATCGGATTTGCATAAATTGACACAATTTAAATAATTTATGTTTAAATTAGCTGAAATTATTAGTATGTGTATAAATTAGTCAAATCATATTGTGTGGGTATAAATTCGACTTAATTGAATTCTTTAGGTATAAGTCTGCCGACTTCCCTAAAACAGAAATATCTTCCATCAGAAACAAAACGACAGCGAATCGAATTCGCGCACGTTCTAAATTACGAATGTCTTTTATTGTCAGAGCAACCAAGTCAAACAAAAAAATATCAATTTCGAGCCGCCACGTGTCAAATTACAGGACCTTCTGAGAAGGATAAATCCAGGTGGGTTCCCGGTCTGAACGACGTGGAGACAAAGCGAACAAAGCAGGAGACGTAATATCAAATTTTAATCGGAAAAAAAGAAGAAGAAGAAGAAGACAGATCTACGACTTTCGAGAAACCCGGCCATGTCAAAGGTGAAAGATGAGCCACGCGCTGGATGCGGAAATATCATGGCATGTGGTGACGGCGGCGCGGCTGAGAACGGCGGTAACAGCACTGTGCAGGATGTCATCGCCGGATCTGTTGTCGCCGGAGATGGAATTTCAGTTGAGAAATCGATTCACGAAGCTAGGTATGAGTTTGAAATTGCTGTTGATTCTTCTCTTCTTGCTCTGATTCGAGTCTATTTCTGGAAATTGTATGTCGTTTCTGATAAGGAAGATATTCATTCAGCATTTCGATCTGTTTATATTTCGGATACATAAATAAAAAAATAGGGATTTTTAAGGAATTTAGTTACTATTTTACGGAAAGTCATCTCAATATGTTCTTGGTTCAAAACATTAGTTTCCATTTCTTATAATTATTATCAGTCTTTTGCTTCAGATTCCTTCTTGCATACATGTGGAAGTGATTATTGGATTTATATGAATGCTATTTGATTAAAATGGTTAACTAAGAAGTTTATTTTTAGTAAGTCTATACTTCACACTAAAATCATTTGAAACACTTATTATTAGCAGTCATATTATGTGTTACTAGCACTATTTGATTGTTCTCAATTGTTGCATCAATAGTCCATGTTTATAGTTTAATGAATCTTCTTCTGCTATTGAAGGTCCACGGAGAAGCTATCCTCTGAGCCAGATGCTTCAAAGGTCCTTCCAACTCAACTTACTATTTTCTTTGGAGGGACTGTTACTGTGTTAGATGGAATTTCTGCAGAGAAGGTTGGTGCATTTCAGCTTATTCTGCTCTTTTTTTTTCTTTTGCTGTATGAAAAAGCTTAGATTTCGCTGTTCTAACTGTGATACACTCTTCTTATAGGTTCAAGAAATTCTCCGTATTGCTTCTGCTGCTGCTACTAAATCCATTGAGACGAAGAATTCTACGACTGTCAGTCCTGTCCCATCGCCAGCACTGAACAGAGCTCCTTCTTTCTCAAGCACATCTACTGTAGGTTCACCAGCTGCACAGGCATTTCCCATTCAACCAATTTCGTTTTGTAGATCCGCGGCTGGTCAGTATTCTATTCAACTGGTTACAGTAATCTTTAAACATTGAAAATGGACATTCTCATCCGCTTTTGAATAAATCTGTTTGCCAATTCAGATCTACCAATTGCAAGGAGGCATTCGCTTCAACGATTCCTCGAGAAAAGACGGGACAGGTATTCAATCCTTTATAACTACACTCCATCCTTCTTCATTTCACTAATCGATTTTATTTAGTTTTTGATTGATTAATAATACAGAGCTTTTTGATCATGCCTGAGAGAATTGTAAATACAAATTGATCATAATTTTTACCTTGAGATGGCATCTAATCAGCAACATTAATATTCTTTATTTGCAGGTTGGTCAACAAAAACCCTTACCCTGTTTCAGACATCAAAAAGACAGATGTCTCTATCAAGGAGGAATATCCAACTGCTTAGCTTAGCAGATGTTCAACCTCAAGGCTAAGTAAAACGTTATGTCAATATGGTTTATATGATAAGATGTCATATATGTTGCTGTATGTGTTTTATGATAGTGTCTGTATAGGTTTGTTAGTCAAACCTAAGATTTGTTTACATGTCTGGCGTGGTCGGACATGTTTGTCATTCTACGTTAATTTCCTCCGATTATGAAGACAGAAGATCATCTACTGAAGAACAGTGTCGTTGAGTCTTTCTAACTAATGACTCTTGATGTTATGTTATTGAACTTGTTATTATCTCTTTAAGATACAATTTGTGTGTAAAGTAACGGAGTCTGTGTTGTTGTTATAGAAGCTTTCATATAAAACAAATCGAGTTTCTATAAACTACGACTTTATAATTGTGAATGACGTACAACAAATGAGAGATGTAAAAGTAAAAACAATCGAGTTTGCCATAACTCATTAAAATCTAAACGTACATATATTCACCTCCGCGGACAGCATTCTCTGCGCCTTTTCGCTCTTCCTCGGCCTCTTTCTCCCTCTCTTTCCAGTTTTCGTACTTCTGATCGTCTGTTGGTAATTCGTGACGGCATATAGGGCAAGAGTTATGCTCGTCCTGCCATAACAATTTGATCATAAGCTTATTGTTCTTACCTATATGTTAGCTATATTGAGTACTTAATTTGATAACTGTGAACAAAGATGGGATATTTTACCAGCCAAGGCTTTAGGCAAGGAGGGTGAAATGTGTGCTTGCATGGCAACTCCTGCATTTTGTCGCCGATGACTAGATTCTCCTTGCAGATGCAACATTCTGCTTCTGCTCCAAACTTTTTAAGCATTTCCTCACTGAATATGATGACTGGGAGTTTCTCGACGACTTCTTTACTTGCTGGTGGAGCTCTTGGTGGTCCACCATCTTCTAGTATCTGCATAGAACACAACATACATATCATTTTTCAATTGTGAGGCGACGGTTGGAGCTAAGCAAAAATACACATCATATTATAGATTTGGAGTTAAAGACTCTTGATACAAAAGAGGGAGACAAAGAGCCAGCCATATTGGAGAAACCCAATATGCCAAAAAGACAACATACGGGTAACAGGCAGAACAGAAATTGCTTTCATCTCATGTATAAGTTGAAGACATCCGTTTTATCAGCAATGTGTGCTCATGCAAAAACTACACCATCTAAAACTAGCAAGGACTAACAGAGAAGGCAATACCTCTGGGATGATACTGTCAAGACCGTTGATGAGTTCTTGCATCAAGTTGGCCGTGTCCCCAAGAGTGTTTTCAGCAGGACCATTTGAAGATTCACCAGCAACAATCGAAGCGAATGCAGACATGAGATTCTGCTGCACTAGCCACTGAGGCTGTGGTGGCTCACGATCAACAGTTAGATGTCCCTCAAAAAGATAACCTGAAACAAATTCACAAATGAAAATAAATATCATCCCAGATAAATTTTCATTTAACTAAAATGTTTCAGAAACCTTGTGAGCTCTCGGTCGGCTGATTATCTACTTCGTTTAACTGCTCCTTAGCTTGAGCAATGCAAGATATCAAATGTTTCTTCTCAGAAGCATCAGACACAAGTCGCTCAGCCTCCTCGAAAAGACTCAGTCCCGCAACCCAAAATCCAGTAGCTGTATATCTTGTCTTAAGAACGGTTGCCACACGAGATACAACTATATAGAACTATAACAGCCATCAAACACAAACTGTGTTAGAGAAGGTAACTAAACAAACACACATCGGATCAAATTGAAGATCCTTGACATAAAACAATGAACTTTCTCCAACAATTGAAATAGAATACACAAAAAGAAAGATCTTTGATTACTAATTCAATCCTCAAAAGTAAAAACTAAAATCAAGTATAAGCAATGAGTCCATATCAATCAAACATTCAAACCTGGAACAGCATTAACCCTAAAATTCCGAGCTATTTTGAAATCTGTTGATCTGAAATCTACCAATAAAACTGACCTGTTTTCGGATTGAGGGAGATGAGGAAGAGTAATGATCACGGAGAAGAGAATGAATAGAGCGAACAGCTGCTTCAAATCTCAGTTTTTTGTTCAGCTGTTTCTGCAGATCATCAAGTTCAAGCTTCAAGCTTTCCTCGGAACGAGACGGTGAAGACGATGCATCCATTACAATTTTGTTTCAATTAGCTAAGGAGAATTCAGGGGTTTCAAAAGAATTTGAGATTTTGTAAGAATATGATCAAATGAGCAACAATTTCATCTTCTGAGATTTTTGTAGCAGCCGAGTTTTCTTGATCAGGAGGAAAGGACGAAGTCGGTTGGGTCGAATCCGGTACTGTTTTCATTAATCCGGTTTATTCCGGTTCGATTTGACAACAACCATTAAAATTAGCCGTTGACCGGAATAGCGCCGCGGAGACTCTACATTGTTGACAAATTTTCGTTTTAACAGTGGTTATGTATATTGATTATTGACCGTCTTATACAAATCGTCAGTTCATCTTTTTCATCGATGCTTGTGACAGAAACTCATTTGGTCTTCATTTGATACTCTCTCTTGACATTATAGTACATTAATTTTAAAATCAGAAACGCATGATAACACGGGCGAGCTTTGAAGAACGAAAATGAGAGAATAAGCTTACATAGACGAGAACATTGACACAAAAAAAAGTTCATGGATGAACTGAATCGACATTTTAAGTTACCCACATGAACGTAACAGGGTAAAAGGTTTGGAACTTTTGATCCTATCCCATACTTGAGGTGAAGTCATAATCTAGAGATTCTTCATCACTTTCCAAAACAAAAGAAAAAGCAAAACATGTAATTCAACTCTCAACTCATAGCAAGCTACAAAGTAGGTAGAACAGAAGCTTAGCACACCAACTCCATAACATCCTCTTTAGTTCACCTTCCAATTTCTTAGGTCTTTCTGCGACCAACACGAGCAACAAAACCAGCTTTGATCGGAGCCACAGATCGTTGAGATCCACACTGCAAAAACATATAGCCCATTTTTTCATCACATTTTGCACAGGAAAACATAGCAAAAAACAATCACTTGATCAGGCAATGTAGGCAAAAGCTTTCAACATCATAAGAGAAATATGATCCACTTAAGAAAAATATGCCTCCTAATGCGTTTATCCAAGAGTGGTTCACTCGGTATCAATTACAAGACAAAAAGCTAAAACAACGTGGGGGGGGTGATCGGTCTAATTACCAACAGCCTTGTCTAACAGTAATTTATAAGAGAATTAATACATGATCGAGGTTTTGGCTTGTGAAAAGCAGGAGGAGAAGACAATTACATATTTAAGCTTCTGACAAATTTTTATCATACACAAATTTTGTAGGCAAGAAGAGATTTTACTACTTAACACAGGAACCTATCAAGATAAGGACAAAAAACTAAGCTATACCTTTTCGCATCTCAGGAAGAAGAGACGATTCTCCTTTGAAAGAATTGTGTCTGGGCTCTTGCAACCAAGGCAAATGACGTACTCAGCTGAGAACAACCAAAGGGATTAAGAACTCCAAATTGATATTCTTTTATGGCGACTCACATATTGAGACTAAAGATAAAAGTTACTTACTGATATATCGCCGCAAAATTCCTTCAAAGTTCTTAGGTGCAAACCTTCCCTTAACAACCAACCTTTGCTGCCCATCAAGCGAACCACTAGTACCCAACTCAGCAAGCAAGAAAGACATAACATGATCTGGTTGACGATGCATCCTGATTTTGTTTTGATGCAGACAAAACATGTCATAAAGTCATCAAAATCAATAGGTATTATAATTCATGGTTAAACGAACAAGTTTGAAGAAGAAGATAAGGGGTTAGTTCATACGTCTTGCAAAGGTCCATAAAGTTGACAAACACTGTCTTCTTTGTCCCTTCACGAAGAACTTGAGGAGGCCTCATAACTGTACGACGCCTATCTCCAGCAAGCTCCGGATTATTTTCACGGAGAATGTTAAAGACTCTACCAAGAAGCTGCAGATATAAGTCCCATCAGCAAAAACCAGAGGGAGAGGGATTTTAATAAGGATACATTGACTCAAGGATACATATAATGAGTATTTTTCATAACCAAAGAACATTGTAAATCTATTACGGTTTGATGCAAAAGAAAACCATCTAAGATATACTCACCTCGTCATATATGTAATCTCTTTCACTTCCCTCCCAGGGGTAACGTTGCTGCTGCAGAACTATTCCTTCCGCCTCTTCATCGTCATTAACATGTTCTGCAATATATTCTCAGTAAGACTCAACCAGGATATAATTCCCGTAGGTTAAGTAGCAAAAAAGGAAGTTAAAATACCATCCAAATCTTCTCCTCCAGCATCGACACTTTCATCATTCAATGAGATTGATTCAACCTAACCATCAAACCAAAAACAATATGAGGCACATAATCATCCAAAACACAAGTCTAAACTTTGAAGAAGGCCCAAAAAGTTAAAACACTCACAGGCTTCTTCTTCTTTTTCTTCATTCCAGTAAATGAACTCTCAAGACCATCATTAACTGCAGAAAAAAGGAATTAGACTTTAATAACACAAATACCATTGAAAAACAAACAAAAGCACAATGACACTCTTCTGTCTTGACCATACCTGGCAATGAATCAGATTTATCAATCTGTGACGACTCTGCTACGTCCTCGACAGGATCCTGAATGACAACCTTCTTCTTCTTTTTCTTCTTGGTAGGATCAAAGGGTGCGAGCTAAGGTAAAACGGATGACCAAAAAAAAAAAAAACATACAATCATTGATAAATCAAGTCACAAAAAAAAATCTATATGATTCCTTATCGAGAAAAAAAAAACCCAAAAATCCAGCTTACCTCTTGCTCTTCCTTCATCTCAGTGTTCTCGTCAGCCATGATTGCAACTGAGATTTTAAAAAACAAAAGAAGAGATTAGAATGAAACAAAAATCGACAACGTAAAAGTAAACTGTGTGATTGCGAATTCAACCCCAAAAATTAGGGTTTCTACATCAGAGCGATAATCTCAAACACAACGAAAGCATAAATAATGAAGATCAAAGTAATAGTAAGCTTCAAAATAACCTGAATTGTTAAAGAAGAATTCTCTCAAGTGAGCGGCCGATAATCTCTTAGGGTTGGAAAGAGGGAGGAGACGCGAAAGAGATGAAACAGATTTTCTGATATGGGCCACTGTCAAATTTTTTGACGACTCTAAACAAATATCCACAAATGGGCCAGAGTCAGCAAAAACAAATAATGACCCACGTTTTTTGGGCTTGTGGAGAGTGACATGGCCATCACAAAATTAGCCACGTTTGAACTTCAACATTTCATATAAGGTCTATGAAATGAAATAGCCGAAACTATGGTAAAAGAAATCGTGTATGCTATGCAACCTTTTTTTTTTTTTTTTTTTTTTTTTTTTTTTTTTTTGTGCAACCTCCTCATCCATAGCACCAAATGGAAAGAAACAATAAAGACTTGCCAAATTAATACTCAAAGCATCTGACCATAATAAATTAGGCTAAAATGTGTCCCTTTATTTACTGATAGAGGTTCAAATAGGCTAAAATCTGATAAAACCAAAAAAAAATGTCGAGAATGCAATAAGGTTGCTGTTGACCTCTTACCTCCCTTTCCCTCCTAATTCCTTAGGGTTCCTCTTCCTCAATTTTCCTTTATTTCTCTTCTTCTCTACGTTTTATTTCCCCCCTTCCTCCACGTGGCTTGCTCAAAGCATGGGAATTTCTTGATGGGTTTCTCCTCATCCACATCCCAGATTCTAACCCTTTCAAATTCCCTTTTTCTCTATTAAAAAAAAACCCTAATTTCCCGACTCTTTGGTTCTCTGGCTGATCTGGTTAGATAAAGGGAGTGTAGTGCTTTTTGAACTCTGCTCAATTGTTTTGGCAATGTCGGATGACATGGTGTTGCATTTCTCCTCCAATTCTTCCAATCAGTCCGATCACTCTCTTCCAGACAAAATCGCTAAGCTTGAGGCTCGCTTGACTGGTAAAACCCCTTCTTCGGTGAAGCCACCTCACCAACAACAGCAGGTCTCCCTTTGGTCATCTCCTTCCGCCGCTCTCACTTCTGCTTCCGCCGCTGTCAAAGTCGTCACTTCTGTACCGCCGGGATTGTCCGAGACCTCTATCAGTGATTCTGACGATGAGGTAGCTTCTAATATTTCTGCATAATTCGAAATTTATGTCTATGCTATGATTCTTGTGCATCTCAGAGTCTAAGCGTTGTTATGTACACTAATAGTTCGCAAATGTCCTTCTCTGATTTAGCTTCTTGTATTGATCGGTTTGTGTTTAAGAAAAAATTGATCAAAGTTCATGCTCTCATTTCTTACTGAGGTTTATGCAATCCTGCCATTTGTAAATGCATCTATGTTCTCTTTGTTACTGTCTCAGAATACTGGAGATTTCCTAATCCGAGCCAATACCAAAAAGCGCCAGAAACTTCAAGAGTCTAACAACTTCAGTGTTGTTGATCATGTTGAGGTAGTGTGATCTTTTATAAGAATCTGGTGTATGTTGTACAAGGTTTCTATATGGTTTTGAAACAACTTATTGTGATGTAACTTATAATGACTAACTTTGTTGAATTGAAGCCTCAAGAGGCAGGATATGATGGGAGGAAAAATGATGCTGAGACCAAGACAGGCCCTGATGTAAGTAAGAAGAAACAAGGTCGAGGTCGAGGTACATCAGCAGGCAGAGGGCGTGCTTCTAAAACTAATAATGAGGTTACAAAATCCCAGTTTTTGGCTGCACCAGTATCAGCTGCAAATTCTCAACTGGATGTCTCTAATCAAAAGGTTATTATTGTTTACTTCTTATGATCTTACATACAACTGCCGCTTTATTGTTGAAGAGAATCTTTATTTATATTTGATATTGGCAATCAGACGCACTTTATCGATGATTACTTTATTCTTCAGGATTTTAGTGCTACCGGACAGATCAGGAATGGTGCATGCTCTCTCCCGGATGTAAGTTTCTCCTATAATGTCCTTTACTCTGTAATGTGGGAGAATTTGTTTTCGTCTCGTTGTCTAGGATTATAAGATGGTTTGAATAACTGAACAGGATTATTATATATACAACAATGAAACCCCGCAGTTGTATCTTTCTTTATTCAGTATTTTGTTCCTTGTCTATAAATCAGGAAGAGGTGACATCTTTGCGTGCAACTATTGCTGGGCTGGAGGAGGAATTGTGTAAATCTCGACAAGATTCTTCTGAGTATCACAACCGTTTCAGGAAGCTTGAGAATGTATTGTGTGAATGCCTTTCAAATTTAGCAAATCCTGCTTATGCTATTACCATCTTTGCCTATTCCAATTCCATTGCCCTGCTAATCCTAATCATGATTTATGCAGGAGATAAAAGATCTAAAAGATCAGGAACAAGAAGGGAAGCAAAAGGTGAGAATTTTGTTTCTGTGACTCAATAAGGGTTATTGAGAACTTTTATGATCTTTTGTTAAATGTCCCACCTAGTACGGCATGGTTACTTTTACTGTTATCAATGATTCTTGGACAAACTTAGAGTAATTAAACAGCTTTCTTCATAAAAAGCATGGTAGCTCTATCCTAAAAAAGGTAAATCACTGACAATCTCCTGATTAACCAAATTGTAAAGGTTAAGGATCAGCATTTTGTCGTTTTAATCACTCATTGTTAATGAAAGTGATCTGTGTATCTCCATATCAACTTGATACTTAAATTGGGAGACACTTTTGCACACCCTCTATGAAATTTTTTGTTAGTGCGGCGAAGAAATTATCAATATTCTATGGCTGTTTCTCTGTAATATTCTTAGTAACTTTTATATACTTATGCGAAACATGCAGAATATATGGTTCAAGCTAACAGTGCACTTGCTTTGAACCTTTCTTTTTCTTGATGCAGACAACTAAAGTAATCTCTGACCTTCTCATATCTGTTTCCAAAGCTGAGAGACAAGAAGCAAGAACGAAAGTCAGACATGAATCTTTGCGGCTAGGCAGTGTTGGTGTTCTCAGGTCAGCCATAATGTACTCCTATGAGTTCTTATGGTCTTAATATTTGTCCAATATATCCTTCATTTCTGTGATTCTTTACACAAGTATTGAGAATATATTCTACGGGGAGGTATAATGAAACATGAATAGCAAATACAAATTTGCTTTTTACTTTTTAGTAAAATCAGTAAACCAACTGGAATAGAGTTTGAGATAGGAGTTAGTTTCACATTTCTGTATAACCCGCAGCTCAAAATCTTCTTTTCTAGGTTACAAGGTTAGTTTCTTGAACTTGTGATCAAACTTTAATCAATCAGCTGTGTGGCTATGTTGGTGATTTCAGGACAGGAACGATCATAGCTGAGACATGGGAAGACGGACAAATGTTGAAAGATCTAAATGCTCAACTTGTAAGTTAAGCTGTAGCAAGAGATTTTCATTAAACTCATATCGATAATCCCTGTGCTAACTGTTTTGGTTTTTCTGTAAAAATTGGAACGAGAAGAGACAATTGCTGGAAACAAAGGAGGCTATTGAGAGACAAAGAAAGTTCCTTAAGAAACGACAAAATGGTGGTATGTTCCTCAATCTTTCTTAGTTTGTTAGTCAATCCGCGATCTCATGTAATGTATGTTGTCATTTTTTCCTTGTAAAATTGTTATGATGTTTAGCACCCTTTGTTTTTCCATTTGGTTATAGATAAGAGTGACGGAACTGAAACAGAATCAGGCGCACAGGAAGAAGATATCATTCCTGATGAGGTTTACAAGTGTCGTCTTGCTAGTATTAAGCGGGTATGTTCCTCCTTATGCGTCATCTCAGCTTCTCACTTCCTTTATGTTGATGGTTTCTGGTTTTTTATCAGACATATATTGATTTTACTTTTCAGGAAGAGGAAGTACTTTTGCGTGAGAGGGAAAGGTACACATTGGAGAAAGGGGTGCTTATGAGGGAGATGAAGCGCATACGAGATGAAGATGGTTCTCGTTTCAACAATTTCCCAGTTTTGAATAACCGATATGCTCTTCTAAATCTTCTTGGTAAAGGCGGATTTAGTGAAGTCTTTAAGGTCAGAACATTGATAGATAACATTCTTTTACATGTGAGGAATATTTTGCAGTAATTGATGTTATGGATTTTAAGCAGGCATATGATTTGGTGGATCATAGATATGTTGCGTGTAAGCTTCATGGTTTAAATGCTCAGTGGAGTGAAGAAAAGAAGCTAAGTTACATCCGCCATGCCAACAGGGAATGTGAAATCCATAAAAGTCTTGTGCATCACCACATTGTTCGACTTTGGGATAAATTTCATATCGACATGCATACGTTCTGCACCGTTCTGGAATATTGTAGTGGTAAATCAGAATTCTCTGATATCTTTGTAGATAAAACAAGGATGTTATTCTGGATTATAGTTCTCACTCTTATGCTTTGAATTTCTAATGCAGGAAAAGACCTTGATGCTGTTTTAAAGGCAACACCTAATCTTCCTGAGAAAGAAGCGAAGGTTATCATTACGCAAATAGTTCAAGGCCTTGTATATCTGAACAAAAAATCACAGAAGATCATCCACTATGATCTGAAACCCGGGAATGTTCTGTTTGATGAGTTTGGAGTAGCAAAAGTGACTGATTTTGGTCTAAGCAAGATAGTGGAGGACAATGTTGGTTCTCAAGGAATGGAGCTTACATCACAGGGAGCTGGAACATACTGGTGAGCAATCTAGTTTCCGTCTGCTTCATATTGTCTCTTTTTCTATAGTCTATTCTACTTCCGGTTATCTTATAGCTAACAAGGTTCTGTTGTTCAGGTACTTGCCCCCAGAATGTTTTGAGCTTAACAAAACTCCTATGATCTCATCAAAGGTCAGTGATTAATGATGTCTAATCAGATAATCAGATTATGTTACAGAAGTGTTGTAGTACTAAATTGTGTTGAAATTCAGGTCGATGTATGGTCGATTGGTGTTCTGTTTTATCAAATGTTATTTGGAAAGCGACCCTTTGGACATGACCAAAGCCAAGAACGGATACTAAGAGAAGACACAATCATTAAAGCCAAAAAAGTTGAGTTCCCAGTAACAAGACCTGCCATCTCAAATGAAGCAAAGGTGCCGTTCTTAAACCTGATTTAAGTAAAGTAGTACGAAATGGTCATAAAACTGTATCTGCATGTTCTCACTGTTACATTCTCCGCAGGAATTGATTCGAAGGTGTCTAACGTATAACCAGGCAGATAGACCGGATGTTCTAACAATGGCACAGGATCCATATCTTTCATACTCTAAGAAATGAGAGCGTGTAGCCCACTTCACAAACAAACCAGAGATACTAAAAGACCGAGTCATAGACTTTTTGTTTTGTATAGATTATATAATATATAAAAGTTTCTCTTTTATTTCTCTAAATAATTTTATCTCCCGGCCCCTTGAACCATATTAATTTCGGGTGAATTTAATTTGTCTATTTTCCTCATATCATGTAACAATAACATGTTTTTGTATATTCTTCATGTTTTTGAATTGAAGAACATGAGCAGAAAATTAAAATATGCTCCTCCACTTCATTCTAGCGTGTGTGCTTCTCATGTTCAAGACAAGGTAGAATATGTTATCAATTGAAGCTTAAAAAAAAAACGGATTACTACAATAGAAGAGTGGAGACCATTTGCTTGCAAACAATTACTACAAGACAAAAGCTACTTATCCACTCATACTCAAAACATTGCTTCTTCTTCTTTTTCTTCCATGGCTTTATCTTTTGCTTCTTCAAGTAGATTTTCTAAGATGCAATCTGGCCTATGGTACAATGGATCCTTCACGCCACGAGTCACTGTGAGATGCTGTGAAATCGCAAACGAGCCACCAAAACCGAAGTCGAAGCTCCAAGTCGGATCACCAATTATCATCGTGGAAGCCCCAAAAGTAATAAAAACAGCCGCTTCAATGCCTTGCCTTAGGGCTAATTCTGGCTTGGTCAAGCCTGGTGATGTTGGAAGGTCTTCTTCTTCATCCATATTCCTTTTTTTTTTAATAAACGTGTAAATTTTAGGACAACACTTAGACTAATCACAACCGTGTGTTTCTTGCTAATCATAACTTATACAATATACATTTTCTTGAAATTAATTTAGCTTATATTTACTTGCAGAATCGTGTCGAGGAAACCAAAGGACTTGTGGGCAGTTCGACTCGCCATTGGAACGTATCTCTTAGATGGTAAATATTTCAAAGCTTTAGAGCTCGAGGAAGAAGAAGCTAGTGATTGAGTTTATACTTTATACTGTCACGTAATTTTCAGATTAAATAACGTCTTTTTCTAAAACTGTAAAATGGGTTAGAAATGGACAAAACAAAAGTTCCGATCCAAAAATTTGAAAACAATATATTTATTTTTTGCCAACTCTCCTCATGGCGCAATTCTCGAACCGTCACGAAATCAAAGCTGCTAAGCTGGGTTAGTGATCAACCCGAATCCAAACGGGTACAACGGGTCGTAATGCGGGTCACCGACGTTCATCGGCAACTGATACACTGTTTTGAACCACGTCCGAGCCAACTTCCCGGTGAATCCATAATCTCCGAACACAACATCAGCCACTCCCTGACCTTCCGTTCCCGGTAGCCACGCCGCCACGAGAGCATCGATGTTGGAGATGTAAGGCTGCATCACCACCGGACGCCCCGATACAACCACCACCACACATTTCACCGATGCGCACACATTTCTTATTATGCTCGGACCTGGTTCGGCTATGGTTAAGTTCGTGCTGTCTCCGTATCCCTCCGCGTACGGTGTCTCTCCTACGACCACGATTGCGTAATCAAACTCACCGGACTTGACGTATTCAGTATCCGGATTCTGATCGTAGACGACTTGCGTCGTTGGATCCACCGTGTTCTTCACCGCGGCGAGGATCGTTGTTCCTGCAGATTCAGTTTCAGATTGGTAAAATGTTCAGAAACATTATTTTTATCACCTTAACGGTCTTGTCTAGTTGCCTTTTATGGTTCTATATGATGATTGATGATTGGAAGGGATGGTGTGTGTACCAATGGTGAGATTGTTGGTATTGAGGCCTTGCCATGTGATAGTCCAGCCACCACATTGGTATCCCAAGTTATCAGCATGTGTTCCTGCAACTAGGATCTTCTTGGCCTTCTTTGGCAGAGGAACCAATGGCTTATCAGCTTTTTTGCCGTTCTTTAACAACACCAAAGATTTCCTCACTGCTTCCCTTGCTAGTTCCCTGTGTTCCTGTTGAGTTTTTCCAATGTTTAAGTTGGGTTCTCTCTCTCGTTCTATCTTGAAACTGATGTTTTTTATGTTACATACCTTACTACCGAGATGGTTGGCCAAGCTATGATCAGCCATGGGATCCTCAAAGAGCCCCATTGTGAATTTGACTCTCAAGATTCTCTCCACAGCATCGTTGATTCTGCTCATTGGGATGAGTTTACTCTTCACCTGACTGGTTAAGTCGTCGATTAACTCGGTCAAGTTTGATGAACCCATTATCTGCATTGGAAGATTTTAATTACATCAAGTGTGTGTGTGTGTAATTTATAACTGTTTTTGAGACTGACCATATCGAGTCCAGCAGTGATAGCGGCATTTACAGAGTGTGAATAGTTAGCATGAAGAGGTGTGGTGATCTGATCAACTCCTAGAAAATCAGAGATGACAATGCCCTGCAAATTAAAAGATTTAAGTCTCTCTCGTTTCTCTGCTTTGCTTTAGCCGGATTCTTCTATGATTAAAGTTTACCTTGAACTTGAGTTTGTTCTTGAGGAAACCTGTGATAAGATTCTTATTGGCATGCATTTTCAACCCGTTCAAGGACGAGTAAGACACCATAACTGTTGCAACACCCTTGTTTACCGCATCGTAGTAAGCCGGCATGTGAATGCTGAGCAGTCCATTTGAATTAATAACTGTGTTGTTTGCGTTCATCCCTCTCAATGTACCTCCATCTCCTACAAAGTGTTTAGCACAGGCTGCGACTTTGGTCCTGTATGTAAAGTATACTCCTAGATTCAGTTAAAAGTAACTCCATGAATCTTTGCTTCTCTAGAGATTCATCATATAGTATACTTACTTTCCAGCAACGAAAGGAACACCTTTTTGATTGGTGGGAAGGTCACCTTGCAAACCAAGTATGATCTCAGTCATCTGTTGAACTATTTTGTGATCCTCACTGTAGCTCTCATAACATCTTCCCCATCTAGGGTCCCTACACACCTGTTCAAGATGAGTGATTACAACAACTATAATATGTTTCTGCTTCTGCTCAGATTCAGTTTTAACTTACTGCAATACAGGGAGCAAAGACATATTGGATTCCTGTCGCTCTAACTTCAAGTGCAGTTGCTTCACCAATCCTCTTCACAAGGCCAGGGTCTCTAACAGATGAATACAACAGTAAGATAAAAACAATGTCGATAATTTGGAATAGGGTTCTTTATATATAACTTGCCTGGTGACTCCAAGGCCTATGTTATGCGGGAAAATGGTGGCATTGTATGCATTGTTGTGACCATGAACAGCATCAATCCCATAAATCATGGGAATCCCTAAGCGGGTCGAAAGAGCCGTCTTTTGGATCTGATTCACCATGTTCACCCAAGCTTCAGGACTTGCATTTGGCGTTGGCACACTTCCTCCACCGCTAATAACACTCCCTGCACACATAATTCTTAAAAAAATAGAGTATTCGTATAGGTTTTAACAACGTTCTGAAGGTCTAGAATCACACCGATGAAGTAATTTTTAATGACTTCAGTTGTGGCATTGGCGCGTTCCACCTGAACCATCTGCCCAATTTTCTCTTCAAGTGTCATAAAGCTCATCAGATTCTTGATCCTGACTTCTAGTGGCTCTTTTGGGTCCTTATACTTGGTGTTTACAAGTGGTTCTTTATTAGCTGCCACGGCACAGCAGAGTAGCAGAAGCCCTAACGTTTGTAACAAGTAACTCAAACTCCCCATCTTTGCCTCTCCTTCACTATTGACACCTGCAGATGACTAAGACTAACAATGCAATAGTTTAAGACTGGTTAGTGATTACGTTATTTGAGAAGGAGAAGACAAAAAAAGCGATATGATGACGACAACAACGATGAGGCATTGAGGATGATGAATATTACTATGTTTCGAATGAGACAGGCACAATAAAAGGTTGAGATTTTTTTGTTGTTTCGACAGAGACAGGCACAATAAGAGTTTGAGATTTTGTATTCTTGTATTTGTATTGTTATGCTTGTGAGAGTTTTATATGCAGAGACGAGATAACATTTCCGTGACTAGAGATTCATAAAGAAAGCGAATTATATTCTTTCTTTTTTGGTAATAATATATAATAAAATAAAGTCTTTAAAATATATGATAAACCATCTATTTTGGCAAAATAACATGCTAAAAGTACTAACTAAACTTTTTCATATAGTTAATGAAAAAATCATTTTTTATATATTCCATATAAATATTTATTTGTTTCTTTTCTTTGTGCGATTTATTTATTTTTCCGTTGAAAATATGTTTCATATAAATATGCAGTTTCATTTTAAATTTTGTTTTTGGGCTAAGACATAAAGTTTCTCTTCTGTGAAAACTGGTTACGAAGTCATTATCATCATGGACCTACCTATGTACACGCCGTGGCATTTGGAATTGGGAGATACCCATATCCCTTACCTATCTCATCAAATTTAACAAAATAGAGATTCATAAGGAAATGTTCAAATCATTGATAATTTGATACTGATATAACTTGTTTTGTAGACATACAATAATCTCAATCCAACAAAATTGTTTATCGAAATTATTTCATTGGGTCTTTAATATCTTTTTTTTTTTCCCTTAGCTCAATAACTAACGTTATTGCCTCCGAATCAGAGAAAAAGTCTACAATTTGTATGGTTTTGTGGTCAACCCGAAACCGAACGGGTACAACGGGTCGTAACGCCGGTCGCCAACATTCATAGGTAGCTGCTTCACCGACTTAAACCACGTCCGAGCCAACTTTCCTGTGAACCCATAATCACCAAACAGAGCATCAGCTACTCCTTGACCTTCTGTTCCTGGAAGCCAAGCTGCCACGAGGGCGTCAATGGTCGAGACATAAGGC
The DNA here is from genome assembly GCA_963667165.1 of Barbarea vulgaris. NCBI lineage: Eukaryota > Viridiplantae > Streptophyta > Magnoliopsida > Brassicales > Brassicaceae > Barbarea > Barbarea vulgaris. The sequence goes on along the minus strand of OY763891.1, from coordinate 19,907,978 downwards.
TGCATCACCACTGGACGGCCAGAGACCACAACCACCACACACTTCACTGATCCGCACACGTTCTGTATCGTGCTCGGACCAGGTTCACTTATGGTCAGGTTTGTGCTGTCCCCAAACATTTCAGCATAAGGCGGCTCGCCAACAACCACAATGGCGTAGTCAAATTTACCCGACTTCACAAAGTTTGCATCGGGGTTTTGGTTGTAGACGACTTGTGTGGTTGGAGCCACTGTATTCTTCACAGCCGTGAGGATCGTTGTACCTGCATGTAACGAAACCAAAAGTCAAGATTATAAACCTTTAAACTTTGTATCGCGATGTTCTGTATAAGCTCACACTATCTGTGGCCACACCTAGCTAACATGCATGTGGTTGCAACCAAGCCAAAAGAGGTGAAAGAGAAGTTTATGAGTAAACGTACCAATGGTGAGGTCATTGCCGTTAAGGCCTTGCCAGGTGATGGTCCAGCCACCACATTGATATCCCAAGTTATCAGCGTGTGTTCCAGCAACAAGGATCTTCCCTGTTTTCTTAGGCAGAGGAAGCAACGGTTTAGCGCCTTTCTTACCATTCTTTAGCAGCACTAGAGATTTCCTCACAGCTTCACGAGCTAGTTCCCTGTGTTCCTGTTAAAGTGTTTTATTCAGTTTCATAGTGATGATTTTGTAAGGATTGGTACGATTGTTAAACAGAGGATAAAGACTAACAGACCTTACTACCAAGCTGGTTGGCAAAGCTGAGATCAGCCAGTGGTTCCTCAAAGAGTCCCATTGTGAATTTAACCCTTAAGATTCTCTTCACAGCATCATCTATCCTGCTTATTGGAATAAGCTTTTTCTGTATCTGACTGTTGATTTCATCTATAAACTCGGTGTAGTTGTATGGCACCATAATCTGCAATAAAAAAAGACACACAACAATCAAGTAACCATAGACCCCATACTAAATATATGTAAGAAATAATCACTTTCGAGACCAACCATGTCGATTCCAGCACTGATTCCCGCGTAAAGAGAGTTTGAATAGTTAAGATGTGGAGGAGTTGTGATCCTATCAATTCCCTGCCAATCCGAGATGACAAAACCCTGCAGAGAAACAGAAAGAAGGGATTTTAGGATCAAAGACCAGAAGACCAAATGCATCCATGTGTATTGTTTCTTACTCTGAACTTCAACTTGTTCTTGAGGAAACCCGTGACGAGTTCCTTGTTAGCATGCATTCTCAAACCGTTCCAGGCAGAGTAAGAGACCATAATGGTTGCAACACCCTTGTTTACAGCGTTGTAATATGCAGGCATGTGAATTCCGAACAGCCCCTTCTCGTTAATCACTGTGTTGTTCTCGTCAATCCCTCTCACTGTACCTCCATCTCCAACAAAATGCTTAGCACAAGCCGCTACTTTTGACCTGCAACAGTCATAAGTTCATTTTGTGTTCCATGTCATATAATAATGTATTAATTAATTATGACTGAAATGAATCTAGCAAAATCCATATGAGACATAAATAAGTGGGATATAAAAAAGTGGGACATGGACAGTTTTGTCTCCCTCAAATGGAAAGGATATAATAAATAAGTGGGACAGGGATTGTTTAGAAGAAGGAGATAGTTTCAAAATGGTTCTACAGTGGTAGAAAATTCAAACCATGACTCATTAAGAGTCTGTTTGAACCTACTATATCTAATAGAGTTTGAACAAGACTTTGCACTGGTGAAACTGACAATCACCACATTTGTTCATCTCTTATCAAGAAGCATTTAACACTCGAGGACCACCACGTTCTAAATGAAAGCAACGCATAAGCATGACCCGAGGCTTTTCCCCACTTTGATAATCAAGAATCAAACATACATAAGCAACTCAAATCCTAACCAAATCTAGTCGAAAACAAAAGAAAATGAACATAGAACAAAGAACGTCTTAAGTCAAGAGTTCTAGCCGTAATTGCATATTCACACAAGTCGTTTCAGTTTTCATAGTGACTATGGAGCAACATATCACAGAGGACTTATAACAGGCAAAATTACTTACTTTCCACCAACAAAGGGAACACCCTTTCGCTTGGTAGGAAGGTCGCCTTGCAAACCAGGTATAATCTCAGTCATCTGTTGGACAATTCTATAATCTTCACTGTAGCTCTCAAAGCATCTTCCCCATCTTGGATCCCTACAAACCTGTCAAAGCATAACCCCATTGCAGAAATATTAAGATACACTTTTCTTGATTAGTGTTCTGCAACAACTTCAAACTGTTAAAGCTTCATTATACTTACTGCAATACACGGAGCAAAGGCATATGGGATTCCAGTCGCTCTAACTTCAAGCGCAGTTGCTTCACCAATCCTCTTAAGAAGGTTAGGATCCCTAATAGATTAATCAAAACATAAATTGTTTCAGTTTCACAGCCATACAAATAACAGACCAATTCCAACGAGAACAAAAGCCCTTCTAGGAAAAGTACTTGCCTGGTGACTCCAAGGCCTACATTGTGAGGGAAAATGGTGGCTCCATAGACGTTGTTGTGACCATGAACAGCATCGATTCCATAGATCATGGGGATTCCAAGGCGGGTCGAAAGAGAAGCCTTTTGAATCTCATTGACCATGTTGACCCAAGTTTCAGGAGTAGCCTTTTGCGAAGGCACACTTCCTCCACCACTCAACACACTCCCTACAAACAAGTGTCAAGTCATTTAGAGAATACATCGAACACTTAACAGACATATAATTCCACCAAATTCTTCATACTCATACCTATGAAGTATTTCTTCATGACTTCAGGTGTTGCGACGCTGCGTTCGATCTGAACCATCTGACCAATCTTCTCTTGGAGAGTCATACGTTTCATCAAATCCCTGATTCTTGCACCCAAAGGCTGTTTTGGGTCCTTGTACTTCAAAGTACCCTGAGCAGCAGCCACGGCACAGCACAGCAGCAGAAGACATAAGACCTTACTCAAAGTCCCCATTTTCTTCTTCCACTAACAACTGCAGAGTATCAGATCTAAGCTCACTAACAACTGCAGAGTATCAGATCTAAGCTTTTAGTCACAGGAACTGTTCCATTATAAATCAAATTATAGCAAGAAACAATGGTCAGCTGGAGGGAACAAGAACAGGAATCTAAAACTGAAACACTTTGAAAATCTGAAAACTTTAGTTGAATTCAAGAAGCTGCATTACCAAAAAGAGCTGAAAAAATCAAATCTTTCTTTGTTTTAGATAAAGTCCTGTTTTTTTTGAAAAATCAGATCTTTTATTGACACTAATGAAGAATAGAAGAAGACCCAGTTGAGATGGTTAAATGGAAAAACCAAAAAAAAAAAAAACACTCAAGAATCTTTTTGGTGTTGGTACAAGAAACAGACGAATTAGATTTGAGCTGAATAAGAAAAGAAAGGAATAAAATTACGATTGGGGAAGACGAAGTTGAAGGATAAAGAAAGTTACAGTATTCCTGATGGTATTTTCTTGAAACTGTTGAATGAGTTCTCTACTCTCTACAAGACGATAGAGTGGTAATGGCAGAGAGAGAGAGAGAGAAAGAGATCTTGAGAAGTGTGATGCTCTGCTACTTCTGGCTACGCTCGTGTTTTTAAATCACTGAAAAGTTGCTCTTCTTTTTCCACGTGTATATTTTTAAGATTTTAAGTTAATTTGTTTGTTTTTCTTTTTTAAAAATTTGTAAACAAATGGTCTTTTTGTCCTTTTGTTCTTTAACAAGTCGTGTTATGGAAAAATAATTAGTTATACAAAATATGACTTTCGCATACTGTTGGATTTCTTAGCATTCTACATTTTGTACGTCAATCCAATGGTGAAGTTATTAGTTTCAGAAGAAGGTCATTTGACTTCTATAAATTTTTACAAATTGGTTATATCAAATATGATTCTAAATTTACGAACGTTGGAATTTCTAGCATTCTAAATTTTGTATGTTAATCATTAATTTATGTTGGTTTAATGTACTGTATTGTTTTAATCCAGGGGGCGGAGCTAGAAGTTTAGGAGGATAATCACTTGACCCCATACACATTAGCTATTTAAAAAAAACGAGAAAGCATGAAAATTAATCTGTAGATTGAATAATGGGGAAATTGTATATATATGATATTTTTTTTTTAGTTTGTCCATATACATTTTTTTTTTGTTAATTGTCAATCATGCCAAATTTACCTTTTTAAATAGTTTTAACAATTTTATGTTTTAAAAGGTAAGTTGTGAATTAAAAAATGCAAGTTGTGTCTAGTTTAAGGAAATTTTGTTGATATTAATTTCATATTAAATGTGTTCTAGATTTTTTAGAATACAGGTTCTGAATTTTGTACACGTTCTTAGAAAATTTAGATTACGTATTCTACATACTTTTCATGTTCTATGGAATTTAGAATTCGTCTCTATTCTACGATGTTTAGAATTCAAATTCTACGGAGTTTAGAATATATATTCTGCAAGTTACTCTATATTTTACAAAATATAGAATATCTATTCTGAACTTTACTCTATTTTCTACGAATATTAGAATACGTATTCTACAGTTTGGTCATGTTCTACAAAATTTAGAAGATGATTTCTGCATAATTCAGAATTTCGTAAAATAATAAAACTGAATCGAATATATTATGGAAACTAAATATTTATAATATAAATGTCTAAATCTATTATAAGGAAATTTAATATTTACTAAGATTATGTTATACGGAGTGTTAGAATACATATTCTACGGTTTGATCATGTTCTACGAAATTTAGAAGATGAATTCTGCATAATTCAAAATTTCGTAAAAAAAAAACTGAATCGCATATATTTATGGAAACTGAATATTTATTAAATCGTTAACATCAATGTCTAAATCTATAATAAGAAAATTGAATATTTATTAAGATTATGTTCTACGGAGTTTATAATATGTATTCTACTTAGTTTAGAATTATGTTTAGTATAAAATAAGTTGATTAGGTTTACACAGGAGATTTCAGTGGAGGATGACACAGTTTGAAAAAACACTTTCTTCGGTCTGATATCGACGACGACGAGAATCAAAACAAAAAAACAAAAAAAAATTTCGGAGAAGGAAAAAAATTATGAGAAAGATGTGATTACTTTTTTAGTATTTGTTAAATTTTTTTATTTAATTAAATTAATAATTTTTTAAGAGAAATGTATATCTAGTTGCCATTTTTTTCTTTTGACTTTCCTTTTTTTTTTGCTGACTCTCTTTATTTCTTCAAATTAATTTATTTTATTAAATTACATATTTAAAGATATTTTTGGATTTTAATTATTTGAAAAGTGTATTTGAACAATGTAAAAAAAAAAGTGTATATGGACAAACTTAAAAGAAAACATCCTTTATAACCAATTTTCCCTTGAATAATCCACTCTCACAAAATCACAAGTCTTAAAGTTCGGCACGAATGATGGGGCTTGAAGTCAAAGGTACGTTTATCATTTTCGTATTGATAAGGATGACCATATAATGCCAATTATGCCATGATTTAATATGAATGTTTATATCAAAATTCGAAACACATATCGAAAAGTTCCGAGAAAAAAAACATATCTTTGTGGAATAGCTCTAAGCAAATTTTAATCATGGAAAAAAGTAACGAAATTGCAGTTAAGCTATAGAAAACTCTTAAAGATCACAAGACGACTGAAATAATATTTACTGAATCATGAGATGCAAACGTCCAAAAAATATATTTGATTTCTTTAACCAAGATTTTTTAACGTTGTTTAATACATTTTGGTAAGCTGAATAATTTTTACAAGATCTCGTTCTATTTGAAGACCGATGATGATGATGTAGTGATGCTTCCCAAGAAGCTGAATAGCAAACTGATACATAAACGAACCAATTAATTAAATAATAATATTGAAAAAATCGTCTCACTCGTTCTAACTTCGAACACATACAAAAGACTAGTCAAAGCTTATATCATTTATAAAAATAAAATAGACTCAGGGAAATAAGATTATTATTATTATGTACATAAATATTATGGGCAAGAACGTGTGGCGTACTCCAATGGATAGAGATTGAAAACTAGAGATCGAATTCCACTATCTACCAAAACCATTGATGTTTTCTTGTAATCATATCTTAAATAGTAAAAATACATAGCTTCTATAAATTTGGTTCGAAATAATTTACAGAGTTATACATAATAATAATAATAAGGAGATAAAACAAGATTACAAGAAGAAGAAACTAGTAATAAAATAACGAATATTAGCAATTGGAGTAGGCTGGAGGGGGACACACAGCTCATAAATCATATGGGAGACCGTGTTAAGATGCTTGGAGGAGGTCCCAGGTTTACCCACTCTTAACGGTCTTATTTTGCTTTCCCTGATCCTCCTAACGGCAACAATTTCTTGCTTTCTTTTCCACTCTTACATAATAACAATAATACAGAATAATTAGATGCTTTATTCGACTACTCTCTTTTTTTTTTGTTCCTGCATGATGTAATATTTGATTTTTAGTTTTTAAAACTTTGGGTTTTTTAAGGGATTTTTTTTATGGTGAAAAAATAAAAGAAAAGAAAAAGAAAGTGATAATCTTCTTAGAGATGTTTGATTCCTTGTTAGGATGATAGTAGGAAGTTCGTAGGTTTCATTTTCTAATCAAATCATGTGAATGGTTTTGTTAATCATTAGTCTTTATGTTTGCAGAGATTTTTTCAGGAATAACATATTTTTCCCCTTTGTTTGATTATTGCCTTGTTGAGGAGAAGGAATCATTGTGTTTTGGTGTTTAAGATATAGTTTTGTCATTTTTCTTTTTCTTTTTTAATGTTTAAAACCAGTTAAGTATCATACAAAAATAAATGGTTAGACAAAGATTGAAGTTAACGGGCTTATATTTACTGCGTTGAAAAATGTTTATTTCGGAACATATCGTTTGTCCAGTATTAGGGCTAATAATGGACATTTGCTTAAAGTCCATACATGAATCCTTTAGTGGACATAATAATTCCTAAAGGGCCTATACACTGTGTACAATAATACTCAATCTCTAATGGGCTGATAAGGGTATTACTATTGTACCTGATTACTAATTGGGCCTTGTTTTATATAAAAGGTTAAACATCATCGATACTACCATAATACTAAAATATTTATATCCGGTTTTTAATCTACTAAACTATTAAAAAAGACCCAATTTTATAGGGTGTTTCCAAACACTATAAAAGTTAAAATAAAAAGGAAATAATTTTATCATTGTATCCAAACACACATTTCCATCTTTTCATTTTTCATCTTCATCAATTATTTCCTTATTTAATATTGCAATATTAATAGTATGAATTATAATTCTCCTATCACATTTGTTAGATTTTATTTTCAAATTATTTTAAATTATTATATAACACATATAATTATTAAAATTTAATATCTTTTCTGCATATATTGTGATTAATTTTTTTTTTAAACGGACATATATTACTCAATTAAAGAAGAAAAAGTGTCTGTTCCTTTTTTTTTTTTTTTTCAACATCCCACATTGACTAAATTTCTGTGGCAATGGTTCATAGTCGTATTATAAAAATATCAAAATGATTTCAAATACGAATGAGCAAGAAACTTGACATATCATGCGTCAAAATTTTTAAAAATGTATTCGGTTCATCCGGTTTTTAGTTAAAATAATTTAAATATCTCACATTGACTAAAATTTGTGGGCAATAGTTCAGTTCATTTTATGTAAAAAAAAAATCAAAATAATTTTAAATACGTGTGAAAAGGAATTTTTTTATGAAAAAAAAAATCAAAATGATTTTAAATACGAATGAAAAGGAACCTTGACTTATGAGACGTCCAAATTTCAAAAAAATTATTCGGTTTAATCTGATTCTTTAGTTGAGATAATTGACGTATATACGGGTCAATTTTTATATTTTATAAACGGAAAAATTTTATAAAAAAAACTTCAAAAGTGGCACATACTTCTACATTAAACCTCCAAAGTGAAATTTTTGCCAGTTTAAACCTTCAAAGTGGCGTTTTGTTTCGTTTTTTATTTAAAAAACTGTTGGGGTTAACTTCTGTGTTAACAGAGTAAACTTTTCCAGGATCGAAAATATCGGTGGGAAACAAAACGCCACTTTAATTTGAAGATTTAAACTGGAAATTCTTTTACTTTGACGGTTTAAAGGTGAAATGTAATACTTTGAACGTTTGATGTAGAAATGTGTGCTACTTTAAAAGTTTTTATGGAATTTCCATTTATAAATAATAAATAAACAAAAAAATACAAAATTTTATTGAAACAATTGATCCGCAATGTGTACTACTTTAGAGGATTTTAATGATTTTAATGAAATTTTTCTATTTATAAATAATAAATAAACAAAAAAATTAAATTTTTTTATTAAAACAATTGACCCGCGGTGTACCGCGGGTATAAATCTAGTTAGAGATAAACTAATCACAGAAAACATTTGGGGAAGATAATGTCCTCAATTGGAGAAATGATTGAACAAAAATTACTAATTTAACTACATCACTGCAAAAAGTCAATATTTTAAATAAGACTGCCGATAAGGATTAAATATTTTAAACTAAGCCAATCAGGTTTTGTTAGGATTTAGGAGATTACGACTTGAGCATATTTCTTACTTTTAGTAAAAAAAATTAAAATTATGTAAAATTTTATCAATAAATAGGTAGATTTCATATTTCTGACACGTGTAAAGAATTTTCTAGTCAATCTATGACTTTGTATAAATAAATATATTGACTAATCAATAAATGTATAAAACTAAGAAAAACTGTAAGTACTTATGTCTTATATATGGGGTTTCTGGAAAGTTTAGATATTTTGAGATTTTGTGACAAAAGGTTCATATCTTGAAATTTCTAATTTTAAAATGATCGTAAACGAAAATCTAAAATCTAAATCCAAAAACTAAGATGTATTAGCCTTAAACTTAAACTATACTAGTATATAACTACTATATATTAAAAGAAGACATCATAACCACGTTATTTAATTGATACAAGCTATCATCTGACATAGACAAACATTAATCCTTTTCCCAATGAAAGAGAAACCTTAAACTTATTATTTATTATTATTTTTAGTGAATCCTTAATTTATAGATACAAGTTTTCATCAAACTTATTGAAAATCGAATTCCGAAAAGATCGATCACATACGAAAATTTTAAACCATTACTTTAATTGGAGCCAAAAGTTGTGTACCATGTGGTCCTTGTGTACCATTTGGTCCTTGTGGACCATACTGAACAGGTCTACTATTTCGGCTGCACTGACTAATCAGTCCGAAAACCACATCAAATTACATTATGATAGTTAGCTAATGTTATGTTATGTATAGTACATACTAATACTAGTAATTAAGTTTATGCATTTTGTGGTGTTTCATTCATATGTATATGGAATTAAAACTTATTTCTTCAGACTATAATCTCCCATATACGTGTTATGTGAATTGTTTACGAACGGAGGTATCTTTCAGAGACTTCAAAGCTTGCTGGTTTGAGATAAGCCTCGAGGAGAACATGCAAAATACAGCGATGACAAGTGGGTTGTTTTCTTAAAAAGTTCTCGACGCTCAAATAAAAAATGTGTGACCATATGACTGGTTTGGTTGTAAAACCGAAATATGGAACAACGCGCGAATATGAGGCTGGTTTATGACTTATGAGCCAAGAAGCCATGCAGCAATCCACAGTTCAACCTGTCCAGCTAAAAGAGAATGAGAGTTAATTTGAAGTGGTAATAAGAAATTTATTCTTTTCCTAAGAAAGAAAACCATCCTTAATTAAAAACAAAAACAAAAAAAATCTTTAAAAGGTAATTAATTTGAAGCAAATTGTATTTTCCAGAAATTTAGACAACGAGATAAGATTATGGTATATATATAAAATTCTCCCCCATTCATTTGTTCCAAATTTAGTGGGATAAATTTCCAAAGAAAATTGTTCTTTCTATTCATCTTCGGGGATGAAATAATGGATTTCTCTTTCTCACTACTTACCATTCGAACGGGTCATTTGACTGATTCATTCTTTGAAAATTAGGAACGTTTATGAATTCCAAGTTTTGAAAAAATATTAATGTGAGAGGAAACAGGAAAAAAAAAGGAATAAATGGGAAAATCAACATAAAGTGGTATGTTGGAAAAAAGAAGAAGATTATGAAGCATTTTCAGCAAAAATTCCTTTATATTGATTGTCTTTTTTGGTTGATATAGCCTTTATATTAATTTTCCAATTGATTCCTTTATTTTCTATAACTTCTATCACATTAAGATTTTATGGAGAAAGCAACTCTTACATTAGCAAGTGAAGTATGATGACCGGCACTTATTTTCTTTTTGGGTACGTAGTTTATAGTCAGTGGGCCTATACAATTTGGTCAACGTTATGAAAAAATACAAGTAAAGTTTGATTTGTCTAAAGGAATAATGACCTTTTATCAAATCATGGATAATCAATCCTTTAATTCATATATCAAATATTTAATTTAATTGTTTACATTATTTTCCATTAACCTACTACCTAATCAATAAACTACGTTCACTAGATCCCAACCGTACAAATATGTTATAGAAAATAAACAGATGACGACGACTCTTTGGCTTGTATTCACGTATCTAGAGGAATAATAAATACTCGGCCAGGTACACATAACGCAAAAAACCAAAGCCAATATCGTGGAAATCAATGTCCTGCAACTAAACTCTGGAGGCTTTATCTGAAAAGCACCGATCAAGAAGAAGCGATGAAGAGCAAGACTTGTCTTGTTTTCGCCGTTAACGGAGAAAGATTCGAGTTACAGCTCTCTTCTGTTGATCCTTCCACCACACTTGTCGATTTCTTGCGCAACAAGACTCCTTTCAAGAGCGTCAAGCTCGGTTGTGGCGAAGGTACGACATGATACTATTTATCCTTTTTTTTTTCTTCTTCTTGACTCAAAACCCTTTTTGTGTATGAACTAGAGTTTTATCATTTACTAATAAACAATAAATCCCCACGAATTCAGATTAATTCTGCAATTCAAAGATAATTCAGATTAATTCTGCAATTCAAAGATAAAATTGTTTTGTTTTCTGACTCCGATTTTAAACGCTAATCCATAAGAAACAAACTTTTAATCGTTCCTTCAGTCACTATCATAAGCCTGATATAAATCCGATAGTGTGGGATCGATTGTAAAAATAAAAAGAAAAGAAGAAAACATTATATATAGCAAATTGGCTTTTTCCTATAAAAAATATATTGCAAACTGTAAACGTAATAATAGCTTACTTTTGTTTGTGTTTTTTTCTGGCGTTTATAATTAAATAGGAGATTCGTTTAATATACTAAAGAAGGGTTATTGGATAAATAATTCAAACTAAAGTAAAGTCCACACTCCACCATGCTATATGATCAAATTTTAGGTACAAGAGTTTAGGTGTCTGAAATCTAAACTCGAAATACTTGTACACTGCTCTATTTACATAGTTTACTTTACACATAATAATCCATTATTGGAGTTCTTTTAAAATATTCCAAGAGTTTAGTTTTGAATTACATCTTATAAAGTATATTGAAATTTGAATTGAATAACAATACCCTTTAAACTCTCTTAGCCATAATTTACAATAATATTAAACGTGTTGACAAATGATTATAAGTGAAAATTAAAAAAAAAAAAAAAACATGAGTGAATAACATTCCCAAAGTTTGGGTACTAAGTAATATTGTATCTTCTCTGGACGCAGGTGGTTGTGGCGCTTGTGTTGTGCTTCTTTCAAAGTATGATCCACTGCTTGAAAAAGTCGATGACTTCACAATCAGCTCATGTCTCACGCTCCTCTGTAGTATCGATGGCTGCTCCATCACTACCTCAGAAGGGCTCGGGAACAGCAGAGTTGGTTTCCACGTTGTCCACGAGCGTATCGCAGGCTTTCACGCCACACAATGCGGGTTTTGCACACCAGGGATGAGCGTTTCGATGTTTTCCGCTCTCTTAAACGCTGATAAGTCTCATCCGCCTTGCAGCGGTTTCTCAAACCTCACAGCTGCGGAAGCTGAGAAGGCTGTGGCGGGAAATCTATGCCGGTGTACCGGATATAGACCACTCGTGGACGCATGCAAGAGTTTTGCAGCGGATGTGGATATCGAAGATCTTGGATTCAATTCCTTTTGCAAGAAGGGAGAAAACAGAGATGATGTTTTAGGAAGGTTGCCATGTTATGATCATACATCGTCTCAGATGATCTGTACATTTCCTGAATTCTTGAAGAACGAGATCAAGAACGATATGAGTCTTGATTCAAGAAAGTACAGATGGTCAACTCCGGTTAGTGTCTCGGAGCTTCAAGGTTTATTAGAAGTCGAAAATGGAGTGTCGGTTAAGTTAGTTGCGGCTAACACGAGCAGCGGGTATTACAAAGAAGAAAAAGAGAGGAAGTATGAAAGATTTATCGATATCAGGCGGATTCCCGAGCTTACTATGATGAGAAGTGATGAGAATGGAGTTGAATTAGGAGCTTGTGTTACTATATCGAAAGCTATTGAGGTACTAAGAGAGAAAGAAAATGTTTCTATGTTGGCGAAAATCGCGGCTCATATGGAGAAAATTGCAAGCAGATTCGTGAGGAACACGGGAACGATAGGTGGAAACATCATGATGGCGCAGAGAAAACATTTTCCTTCGGATCTCACAACCATACTTGTTGCTGCTCGAGCAACCGTGAAGATCATGACTAGCAGCTCGGTTCAAGAACAGTTTACATTAGAAGAGTTTCTTCAACAACCTCCTCTTGACGCCAAATCTCTTCTTTTGAGCCTCGAGATTCCGTCTTGGCGCCCCGTTAAGAAGAATGGTTCTTCTTCTTCTTCGGATTCTATTTTGCTCTTTGAAACGTACAGAGCAGCGCCACGTCCTTTAGGAAACGCATTGGCATTTCTGAATGCAGCTTTCTCAGCTGAAGTTTCTTTAAGTGAAGAACTTGATGGAATTCTTGTAAACGATTGCTTGTTAGCTTTTGGAGCTTATGGGACAAAACATGCACACAGAGCGAGTAAAGTCGAAGAGTTTCTCATAGGAAAAGTAATATCTGATGAAGTTTTGATGGAAGCTATTGGCTTACTCAAAGATGAGATAGTACCTGATAAGGGTACTTCGAATCCTGGTTATAGATCAAGCTTAGCTGTTACTTTTCTCTTCGAGTTCTTTGGATCTTTAACTCAAACAAACGCTAAAACTACAAATGGTTTGCTCAATGGAGGATTAAAAGAGATTGGTTTTGAACAGAACGTTGAATCTTTGAAACCTGAAGCTATGTTGTCCTCAGCACAACAAATAGTTGAAAATCAAGAACATACTCCGGTCGGAAAAGGCATTATAAAGGCTGGAGCTCGTCTGCAAGCATCTGGTGAGTTCACTTTCTATATATACTCTCTGATCATTTGCAAGGTGAAAATGGGGAATAATGATTATATGTTAATGTTTTCATAAAATTTGCAGGTGAGGCTGTTTATGTAGATGACATTCCTTCTCCAGATAATTGTCTATACGGCGCATTTATTTACAGTACAATGCCGTTGGCGCGGATCAAGAGCATAAGATTTAAGCATAACACAGTTCCAGAAGGAGTTCTTGGCATAATAACTTACAAAGATATTCCCAAAGGTGGGCAAAATATTGGTACCAAAGGTTTCTTTACCTCGGACCTTTTGTTCGCAGAAGAAATCACACATTGTGCGGGTCAGATCATCGCCTTTTTGGTAAGTTTGGTGAAGAATTCTCTTTTTCCTCTGAAGCGTTTATGTAGAAATAAACTTAGAGATTCAATATGTTTTATCTGCAGGTTGCAGATAGTCAAAAGCATGCAGATATTGCAGCAAATCTTGTTGTGATTGATTATGATACCAAGGATTTAGAATCGCCAATACTATCCTTAGAAGAAGCTGTCAAAAAGTCTAGCCTTTTCGAGATCCCTCCACCTCTACGTGGTCACTCGGTCGGTGATATCGCCAAGGGAATGGCTGAAGCTGAACATAAGATTCTTGGATCAAAGGTACCAAAACATATATGTCTCTCAAGCCCTGCTCTTGTAATTAACCATCATAGTAATCTTTGTGAATGTTGTTTATATGTAGATAAGTTTCGGGTCACAGTACTTCTTCTATATGGAGACACAAACAGCTCTTGCAGTGCCGGATGAAGACAACTGTATGGTTGTTTATAGCTCGACTCAAGTCCCTGAGTTTGTACATCAAACCATCGCTGGTTGTCTTGGAGTTCCTGAACATAATGTGCGTGTCATCACTAGAAGAGTTGGAGGCGGATTCGGTGGGAAAGCCGTGAAGTCAATGCCTGTGGCTGCAGCTTGCGCACTTGCAGCATCCAAGATGCAGCGTCCAGTAAGGACATATGTGAACCGAAAAACCGATATGATAACTACTGGAGGAAGACATCCGATGAAAGTTACATATAGTGTTGGATTCAAATCCAATGGGAAGATTACTGCTTTAGATATAGAGTTGCTACTTGATGCAGGGTTAACTGAAGATGTAAGCCCGCTTATGGCAATGGGGATCCAAGGAGCATTGATGAAGTATGATTGGGGTGTTCTCTCTTTTGATGTGAAAGTATGCAAAACAAACACGGTGAGCAGAACTGCGGTTAGAGCTCCCGGGGATGTACAAGGATCGTATATAGGAGAAGCCATCATTGAACATGTAGCTTCATATCTTTCAATTGATGTTGATGAGATCAGGAAGGTTAATCTCCATACATATGAGAGCTTAAAGTTTTTCCACAATGTCAAAGCTGGTGAATCCCCTGAGTACACGTTACCAATGATTTGGGACAAGCTAGCTGAGCTCTCGGGATTTAACCAGCGGAGGAAGGTGGTTGAGGAGTTTAATGCATTGAATAAGTGGAGAAAGAGAGGAATCTCGCGTGTGCCTGCGGTTTATGGAGTGTCTATGCGATCAACACCAGGAAGAGTAAGCGTATTGAGCGATGGGTCAATAGTGGTTGAGGTTCAAGGGATTGAGATAGGACAAGGGCTATGGACAAAGGTGAAACAGATGGCTGCATTTTCCCTTGGTTTGATCCAGTGTGGTACTACAAGCGATGAGCTGCTCAATAAAATCCGAGTCATCCAGTCTGACACCTTGAGTATGGTGCAAGGCTCAATGACTGCTGGTAGTACAACCTCAGAGGCGAGCAGTGAAGCGGTAAGGATTTGCTGCGATGGCTTAGTTGAAAGGCTTTTACCCGTCAAGAATGCTTTGGTGGAGCAAACAGGAGGACCTGTTACTTGGGATAATCTCATCAGTCAGGTCCATACTCTTGAAACATTTATGCTTTTGATGTTCTGGTTATTTTTGAATAAACTTACAATACAATGGTTTTACTCTCCAACTGTCTGGTGTAGGCTTATCGACAATCGATAAACTTGTCGGTTAGTAGCAAATACATGCCGGATTTCTCCACTGGCCAATACCTTAACTATGGAGTTGCAGCGAGCGAGGTAAAGCTTCAAACACGGAACAATAGCTCTTCTTAGCTAGCTTACATTTTGTGAAATAAACTCACTTCTTTGGTTGTAATTAATAGGTTGAAGTAAACATTTTGACGGGTGAAACAACAGTTCTGCGAACGGATATTATCTACGACTGCGGGAAAAGTCTTAATCCCGCAGTGGATTTAGGACAGGTTAGACCTGGGAAACCATTCTGTTATGTGTTATATTGTTATCTTATATGATTTTGTTTATGTACAGATTGAAGGAGCATTTGTTCAAGGACTTGGGTTCTTCATGCTTGAAGAGTTCCTAATGAACTCAGATGGTCTCGTGGTAACAGACAGCACATGGAATTACAAGATACCAACGGTCGACACAATCCCAAGACAGTTCAATGTCGAGATTCTCAACAGTGGACAACACAAGAACCGTGTTCTTTCATCCAAAGGTGACTTACTCATCCATTTTGCCTTGTTGATTTCTCTATATGTTCTTATTGAAACCCAAAAGATCAACACTCAATACTCAAAACTTTTTCTTTGTTGGTTTTGATAATAGCTTCGGGTGAACCGCCATTGCTTTTGGCGGCTTCTGTTCACTGCGCGATACGAGCATCTGTTAAAGAAGCCAGGAAACAGATTTTGACATGGAATAGTAATCAACAAGATATTGATGTGTACTTCGAATTGCCTGTTCCAGCAACTATGCCTGTTGTGAAGGAGTTTTGTGGACTCGATGTTGTTGAGAAATACTTGGAATGGAAACTCCAGCAGAGGAAGAACATTTAATATAGCTTGTGTTCGTGTTGCTTTTGTGAATTAAATGCTCTGTACGTTTTTCTTTTTTTTTTCTTTTTTGGTTTTAAGTGTTAGCAACAATATGTCGAATGCATAATAATGTTTGGGATAATGGTAAACCGGTTTCTGTAAGTTGCATGTAAAATAATAAA
Source organism: Barbarea vulgaris (assembly GCA_963667165.1). Taxonomy (NCBI): domain Eukaryota; kingdom Viridiplantae; phylum Streptophyta; class Magnoliopsida; order Brassicales; family Brassicaceae; genus Barbarea; species Barbarea vulgaris. The sequence goes on along the minus strand of OY763891.1, from coordinate 19,891,526 downwards.
CTGAGAAAATCTCTTCAACTCTTCAATAGTTTTATTATTCTAGAAATCTTTTCAGTTTCAAGATATTATAAATCATAAAAAGTAGTTTAAAATAGATATATAAAATGGCAGGCATGGCATAATTTAGAAAATTGTGTGGTGTGGTGATTGGATTAATCATCACTCAATATGATCTTATATACTAATAGTAATAATTTACAATATAATTATTAATTTCCCATATGTTGAAACTCTAATTTTGTCGACAGACGAAATAAAAAGGGATACTTAATATTAAATTGAATCCAAAGAATCATCAAAATCTTCAAGACAAAGAAAACTCAAAGAAGACAGAGGAAGTGGAAAACCCAAAGAATTAAGACTTCGTTTCTTCAAACTAAAACCAAATCACAAAACTCTTTGTTGTCTAATAATCTTCTTTGCCTATAAAATCAAAGACATCTATCTATGCTTTCTCACGAAACAAAAACATTACCTATAAACCAAAAACAAACAGCATCCAAAAAGAAAAGAGAGAGAGAGAGAGACAGAATGGCTAACATTGGAACGGACCGGGTTTACCAAGACTTTGAGCCTGCAACTAGATGGACCTCTGAACCAGACGCCGAGATCCTTGTCGCTGATCTTCCAGGTTCGTTTTCTTCTTCTCAATCTTGTTTATTCGTCTTCCTTCTTCTACATTAAACACAAAGAATAGAGCAAAAGAGTTTGGTAAATGCAAGCAAGCTCATAAGCATTTTCTTCTGTGGTTAGGATTCAAGAAAGAACAACTTAAGGTGGCGGTAACCGCAACAAGGAAGCTACGACTAGTAGGAGAACGCCCAACTGGCGGAAATAAATGGATTCGCTTCCACCAGGAAATTCCCATTCCATTGACTGCTGACATCGACTCGGTTTCAGCTATGTTCAAGGATAACAAACTCTACATCCGGCATCCCAAAGTCAAGACAGAAATCCCTCAAACTAAGCCACCATCACCAGTCAAACCACCGGTGATCATGAAATCCCGTGAACAGCACGAGACAAAACAAGGCCAGGGTTCAAAAGCAATGGTTGAGAAGCCGAGTGGTGGTAAAACCGATCAGCTGAAACATGATGCACAGCAAAAAGCAAGGGAAGTACAGAGTGAAAAAAAGGAATTAATTGGTGAGCCTAAAGGACCTTTGTGTTACAAGGATGAGGAGAAAGACAAAGTTGGAGCGAAATGGTTCGAGAAGTACAAAGAGGCAACTGGAAATGTGGTCAAGGAAGCTAAGAACAAACAAAAATTACTTTGCAATTTGGCTGCTTCGATTTCATTGGTTCTGCTAATCTTACTGTATGCTAGAAATGCAGTACGCTCAACCCTTGTGTGGAAATCCGAGGAATGAGTGACCCTTAAAATCTGCATCTCATAATGTATAAGCTTGCTCATGAAGAAAATAAATAATATTTGCTAATTCCTGTCTACATGTCTGTACAAAATGTGTGACGAGAAAATGAGAAAAACTCCATTTTACAGATTTCTAATTACCCTTAGTATAATGAATTCCATTGCTAGAAACTCTTACTAGAAGAACTGAGGAAAACAATCAGAACTATAAAATAAGTCTACAAGGGGAGAAATTCTACAAAATAAGATGAAAATCGATGAGAATTGATGCATGCATCATAATAAAGTTCATTACAGGTACTGATAGAGAGATCCTATTTATGACCTAACCAACTGTTTTAAATTAAGGACTTTGAGAGAGAAGAAATTGGTAGTATGAGAAAACATACGTGAGGAAAGGCTTATGACTTATTTAGCTGAGAGCGGATTAGCTTGGCAGCAGAAACCATGTTGCTAAGTGCGGATTTAACTTCAGAGTATTTCCGCGTCTTTAGGCCACAGTCAGGGTTCACCCAAAGGACTTTGCTGTCCAGAACTGCTAGCATCTTGTTGATACGCTCAGCTATTTCTTCAGTGGATGGGATACGAGGAGAGTGAATGTCATAAACCCCTGGTCCAATTCCAGCACCGTATTTCACTCCTTCATGGAAGACTGACAAGAGCTTCTCATCTGACCGTGAGTTCTCAATAGTGATCACATCAGCATCCATATCAATGATTGAGTGGATTATGTCATTAAAATTTGAGTAGCACATGTGGGTGTGGATCTGCATGAAATACAAGGAGAATATGATTAAAAAGGTTTTATTTAGATAACATGTTCCATTTTATCGAAAATGGCAGAAACCACATTATGGTCAATATACTTGTAAGAATATCCTTTAAGTGGAAAGGAGCAATAAAGTGAAATACACCTGAGTAGTGTCCTGCACACCGCAATTTGTGATTCTGAATGCGTGGACGGCCCAGTCAAGGTAAAACTTTTGCTCAGATTTCCTGAGAGGCAATCCCTCTCTTAATGCAGCTTCATCAATCTGGATAACAGTGATACCAGCCTTCTCAAGGTCCTCAACCTCATCTTTGATGGCAAGTGCAATTTGGAAACAAGTCTCATGCCTATAAACAACAATAATGGTGAAATGGAATACCATATAGTGAAAGAAAACTTGATAGGCTTAGTTGTCACACCTGGGTTGGTCATTTCTAACAAAGGACCAATTGAGAATTGTAACAGGGCCAGTAAGCATCCCCTTCATAGGACGTCGGGTCATTTTCTGTGCCATTGACGACCAGAAGACAGTCATTGCCTTTGGCCGGGTGACATCACCATAGATGATAGGTGGCTTGACACAGCGGGACCCATATGATTGGACCCACCCATTCGAAGTGAAAGCAAAGCCAGACAGCTGCTCACCAAAAAACTCCACCATATCGTTTCTCTGCAGGACTACAGCATATCAGGGGAGGTGAAGAATAGAATAGTTTGAATAATAAATCTAGGTTACGGTAAAGTTCCCACCTCTGCCTCCCCATGCACCAATACATCAATTCCAAGCTCTTCCTGAAGCTTGACAACCTTTTCGTATTCCTCTTTGATAGTCTGGACATAGTCCATATCTGATATCCTGTAAATGGAGCGTATGCATGAGTAGTACATTAATGACATGTTAAAAAAATTCAGATACATGATTAGACTAGATAGGCCTACTTTTTGGCCTTGAATTCCCTACGTATCCGTCTGAGATCCGCGGTCTGAGGAAAAGATCCAATTGTAGTGGTTGGGAGAGCAGGAAGGTTTAGCTTCTTCTGCTGGGCTTGTAGCCTAATACTGACTTCTGTAGAACGGCGGTGATCAGATTTCTTTATTGTAGCCACCTAAGTAAAAAAAATGATTAAAGATACAAGTCCAGGATACAAAATGTGAAAGAGCAATTTGTTAGATAACCCCTTACATCCTGTTGTACAGCTGCATTTGTCACCCTTGGAGATGATCTTCTAGAAGCTTGACGCATGGAATTAGAAGAAAATAGTGCCTACAAAGGGACCAAGACAACACAAAGCCGAAGGTTTAACTACTTCTGATATCAAATAAAAGCAAAGTCCAAGCAATGATCCATGCGATCAGCTAAAAGTCCAGACATGAGATATAAATTCATTGGGCATCGATGTAGTTGCAGTCATTCAAACATATGTTTTAAGCCGATAACTTCAATAGTGGGAAAGACCTTCTAGAACTACAAACACAGAGTCTACAGCATCTTCCAAGGTAAAATACCTTGGAAGTTTTGCATAATGCAATAAGCAAAGACATACCTCATCCTTAGCTCCAGAGAATGATTTGGCAAGTGCATTCACTTCAACAACCTTTTGTGCAGCAAATGCAAGCCACGATTTTAGTTCTTTATCAAGTTTAGTCTCATTCGCCAAGTCCACAGCCGTATGGAGTAGAGAGCAAGAAGTAGAAACCACGACTTTTTCTGCAAAGAGAAGAGAAAGGTTTCATCATTCTGAAGCTAGATAGGAAAGAGAAGTGAAAGCAATAAACTGAAACGCTGTTTACTGACCTTTTCCAACAATGTCTTCAAGAGTCTGTAGTGTCTTGAGTGATGCAGAAAGATCATTCGCCCAAATGTTCCTTCCATCAACAACTCCAGCAAATAGTAGCTTTCCACGAGGAAAATTCACCTTGATTAAATCAATAGTTTCCAATCCACGAACGAGGTCAAATCCAAACCCAGTTACACATTTCAAAGACATCAATGTTTTGTATGCTTCAGCGGGAACATCTGCAAAGTATGTGGCAATAAGAACATTCAAGCCGGCCAAAGAAGACTCCATGTGTGAGTAAGCATCGGAAAATGCCTGCAATTGGCTGGTGTCAAGATCCATCACAAGTATAGGCTCATCAAACTGAACCCATCGTGCACCAGCAGCTTTGAGATCAGCCAAAACTTCTCTGACATAACAAATGCCACAAAAACCTGTTAATGTTTTAAGCACTATGGTCTAGCTAATTTCCAAAAAGCTCTCAGTTGGGCCTCAAAATATACTTGTAAACAGGAAGAATCTTGTCAATCAGAGAAAGAAGGCAGAATGATTTTTCAACACCCTTTGCTGGTTTTGACAGGAGCAAGTAGGTCATAGGACCAATGAGCACGGGAACTGTGTCTAAGCCAAGCTGTGCCATGAACAGCCAAAAGAAAAGCTGTGAATAAGAACCTTGGGAAAAAAGAGGAAAGCTGAAGAGAATTACAAAAGAAAAAGCAATACCATGAGTCATCTATATGCCCATTTTAGAAATACGGTAACAGCTCAACTCAAAAGCATTTTCTGGGAAAAATAAGTGAGAAGGGTTCCAGTCAACTTACTGATTTCGCCTCCTTAAATTCAACCACAGCCTTGTGAGATGCATAGGAGAATTTGACATCAGGACCCAACTCAGGAACAATGTAATGGCTGTTAAGGGCATTAATTAATTAGCATTATAACTGAGAAAGAAGGAACTTTACAAACAAAGAAGAAAGAGGTGTCATTACTTACTAGTTTGTATCAAACCACTTGGTCATTTCCATAGCAGGAACAGAAGCATTTCCTCGTGCCATGGAGAAGTAAATATCAAAACCGATCTCACCACCTTCCCAATTATATCTAGGGGGAACAGCACCAAGCATGGCTGTGGTATCCAACATCTGATCATAGTATGAAAAAGTGTTGCTGGGAATATATTTGATTCCTGCATCAGCCATATGTTTCCAAATGGATTTTCTCAGGTTGGCAGCAACGTTTTGCAAATCATCAACACTGGTTTTGCCATCCCAGAAGGACTCCAATGCAAACTTAAGCTCTCTCTTTGGACCAATACGGGGATACCCGACAATGTGGGATGACATTGCTCTGTTTTGTTACAAACAAAGAGACAATAGGATTAGGGGAAAATTCATGAATGTAAACAGATAACACAACACCAACCAAATATTTTGGATGCTGATGCAAAATATTTACTCTTCTATTGAAATTGTGAATTCATTCTATAAGGAAATAAACAGAGTTGCAAAAGACACCTAACAAGAGAACAAAAACAAAAAAAAAAACAGAGGGAAATAGAATAAAGACCTGGCGACGTAGAATCTGGGACGGCGAGAGGCGGTAGTGCAAGGGAGGGAGGAAGAAGCGGAAGACGGTGGAGGAAGAGAAGGAGGGCGTTTTGGAAGCGAAGCCACCGGCGGGAGTCTCTGAAGAGCGAGCTGACCCATTGTGTTTCAAACTGAGCTCCTATTTCTCCTCACTGTTGCCGGGGAAGGAGGAAAAGACTCGCAACTGTTTCCCAGGTTTTAATTTAATTTAATTTTGTTTTATCTCCACTTTCAAAATTAATTAATTAAGGTCAATTATTCAAATTATTTAGAGCTCTTGTAAATTGTTGGATTCAGCTTACTTATCATGAGGAAGCCTAATAACTATCCTTATTTCAAAATCTAATCATATTTGAAATTCCTTGATTATGACTGTAATCGAACAATCCTTGAAATTAATCTTTACATCAAACAGTTGACATTTTGTGTGTGTGCTTAATTGGCTTCCGACATGATCATATAATAGCTAGTACTGTATATTTTTCTCATTGGGGGGGGGAGGTATTTTTACACAAAAGTAAACCTTATTACAAAATTACAACAATGCCTTTCCGACCTTATACTTGGGTTTCGTTTAACTCAGTAAACCACAAAACTTGTCAAAAGTTATTACAGTGCAGAGCAAAATCACTTGGGGCTTGATTCAACTATGTGGAGAAAACTGGAAAGTTTCAGTGAGTACAAGAACATCCAGCTTCCTCTTTCTTCTCTCCTGCATCATATGCCGACTTATAGCTTCGGTCCCATGTATCAGCCGGTATGGTGGCTTCTGCGTGAGGTACGTGCTTTGGATGTTTCTCTCTCTTGTCTCCTTTGATCTGCTTCAGCGCGTGCTTCAACGCCGGTAACAGAGCCTCCATACACTCGGCCACTGCGTTTGGATTTCCAGGCATGTTGATTATCTGAGAGACCATAAGACATAGAATTGTGAGTGATGCCAACTTAAAGATTGAGATCTCACCAATGGGAACTTATAGATTTGTACCAGTGTTGAGCCTCTAATTCCTGCTGCAGAGCGTGAGAGCATCGCAAATGGCGTGATCTGCAGACAGAGAAAAAACGATACGGAATCAGATGACTATTAACTGCATTAAAAACTATTAACTGTATTAAACCTCAATTTGGTTTTCGGATTGAATTGTTTTGGGTAATCCACAGATGAAACATCACTAGGGGTAAGAGGTAACCTTTAAGCTCTCTTGCATCATTACAAAGAGGAGACCAGGTGTTTCTCTCTCGATCACCTTTTTTGTTGCTTCAGGTGTTACATCTCTCGGGGTAAAGCCGGTACCACCTAGTTGCAAGAAGTTAACTATATCAAATATACGATTGAAATATACACCAACAAATCTACGATAAGTAGCTAAATGTTTGTATACCAAGTGTAAGAATGAGATCCATTTCGTCAACATCGCTCCATTTCTCGAGAATGTCTTTGATTCTTTCCACTTCATCGGGGACAACAGCTGTTGCAACTACCTTAGCTCCTCCCAGTTTTTCAGACGAGGAATCAACCACTGATACCGCCCTAGGCCCACTGCACCAGCACAAGAAAAACAATTAAGAAATGATCATGAAACAAAGGGGTAAATAATTGATAAGAGTAACACTTTCACACACATTTGAAGTGAATACAAACAAATAACTATCTGGAAAGGGTTTGAGCCTTCCTTTGAGTATTTAAAATGAGGAAAGGCATCGAGATGAGATTTTGCCTAAAGATGTAGCAAAGTATTGTGAAGCTTCCCTGTCTCACTATGACAAGGAGCAATATCACTGTGCAGTTTTACTATGGCATCGAATTTGTGACCTCACCAGAATAACGAACTGGAGAGATGTATCTAGATGCACTTATTTTAATCGAAGAAAATGAGTAACTCTTGTAAAAACTCACTGTTCCAGAGTTTTCACTCACTGCATTCAACTCCGGTTGAGGAGATTATCAACTCTACTTTACTAATATTTGCATCCATTATGCCAAATTGAAAGACACAATCAACAAGGTGAATCTAGACCTTTTCACATTGACAACAAATTTCATGTTCTAGCTTATTTTGTATCAAATAGTCCGTCAATAACAGGTCATCTAAACAGAAAGAGTACATTTCCAACCCATAAACATAAAATCTCTACGAAAAACACCCATCATCAAGCTACAGTTGCAATTATCAGAAGGTAAGACATGTGAGACAAATATGTTTTAAAAATTTACAAAAATCAATGCATTCCAGTACAAAGACAAACTCAGAGTTGCCATTTCCGCACCATTTTCTGATAAGGCTTATGCTTGTAAAGATGCAAATGACAAGTAATGTGTATCTCTTCCAACATTCTTACATAACTCAACTTATCCAGATTTGCAATGAGACAATCAAGAAATTTTAGCAGTAATCATACCTTCTATCAGGTCCAGCCCCAGCTGAGACAGTATCACTGACAGTAAGAATAGCCACTTTATACTCAGGGCCAGGTACTTCATCATACTTTCTTTCTTTTCGAATCGATTCTGGTTCTGATAATGAGGCTTTCTTGTCTATTGAAAAACCACTAATATCAGAAACAATTACAGCTGATACAGAAGTTCCAGCAGAAATCACATTGCCCGTAGCAGGCAACTCCAACAAAGCATTAGCCGACCTCATACTTAAAAGCCGACTGCTCATCTGATGTCCAGTGCTCTCAGCAACAAATCTGACATCCAGGTCTATCTTATTAACCATTTACGACAGTAATGCATTCTGGGATTCTCAAAATCTAGGAATATCCAGCTAAGCTTTTGACTCAAAAGAAGACATAATTATGAAAAACTCACCCGGGAGTCCCTGATCCATCGTTTTCTTTCCATTTGATGATGGCCCGATGAAACTCCGGACGGATGGGATCAGACTTGACGGGCTCCTGAAGTCGAGCTCGCACTCTGCATAGAGATTAGAAGGTAATCTACCCTTCCACTGATGATCATTTTAGAATGAATAAATACTGAGAAACAAATATAATGAAACATCAACCTCAGTGGATGTGGGCTTATCCATCCTGCAAGCTGGCGGATTGCAGGCACAACAAAGATATTGAAACAAACCAAACAGCTTACAGGATTTCCTGGTAATCCAAATGCAAGGACTGTTTTCCTCATCATACTTTCAGTTGGTTTTGCGTTGATCTCAGCAAACGTCAAAGGTTTCCCAGGTTTCATCAATACCTGACGCAAAACCAAAATATGAAATCTTCTCGGTTCAAAAATTAAACAATAGAGTTGAGTAAAAAAAGTTTTCAGAAAACATAGTAGCCAACTCTTCTGCTTTAAAGCACAGAAACTTCAAGAAACTTATATTGCTTTACCTTGCTGAAATATACTTTTCCTTTCTCTTCGAGCAATGGCTTGACAAAATCCTTGTCTCCCATTGAAACACCACCAGAAGTTAAAATAATATCGACTCCAGAGGATATGGCCTCGTCCAAAACTCTCTCAAGTTCTTTTCTATCATCTCTAACAATTCCAAGGTCAACAACTTTGCATTGCTGCTGCATCACTGCTGCAACTAACATTGCTCGATTTGAGTCCCTAATCTGCAAAGAGCTTATTGTTTAGCCACTAAAGATAATACAGGGTCCAATACCATTTTGCGATTATAACACAGGTATAAAGCTAACTATCATATGCATCAGAAATCTTATTTCTGCAAAATACCTGACCACGACCTAAAGTCCCAGCTGTCGGCTCGACAAGTTCGTCCCCGGTAGAGAGAATAGCAACTGTTGGCATAGGATATACCTACAGGGAAGTTTTTTTCTTTTTCTTTATTGGACACATCTTCTAGTAAATTCGCTTAGATAAAACTGATATACAGCAATACCTTCACCATGGTTACTCCTGCAGTTGCTAGCAAGCCAATTTCTGAGGCACCAATCCTTTCTCCAGTTTTAAGTACAGTTGCATCTTTCTCAATGTCACAACCCTAGCATATAAATTGAATGGATCTTATGAAATCATCCAAGTCAGACAATAATGAGCATACGAGGATCGTCTCTCCTCTCAACATCTGGAAAAAACTCAACATCTGGAAAAATGCTATTTTTTCCCATATACTTATCAGATTTGATGTTTGATAATAAAGGGGAAACACGTTATAGCTATCCTCAGTAGTGATAACCTCGTGTCTGCTTATTTAAAAGTATCTTCTCTAATAAACATTGCAAATTTACACCTACGGAATAGCAAAAGACATGGTTTCTAACAATTCAAGTACATATCCAAAACTCGCCCAGCATCTTCCATTTGTCCCAATAACTTACCCATCAAACCACACATCAATTCAATTCATTTAACATATCGATCTCGCTTGCAGCCTAAGAATTTCTTAGATCAACAAATTTCAGTAGCTTATCAAAAACAATTTGATACTTCAATTATTTAGCAAACAGTCAGAGATACAGGAAATCAAAGATATCAAGTGGATGACTGATTATATAAACGAGAAAAAAGAAACCATACCACTCTACGGATGTCAGTGCCTTTCTTGGTTTGAATCAGTATTTTTACTCTTTTTGATTCAGTTGAGACGTCTCCAATTAATTCCGTGTCCTCAACTTGGACAACTGCATCCGCACCATCAGGTATAGGTCCTAAAGAGAAACATATCAAAGAAAACAACAGGTTAAAATCAAAGAAACAACAGGTTAAAATCAAAGAAACAACTACTTTTCTGACACATCCCCGAGACTACCAAATGGCAAATTGCAGCAAGGAGTGATAAGATCAAAAAATAAGAAGCATTGATTTTAGATACTTGGACTTTTACATCTAAAATACAAAAGGCAGGTACAAACTTTTCAAGAGAACAAATGATACAAATCATCAGTAAAAGATTTTTTAATCGAATGCAATATACTAACCACCAGTTGTTACATAAGCCACAGTTCCAGGAGTAACAGTCACACCCAGTCCATCATTCCCAGCTCTTGATTCAGTAATCACCGGGTACTCTCCAGGACCATCTGCAGCAACAACTGCGTACCCATCCTAAAACACCATAAATAACGATAATGTCAAGTTATTCAAGTATTCGCCATACTACTCATCACCAGCTTAACATCTTTCATTTCCTACTTGTCAAATTTCTCTGGATAAAACATGTGAACTCAAACTCTATTAGATTGATTCTCGATTAAAAAAAAAAAAAAGTTCATCAATATTCATGAATAGCCTCAAGCACACAGCTATATCCTCAAGTTTTTACAATTCACGAAGATGAGCAGAGAGGTATGTAGAGGTTGAATGCTATTTACCTTTACAGAAGCAGGATATGGAGGCAAAGGATCAGGAGCACGAATATCCTCCGCCAACACTTTTCCAAGTGCTTCCTGCAACGATACGACTACCGGAGGAAGACGATTGGAGACGCCGAGTACTATCTTTAGAGCTTCCTCCGTCGGTATCATCTCCGTCTTTCCGTCGCGGCCACAACAACCTTCATGACCATCCATTTTTTTCCGCTGTTTGATAGAGAGAGAGAGAGAGACACGATGGGGGAGGTCGTCGTCGTCACTCTTGTGAATTCGAAGAGCAAAGTTGACGGGTTGTTTGGAAACCAGTTTAAACCTTAACCAGTAGAGCGATTATGATTAAATCCGTAACCAAACACTCCTATTGAATTTAACTCCGGTTTAAACTTTAACCAGTGGAGGGATTAGGTTTAAATCCGTAACCAAACACTCCTATTTAACTCTTCTTCGATAGAATTGGGAAGTTATTACAATTGAGACGTTTCTGTTTTACTTCCCTCGTCCAATTTCTTTAAAACGGTCTGAAACCATAAAATTTTCTAAATTGAAAAAAATTAAGAACCCTAGAATCTTTTTTTTTCCGGGAAAAGTGTTGTCTTCTCTATCAGATTTCACTAAATTAGCTGCGAATTTCAAAGGGGGCGATGTCTGGATCACTGATTACAGGATCCAATCCGGATCGGATTCAATCGCCGACGAGCTCGAAGTCGGTGACGCAGACGGTGAACGGGTCGCATCAATTCGTGATACAAGGCTACAGCTTAGCGAAAGGGATGGGTGTGGGGAAGCATATAGCGAGTGATAATTTCACCGTCGGAGGATATCAATGGGGGATCTTCTTCTACCCGGATGGTAAGAATCCGGAGGATAATTCGACATACGTCTCTGTCTTTATCGCATTGGCTAGCGAAGGTACCGAAGTTAGGGCGCTTTTCGAGCTCGCTCTTGTTGACCAAAGTGGAAAAGGGAAGCATAAGGTTCATAGCCATTTCGAGCGGTCACTTGATGGTGGACCTTATACTCTTAAATACAGAGGAAGCATGTGGTACGTACGATTATTCATAAAACAGTTCGTTTGTTATGTTTTTTGGGGATTTCTTTAGCTTTGCTAAACTGATGCATGTTATGTTTGATCATTTTCTGGGGAGGAAGAGCTAGTTTCATTTAGGGGTTTTTGAGTACTTTGTTTTTTAGGATCTGTTAGGGTATTTGTGTAACTGAGCGTTGATCACAAGGACTAGCTTAGCTTGTGTCCCGTGCATGAGCTTGATCTGACACGTAATTGATTTACTAGTGATGGAATTATCTGGTAGATATATATGTTTACTGGCTGAGATAATAACAAAGAGGAGACATATGTGAAATGATCACATGAGTTAGAAGATACATCATGTTAATCTTAGGGTACTAGCAGCTCAGAGTTCAGTTGCTCTATTGAGGAATCCTGGGGCTTGCTTGGAAGTGACATTGCCGTAGCTGCTGGGTGTATTTTAAATTTGTGAACTGCTAAGGAGGAATCGAAATTTGAGCTCCGTCACTGCTGCATGATGTTCCATTTTGGTGGTATAAAGCTTAGAAATTGAAGAATTCAGCTAGTCATAGTCAGTGTATTAACATTCCTCTGACTCATGAGTAATGTGGTTTCTTGCTCTCATTTCAAATCTTGTTCATGAGAAGGATATTATGGCAAAGAGAAAGATGTGGGTATGTTGATGATGCAAAGAAAACTGAATGGGATATCTAGAATTTCGAAGGTGTTTTGCTAACTGAATTGTCTGCGTGTATCCAGACATAGCTTTGTTTAAGTCTTAACTGAAAAAAAAATCTTTATTTTAGTGGAGAAGATGTGTATTCTATTCTTCCAATTTACTTTGATCCTTTTTATAAGAGATAAATGTGATCTTCTTTTTGCGATTGCCTTTTGCTTACGATCTGCTAACTCAAGCTCCTCTAAATCTCTCTTCTTATTTGTGGTCTGATTAGGGGATACAAGCGTTTCTTCAGACGTTCCTTGCTTGAGACGTCTGACTACCTCAAAGATGATTGCTTGAAAATCAATTGTACGGTTGGAGTTGTGGTTTCAGAAATACATTGCCCACGGTTACACTCTGTTCAAGTCCCTGATTCAGAACTTGGATCACATTTTGGAGTTTTACTGGATAGCATGGAAGGTTCTGATGTCACTTTTGACATTGCTGGTGAGAAGTTTCTAGCTCATAAACTAGTACTGGCTGCTCGATCTCCATTTTTCAAGTCTAAATTTTTCAATGAGTTTGAAGCAAACAACACAGAGGTTACTATCAACGATTTGGAACCTAAGGTTTTTAAGGTACATCACCGGTGGTTATTTTATTCCTTATTTTGGTTGTTCAGATCGTGCCTGTATTTATGCTCTGTTCCTTCCAGGCTTTGCTACATTTCATGTATAAAGATTCTCTTCCAGAAGACGTGGAGTCTGCAACAACGCATACATTTGAGCGCTTAAAGCTGTCAGAAATATACGAGATGTTGATTGTAAAGCTTTTAGCAGCAGCAGACAAGTACGAACTGAATAGGCTCAGGTTGTTGTGTGAATCTCACCTCTGCAAAGGTATATCAGTAAAATCTGTTGCCAAGATCTTAGCATTGGCCGACAGATATAACGCTAAGGAACTAAAAGGCGTTTGCCTAACATTTACTGCCGAGAATCTAGCAGGTATGCTTCTACATGGCATTTTAAAACTGTTTTAAATATCAGACACTATGCAATTAAAGTTTATGATGGTCCCAATAGATCCTCGCTTCTGTTTGATTTGGTGGGGACTTTGATGTTGCAGCTGTCCTGGAGACAGACGCTTACCAACAGATGAAAGATGAATGTGTGACCCTCCAGTCGGAGCTTCTGAAGGCGGTGGCTGGTCACGATGAAGGCAGCAACAGTACCGGGGGAGCAAAATCTCAGAGCGTTTGGGCACAACTATCTGACGGCGGTGGTGATACCAGCAGCCGACATGTTAGACAACGAACAACGTAGAGCGTCAATATTGCCATTTGCTCAGGTTAATAATATAGCCATAGAGGGGTATATAGTTGTTTTCCTGTATTTCTCTTTCCAGTTTTTAAAAGGTTATCTGAAACACTTTAAAAGACGATCCTAACTCTGTGATAGGTGAAATGTTTCACTTTTCACTTCAGTAACAGTTTCAGATGTGATCTTCTGTTTGTGTTTTACATTTTTTTTATATGGCATAATAGCTTCAAATTCGAGAACATGTAGACTATATATGTAGTGTTTTTTACTCGAAACATTCTGATATATGAATTAACGTTTAAAACAGTTATTTATCTGGTTGGGTTAAAACATCACTCAGGTTTATGTAACAGTTCATATCAATCTTAGTTATGATAATTACTAAATTAAATTAAAAAAAAAACCAGAACAAAACATAAAATAAAAGACAATGTTCTAAATATATTAGTCAGAAAAAAAACACTAAAAAGTAAAAACCATCAAAGTAGGGTTATTGGAAGCACTTCAATAATGGTGCTCGTCTTTTTGGTGAAGATAATTCCAGTTTTGTTACACATAAGTTGCTTGTAATTTTAACTTCATTCCTGTTTTGTTTATATATTTCGTTATTTTTTTTTTTTTTTGAACTGTAAAATATTAGTTTGTTTAATGTATAATAAGATTTTGAAAATTCAGTTAGAAGTTAGTAAACTTTTATGTAAACTTGTTAAACAAAGGTAGTTTCCGAAACATATGAATAGAACAAGCAAAGCTAAAAAGCCAATTTTCTCATTTTCCACCAATCATAAGACCCAACTTTGCTAGCTTAAAGCCAAAATGTGCAGAGATTATAAACTTGCTTTTCCTGAATGTGTCAAAGAAAAACTGAATCACATTGATTAGGCCTTCGCCTTCCCACTTGCTCTTCGTTTACTATGCCATGCTCGGTTCCTATCGCCATTGATGGGGTTCTTATGAGCAGCAATGGAGCATTGGTCAGGCCTTCCACTCTTTGCGTTCATCTCCATTTGCATTCTTCTTCGCCTCATCCTATTCTCAAGCCTCATTCCTTTAAGAGCTCGAGCCCTTTGCTCTATCTCCAACGCTTGTGTGAAGTTCCATATCCGGACTATGCCTTCTTCACCTCCACACACTATACGGTCACAACCCACATCCACAGAGAACAAGTTTGACCCAAACCCATGCAGCATTCTTTGTGGTGGTTCCACAGTAGTCGAAGAAACCCTTCTGGATAAGGCACGGCGGTTAGTCTTCAACAACTTCCTAACGTCGATAAGTGCGAGTTTACCATCACCAGATGCTGAGACAAGCCAGGGAAACTCAAAAGAAAGAGAGTAGACAGGACTAGTGTGAGGCATCCATTGAGATATGAGTACAACACTTGTTTCACTACCGTCTCTTCTGATCTCAAACATTTTAATCCCTCCATCTTCTCCCCCAGTAAACAGGAAATCCCCAGTATGGCTTCTTGCCAGAGAGTATGTGGTACCCTCATGAGCATCATGGATGATCGCCAGTGGAGTCTCACTGTTAATGTCCCAAATATATACATCAGAACCTGCTGTGCAAGCGATGCTGGTTTCATGAGGTGCAATCCCCCAAACCCAATCACTATGCCTCAAGGTTTTGACACACTTCATTGAAGATCGATCCCATATGCGAACAGTCATGTCCCATGAACCGCTAACTATGTTTGTCATGTCCACGGCAAGAGATGTAACAGGACCCTCATGTCCCCAAAGCCGAAACTCGGTCTTCTCTTTCTGAAAACCTGTGAGATCAAATAGGTTCCGGTGACCATCCATTGATTTCCAGCAATGTAATAATCCATCAGTACCACCAGCTACCAAGAGCTTAGTATCAGCCGCAAGGGACCTAATCGTGCTACCAAGTGGTTTAGATGCAGCAATAGACAAGCCTTCCTCCATGTCCCACATCCGAACAATGGTATCATATCCAGAAGTGAAAACGAGCTTGGCAGAAGCTAAGAGAAAAACAGTCCGGACTGCTTCAGTGTGACCATAGAGGGTATCAATACTATAACGTCCTAAAAAGTTCCTACTTCTATATTCCCTCTCAACAAACAGCTGTTTCCATGATCTCTCTTCAGACGATCCTGAAGTTGTAGCCCCGAAAACTACAGGGAGTCCCCATCTCTCACAGTAGAATTGCTTCCAAGCATGATGCTCTGATGCTAAACTATGCAGACTAGTTGAAACACAAGACACTAGACCTAACTCTTTTGGGTCAAGGCAATTAAGAATCTCAGATATCAATGCCTGAGGCAAATCAATAATGGTAGTAGAGAAAGCCTTGTCAGAAAGCAACTGTTTCGAGCCACTGGCCACCCAAGTCCCCTTCTTTTGCTGACAACATAACTTCACACTAGGAATCTCAGCAGACCCATTCCCAATTCTCAAATCGGAATCCAAAACATCAGACTCAGTTCTTTGTTCGTTCCAAGTCTCTCCAATATTCGATGAATCCTTGGCTACTTCAAGTCTCTCCTGGGATTCAAATGCCATGAAAAAGCCAGACAGAGTCCGATGCAAACCGAAACACCCAAATAAGGAGCTTCTCACGAACGAACCTGACCGGATCTGAAACTCTACAGCCCCAGAGACGAATCCAACTAACCTTGAAGGAAAAAATGAGAAAACGATTCATCAATTCAACCCAGCCAGATTAAAAAAAAAAAATTCAAGTTTTACTTAAAAATCGATTACAATCAAACCCTATAGATCATAAACAAAGAAAATCGAAGAGAATCGTAAATTTTAGCTAAACAGAAACTAATGAGCAACGAGAAAGCCGTAGAGAAACTAAAAATCAAGACAAGTTAGGTACCTATAGTGATCAAAACAAGGTACTCGTCACAGAGAATAGAATTTTCGCCCAAATTACGTCGCCCTAATTTCTCTGATCGAATTGAAGAGATGAAGATGGAGAACCGCCAAGCAAAAGACTGGAAAAGGATTTGCCGAATTGTTTTTTTTTTTTTTAAATTTGTGTTTCTGGTCCTGGTGCGGTGGTATAATAACCGTCGGATGGAAATATAACAATCGATCCAGACCGTACGATAAGAGCGGGATACATATATAATATTTGGTTTATTTTATTTGATCCAACTTTTGCTGCGTAAATTTCTCAAAGTTTTGAAAGTTGATATTTTCACCTCTTCCTCTCTGTCAAGCGATCATCTTCCACAAATGTCTGATTCTTCCTCCAGCCATGAATCTCCGACTACGATCGTCGGCGATTCAGAATCCACCGTGGCCAATGATTCCGATTCCAATGCGAAATGTCAAACAGCGATTCAATCCTTAGCCACGATCGTCACAACCACAAACATCCCTTCCACAATCTCTCTTCTCCTCGACGATGACGCCGTCTCCACCGCCATTACATCTCTTCTCCTAAGTCCCGAATCAGGCGCCGGAGATAATAACCTCTGCCGTTGGCTTTACGATACGTTCCAATCCACGGAACCATCGCTTCAGCTTCTCGTCCTACGTTTCGTTCCTTTAATCGCTGGTCTCTATCTCTCCCGTGTCCCTCTCCGGCAACCTCAAGCCGGATTCGAAGCCGTTTTACTCGCTCTCTACGCGCACGAAACAACCTCACGCGCCGGTCAAGCAGTAACAGTCAACATTCCCGATCTCTCTCATCCCAGCATTTACCACGAATCCAAAGGCCTCACGAGGAACAACTCAACGTGCCTCAACATCGCCGTCATCTCATCCACGTTAGATCCACACGGGACGGTAAGATCTACGCGCCGAGCGAGGATCGTTGGAGTAGCGTTGGAGCTATACTATAGCAAAATCTCGAGTATGCCACGCGAATCCAAGCTCAATTTCTGCGAATCGTGTGAGAAATGGGCGGGGCAAAACGGAGAAACGGAGCAATCACGAGCTGTGATCCCTACCTTGAGCGACGATGCATGGAGAGACGAAGAGAATGTAGCCATGGGAGGAAGATCTGAGAGAGATAGCGGAAGGATTCCATTGCCATGGGAGCTTCTGCAGCCAATTCTGAGGATCTTAGGGCATTGTGTCTTGGGGCTCAAAGTGGAAGATAGGGAAGTAGCGGAGGCGGCGAATAAAGCTTGTCAGAGTTTGTATCTCCGATCTTTACACGATATAAACCCTAAGGCGATTCTGGCTACCGGAAGTCTTCTCCGGCTAAGGGAGATGGCTCTTGATCCCAAGAATCAGATAGATCACACTGAGATATCAAACGACACCGTTCTCTCCGTTTGACCCCGTTTTTGCTTATCTCTGTTTTTTAGTCAACGCTTTCTTAAAACTTTGATTGGTCAAAACCAAAAAAAAAAAAAAATTGGTTTATTTTGTAATGCAAGGAGAGGCCACGTTCTTGTTGGCTAATATATTTGTTTTTGTAATGAGAAGAAACAATGAACAATTTGAGTTGACCACATAAAAAGAACAAATTGATAGTATATTTGTTAGTTGCAATAGAATCTTTGATGCGTTTTAAAGTTGTTTGCAAAAAGACCTTTGACTGTGTGAAACGGTTTACATTTACAAACACCTTGACTTGTCTCAAGAGCGTTTTTCTCAGATTTGACCACATGGTGCGCTTCTGATGAGAACCAAATGGGTTAACCAGAGTAAACCGGCATGGACGATGTCAAAGATCGAATGGAGATGTGGCCTTGTTTCTCCTAAATTAATTGGTATTGTAATGTATCCCCTACATCTTCACGTTCCTTTAGAGTTGGTTTCTTCCCTTGTGTATTTAAGTACTGTGTCGTATATTATGGAATCAATAGAGAAGATAAAATTTATTAGTAACTTGTTCTAATTGCGTTTGAAATCCATTAGCTTCATCAATCCTGAGCCCAATGTCGTTAAATGTACATGTACAGTGATCCCGGACTGCCTTAGGAGCCAATTACAGTAACTGACATTTATTAAAGATTTTAGATGTAGGCTAATTGTTACTACTGTCATTTCAATTATTCATAAAAGTCTGACTGGATGTAGAGACTTTGACTGTTATTTTAGATTTAATTTAATTTTTGGTTAGTAAATTTTATTAATTATAAAACTTAAATAATGTGATAACTCTAATTTATACCATAAATTACTATTTTGAATATCAAGATACCAATATTAGCATAACAAGTCAATACAAAATCTTGTTGAGAAAAAAAAATATATAAGAAATAATTATATATATATATATTATCTCTATAGTCTCTACTATTTAATTTTGCATATTTTTTATTTTTTATTCTTCCAAAAAAAACAATGTGATTATAAATAGACAAAAGTTTTTTTTAATATAACACTCAACAACTGTTTGGATATTATTTTCTAACACAGTCTAATTTAAACGGATTACTTAAAAATTTTAGGAACTTCAAATTTTATTTGGTTCATTCCATTACTTTAACTAGTTAAAATTTACATATTAGAGACTTTTAACTGGTTGTAAAGAAAATATCAAATCCTTATAAAATGCGATTTCGATCCATCATCCTTACAAATATCAATAAATTTATTCTACTCATTGGATTGTTATGGTTTCATATATCATCAAAAGACATACATTAACTACAAAGTCTTGAGAATTTGTGATGGAACATAAAAATCATTTTTATTTCTTTTTAAATAAAAAGATGAGTTATATATCGCTTTCATTTTTTTGTTTAATCCAATCATAATATAGTTTTAGGACAATAGAAAATAGTTTCCTAAATTTCTATTTCTTTTAAGCTTCAAGATGAGATTTTTCATAAAGGTACTG
The DNA here is from genome assembly GCA_963667165.1 of Barbarea vulgaris. Classification (NCBI taxonomy): domain Eukaryota; kingdom Viridiplantae; phylum Streptophyta; class Magnoliopsida; order Brassicales; family Brassicaceae; genus Barbarea; species Barbarea vulgaris. The sequence continues at coordinate 19,871,953 of OY763891.1, read as the reverse complement.
TAAGTTTATGGCTCTCACTTTATTTCTAAGTTATTATCTTTATATATTAAAACTTTAAGTTCCTTCTAATTTCTAAAATGAAATCTTTTTTAAATAAGTTTGGTTCATGGTATATTTTTATTGAAAATATATATATATTTCAAATAAGGTTGGTCTAAAACTACTATATGTTTATCAATCTCAATATGTTTATGTACTAATTGTTCACAAACTAATCTCTTAATCAAAAGAATAGAACCAAACGTAAATGAAAAAAAAGTTAACATTTGTGCACTTCCTATTAGGTTTCATTACAATGTTGAACATACATACTCTTTGTTTGTCTATAAATAAGATGATTTGTCTTTGCTACATCAAGCTTTAGCCATAGCCACCATTGATATGGAGTTTTGGTTACAAACCCTGGAAGCATGAAAAAATATGTCTCTTAGAGAATATGATGTGTGGTTACATGTATATTCCAAACCAGGTTCCCGTTCCTAATCTTCCTTAATAAGAGATTCATTTTTTTATCGAATTCAGTTTTGGTTTTGGGACCATTTTATAATCGAGAGAAATTTTAGAATAGCTTCGCTTGCATAATTGGAATGTTCATGTTTGCAAAGATGCAGAATTGACAAAGAAAAATCAACTAGTCCAAGATCTTTTCATATAAATTATGTTTTGAGACTCTCGTCTTTAACTTTGATATCCCTCAAAAGTCTTTAACTTTGATATCTTTTCAGCATATGACTTCATCAACGCCCATTTTTATCATCATTTCATCGTATATATCTTTCTCAAATCCAACACTCATAATTTTCCTAAACCACTCCCTAGCCATTATCTCTCTTCCATGCTAAAAGTATCACTATAAGTTGGAATATCACTATACGTTGGCTAATATTATAAGTAATTGTTTTTTTAATGAAAAGAAACGATGAATATTTGCCTTAACCAGATAAAAGTGAGGTTAACAATGAATTGGGTTATTATTATTTTGATAAAACTAAATCCATGTCCTCTCTCAAGGGAAAAGATCCTGCAAGTCGATGATGTCAGCAAGAACACCGGCTGCAGTGGTGTCGTTCCCGGCTCCGGCACCTTGAATCACCAAAGGCTGCTCCTCGTAGCAACGGCTGTATATCTCTACCTACAGTTTTCCAATCAATTCAATTAATTTCAACGTTTGTGTTCTTGAGAATCTATTATATTAAAACAATTTATATGAGAATCTCATGTGAGCTACGAGAATCATGTGTGTGAGGAAGGGGGCAAGCATTTTTTTCCAAAATGTGTTCATTTTCTCTTCTGTAAAGCAGTTTCAGAATGATTTAACAAATAGAATATTATAACGAACTTACTATATTGTCACTGCCTCTTAATCGTCCCAATGGTGAATCTTTTGAAACTTCTCGAATGCCAACTTGAACACTGTAGAGAGACCAAGAAATTCAAAATCATAAGAATCCGACATTGTACACTAGCATTCTATCCGCAATTTTTCAGTTGCATATAATTAGGAAACAATTTTTCTTTCTTCCTACAATCAAATTAGCCTTGTGATAAACATTTTTTAAGGAACTGAATGTTGACTGTACCAAAAAACGGTTGGGGTTGATTGAAAAGTAGCGAGAGGAAAGGTAATCGTTATTATTACCTTGAACCCTCAATCACACAGACGTAACGAAGCACACACCCGTTTGATGAAGCTCTTTTGACTCTCTCCTCAATGTTCTCATCAAGTTTCACTATTCCATTGTGGAGGAAATCATCTACAGACATGAGTCCAGGTCCCATCTCTTCGGGGTACAAGCTCTCTATCTACAGTGAAGAAAAAAAAACAAAAACTAGAAAGGTTATGTTCAGGATAAAAAGGATCAAAGGACTCTCGTTAGAGCAAATTCTTTTGGAGATCAAGAAGGCAGAACTAAACAGACAGACTGAGAAGAACAGTATGTCTAAAGCCCAGTTATAGCCTCATCGTTAAATACAAAACTGAACTAGAATTCCCCAGCCAAAAACTTGAGCTGAGCAGAGGTTTATTGCAACTGCAACTCGTTCAATTGGAAGTTGACTCGAAGAGAGTTGCTTAAACATAAATCGCAGCATCGAATTCAAAAGACAGAAAAATGAAAAGCTTTGAATGTGGTTCACACCTTTATGCTATCCATAACTATCCTCTTCCCAAGAAGTCGAGCAAGAATCAAGGCCTATCATAACAGAAACAGATAAAATTGAGAATCATGAAAGTTTTGACTACTGTAAATGGTTTATAAATATTCTCGTCAACAAAAAAAATGCTTGAAATGAAAAAATCGATGGCAATGCGTAGTGTTTTAATCGCTGTGAGTTAGTGAAAACAGAATATACTGAGCACATTTGCCTACTAATGTCATCAGGAAATCAAGTTCAAGCAAAAAACTGTTCACATAAACTGTTGACAAATCATGCCTGCGTTTTTGTACATTACTCAAATTAGATGAAGAAAGCAATCTGCCTTGTGGACTGATGATAACATCACTTACATTAACAAAGGTACTTATGCACTCTAACTCTCACAAGAGACACTATACCTATCCGTCAATACCTTTCTAGCAACATCCATGCCGCCAAGGTCATCACGTGGATCTGTGAAGCAAACAAAACAACATGTCAATTTGACAGGTGTTTCCATCCTCAATTTTCCTTAATATAATTGGAAGAGTTAGAAAAGGAAGATATGTGCCATTATGATTAAATGAATCTGGAAGAAACCTGGTTCAGTGTAACCCAGCGTTTTAGCAGCTTGAACAACTTGGCTTAGAGGCTTGCCATCTTCCAGCTCACTCATCACGTATCCCAAGGTACCTATCATAAGACAAGCACAGATACAAAGATTCATAGATGATAGATGCATAAGTTGGGATAAGAACAATAATAAACATCTATAATACTATCACAGTGAAATGAATTGAATTCGAAACGTGATTACCGCTCAAACTACCAACAATACAATGAACAGGATCTCCAGATGAAATTATGCGGTTCAAAGATGCAATGACAGGAAGACCAGCACCAACCTATAAATAAACATGTCAGGCGCAAAAGCTTTAAAAAAATTCACTACCAACCATATCACCACACTAATGACTCGGTCATAAGAATAAAACTGGATATTAGATGAAGAGAACTTTTTTACACAATAAGTTGTGTTTCACCTACAGTAGATTCATGGCGGATGAGTCTTGGATGCAAAACCAGTTTATCGTAATGTTCCTACATAGAATATGAGAGCAAATATGAGTATATTCGAACTACTTGATGAATTAGATAAGCAGAGATTTACAGAGAATCTGTTTTCTTCTAGTTTTCCCCTACTGTCTAGGGTATATGTCCAGTTGACAAAAATAAGGATAGATTTGCAGGAAGGGCAATTTGGAGAAGTCGATTGACCTAAGTAAAGAACTTAAATAAACAAAGCAACTTATTTTGCTTGAAACAACATAAAGTACGGGTTCAAATGAACTTGTTCGTGCTAATGATACACGACAATCAAACTAAAAGAGAAGAGAAACAACTAAAGTGAACAGTTCGATTGCCTAGGCTTGCACATTCAAAACATAAGCAGAGTGTGGAAAATTTATTTACTAGTAACAAAAAGTTACCAGTGTTGAAGTAAGAGGCTTCTTATTTGCCAAGACAATACAGCAACCCAAGTCGACTGCCTTCATCAATACTTCAATCGTTTCCATGCTTGCTGAGCAATCCACAACAGCTAAGCCTATAGCAAATACATAACATGAATCTATCAGAAGCTATTAAAGCCCAACAGACTTAGAAACGTTTAAAAATTCTGATCGCAACAGTTGTAATTCAACCTTATGTTTGATACAAACCTGTAGATTTACCCAGAAGTTTTGCAATCTCTTCTGTTTCCCTTCTTGATTCAGAATCAGTAAACACTTGATATCCACCTTTTTCTGCAATGGAAAAAAAGAATATTCATTGAGTTTAAAATCCATAAACAGACTCATGAAGAGAACAAAGTGACAGGCCAAAGAGTTACCTAAAGCACCCAACTTCAATAATGAAGAACCAGTTGATTTGATACTGCAAACTTCTGACAAAAGTTCATCACTCAGTTCTTCTTTGAGCACATCCATTGGAACAACTAAGGATTTACTATCACATACTCCAACCACCCGTATTTGAACTCCCTATTAAACCGAAAACAGAGGAATTCGTGATTCTGCTTGTGAGCTAAAGCTACAATATCAGCAAAATTCATTTCAGTGAGAAACTAATAATCGCATATTTCGTGGTAAGATGATCCAGAAGCCGAAACCACAAAATGAAAACAAGATTTAGTTTTGGATTCAATTCACTAGTGAGGAATCGTGCCTACTCCGATCGATGGAGAAACAAGTATAAGTGAGAAGAAGAGAGTATTGACCATTTTGGCGTGAAGCGATCGGCAAGAGACGATGTGTTGAAGAAGGTGGCGACCAACGCCTCCACAGCCAATGAGCAGCACCGGGATCTTCTTCATCCTTCTTCTTCTTCTTTCCTCGATTTAGTCTTCCTTCTGCTTCTACTGCAGTTTCTACTTTCCTTCACTCTCACTAATCACAGCAAGTCCAGCGTTTCAGAAACGCGTGTAATCGCACTCAGCGTTTAGCTCACTTGGCTGTTGGCTCAAGCAAACGTGGGAAATGAAAGGACGGCGGCGACTAGGCTTAAAGGTGTGAACTTGATCAATTTTTTATTTATTTTAATCACAAAACCAATATAATTGAATTTTTGGTTAGTTCGATTGGACCGATTCCAAATTTAAAAGTAGAGAAACCCGCAAGAAGAAGATCCAGAAAACCAACCACCCGTCAGATGATCCGATTACCCGGACTCTTTTGTATACAGTTCACACTATTTTGCTTCTCTGAGTTTCTTCTTCCTCGAGAACCTCAGATCTTATTCTTAGCAGCTTCCACCATGAATTCCGAGAAGATTGAAATGTAAAATCCTCTTTCTGATTCAGAACGAGGAGCTCAATTTTGCAGATCCTTTTCTCTATTCATTCACGGTTTTATATTTTATCGGGAGAAGAAGAATGGACACTTTCACCGCGGAGGATCTATCGACTATCGGCGGAATAGCCACAGTCTCACTCCTTCACTCGTTTATTCCGACGCATTGGTTGCCTTTCTCCATTGTTGGACGTGCTCAGAAATGGACGCTTTCCAGAACCCTCCTCGTCAGTATGTTTCCATCTTTTAGATCTTTCTGTAATTTCGATTGTTCTGCTTTTCAATGAATCAATGATCCAAGGCATTATATGTGCATTTTTTGATTAAGCTATAAATAGATGATTAGGAAACAAAGGATTCAACTGCTCCTTCAATGGTCGAAAAACTAGTATTTGTTGTGATGATGTTTGTCATCAACGTTGGTTTTGCATTTGGTGCCTTATGGATTTAGATGATGTGAGTCATTTTGCTCTGATCACATTGTTTTAAACTACATGATTCAGTGTTTCTGTTTCTGCTTGGTTAAGTGTTTGTTTCACATTAGTTTTCTGAATTTTTCTTGTGTCATTACTTTTCAGCTGCGTTTGGAGCAGTCCTGCATGTTATATCCACTTCCCTTCTTGGTATAACAGCGATCACTATGGCTAATACCATCGCCGGTGAAGAAACTGTTCACAAACTTGCTTCCCTTTTGCTTGTAATTCTCGGTGGTAGCTATGTCTTGTTGTTTTTAGCTGGTAAAGGTGGTCACTCTCATTCTCATAACCAACCCATGGAGAAAATGGCTGTTGCTGGGCTTGTCCTTGTTCCTGCATTGTCTCCTTGTGCAACTACTCTCCCGGTTTTCCTCGCTGTTGGAAATTCCAAGCCGATGATGGTTCTCGCCATCATAGTTCTGCTGATCAGGTGACACAAATACTACTGTTTTTGTCACATATTATAGTCAATCTTAGGGAAATTGTATATGATTTTACAAGGGAAAGAACATGTGTCTGAAATGTTTGATACTCTTTGGGCAGCACCATATTGGTGATGACTTCGCTGGTGGCTCTATCGTTCTATGGTGCAAGCCAGCTCAAGTTTCACTGGGTGGAACGATACGACAAACTATTGGTTGGTTCAGTCCTGTGTCTGGTAGGTATCTTAACCCTTCTCTTCCATGATCATGACCATGGTGATCACGAAGCACATCAACTCCACCGGAAAATAATTACTCTCTAGAGACTGTTTCGAGTCTCTGTTTTGCATGTCATGTCTGTTTGTTGTAGAGCGGCTTAATGTCTGTGAAGCTTTCTGCTTCGCGTTGTATGTCTATAACTAGTTGTAACGCTCTCTGTTGCTCATGAAGAAACATATGAAAGCATTAAATTCCTTTAAGTGAACAAGTCTTTGCAGGTCTATTGTAGTTTATTGCATGACTTTGTAGCTGTTCCATTGAAACTATGCGAATATTACTTGTGAATGTGATTGTCAAATCTAAATGTAACATGATATACTTAATAATACCATGCTATATTATAAGTAACGTTTGGTATGTGATCAATCAAGTGACTGAGACAGAAGATATAGCATTATGGATGTGGTCGGCTTTGTCTACATATACAAACCAAAAGCTAATCTAACAGATAATTTTGTTACTGAAATAGCGAAGGTAAACAACTTACCTTTTGCATAATTTTTTGATGGAAATAAATTATTAGGGTTCTATAAAAATGATATGTATAATTAAGTATTGAAGAGAACTGAGATAACTAATCAGGAGGAACCGGCTTTAAGGAAGTTGTCGAAAGGAGTAGAGGCAGGAGGATTGAAGAAAGGAGGATGGTTTTGATACTCTGTGACGCACATATTTGAAGCAGCTGGTGCACCCAAACCCATCATCTCCCACGAGTTCCTCTGCTCCACAAACGGATTCCCACCGGAAGGCAAAGCAGGAGCAGAAGCGTCCTTAGTTTGGTTGCTGCTGAATTTGTTGCTTTTTCCAGACATGAAAGACATCTTCTCTTGCTTCCCCATGAGAAGAGCCTCGCAATGTCCTGCCATTTCTGTGTATGTCATGTCTGGTGGATCAGACACTGAGTATCTTCCTAATTGTGCTGTTGTCTGAGACACCTACACACATTTGCATCCTCCGTCAGTCTCTTTCTCAGAACTAAAATGTTTGTTTACGTTTTGGGTTTGCATATTAGAACCAATAAGAAAAAAGAACTCACTGCAGTTAGAAGTTCATCGATGCTCAGAAGAAACGCAGTTTTGGCATTAGGTTGTGTGTCAACACCGAGCTGATCTTCTGGAGGACTCGGCACTGCATCATTCTCCGGTATAAGCAATTGAGTTTCACCCTGCGTGTATATGGAAACAGATTGATGTTAGAATAGCAAATAACTTAAAATTTTCAGAAATCTGAATACAAAAAGTGGATTACATTTTCTTGAGGTTTGTTGTTTCTATCTTCAGATCGATAAACTTGAGCTGGAGATTCTGTCAACTGTGTTCCAACTGGGCAACCATCGATAGGTATGAAATCTGAAACTAGCTGCTCTCTTATAGCCGACGAATCTTGCTGCAAGTTAAAACCATTAACACAGTTAAGTAGTAAACTCATGCGTACAGTCCAACATAATTATAAAAGAAATGATGAACATTGTCAAGGTACATCTGATAGTTTCCCAAGAAACTTCATTATCATGGTAGCGTAATACTCTCGGGGTTGCTTTTGTGTAGTTTCCTCTATCGCCACAAGTGAATTTAAGGCGTCATTATCGTCTTCTTTTGATCCATAATTCTTTTCTGGTTGCTCTGCTTGTCCATAGAAAACAGCATCTAGCTTGCTATCATCCATCAGTTGAAGAAACGGGTCTACCTGATATGCAACAAGATATAATTTTATTATCAAGCTGTATGTATTACTAGAAGAGAGGCAGAGCAAGAACTTGAGCAAAAAACTATAAACTACCGTGTTTTCCTGCAGTGCGGTTTTTGCGCTATTAACAAGAGGAGGGATGTTGAAGGCTCTTGCTGAGAATATAATCATGGATGTAGCCAGAGTAAAGAGAGATCTACGCCGTGATGGCTGCAATGGTCCTACAAATTGGCAACAATAATTCATCTGTGAGAACAAGAAGAGCAACACTTCTCATGACATTAGATGCACTCTAAGTCTCTAATTTAGCTCGAAGGATTATTAAGTTTATCTGCGGAGAACTATACCTCCAAGACAAAGATTCCGCAATGAAAATGCTAGCTGAAAGCTCCAGACCAAGACTTCATTGCTGGAGTGCTACATAATTCATATGAAAAGAGGTCACTATTATTGTAAAACATGAATTGATGCAGTGTAACAAAATATAGTTTCATAAAAGGGAACATTTCTACTACTGTACCTTAGTCCGCCCAAATAGAAGTACTAAGCTAAATGTATTAGCAATGGCTTCATAATTTTGTGGCATGTTGTGAGGAGACAAAGACTGCACCCAGATAGATGAAAGCAAAAGGCAAATCTGGTGGCTGCTTAATCTTAAAGGTATCACCTGAAAGTTTCAGTTAGAAGACATTGAGAAACCAAATTATAAACAAAATGATGATTTCATGAATCTAATGATTCATTTTATTATCCCCAAATGTAAAAAAAGAAAAAAACATACTGGTTTCTCTGGTGAACTTCCTGAAGAATTCTGATCTGATACCATTGATGACGGGTTCCTTTTCACACTCTGAGTTCTGCTATAACTTGACTTTAACCGGCTCAATACTGAACTAGTATTGTTCTTTGGCTCCTCGTCGTCAAAACTTTCACCTCTTGTGAATTTTGAGTTTGTCCTGCTAAGTGTTGAAACTCTCTCAATCTTTGCAGTATTATCAACAGAATTATCTGACTCCAGCTTCAGTTTTCTAAACAGGGCAGCTGAAGAAGAAAACACAGACACAGTTCTTGACAATGTCCTCTGCATATCAGCAGGCCTTCTAGACTTGGGAACTGAATTTGGACAAACAGAAGATGGGACCAGAACAACTGAGAATATACGGTGGGCTCCCATCCTTGATTCATGGTCAGCACAGACCATAGCTTGAAGCAGTTGATGGAAGAGTGCATCTGGAAAAGCCTGTGAAAACACTTCTTATTCCCTAACCAATTTTCGGAAGAAAAAAAAATAACAGATATATAAAAAACTTCAAAGTTTTAAGCATCTTGCCTTGTTTTCATATGATAAATTTGGTATAGCTGCTATGATTTGTGCCGTGCGGAAAACAGCGGCGATTAAGGTTCTTGCCATGACTGTAATATTTGACATGCTTTCTAACATGACAGCCATTATGTCAAGTATAGGACCTGCATCTCCGACCTACATTTCGAGAGACTATCAGAGACTTATTCAATTTTGTACATATTAAATAGCTTCTTGGGGCTAACATAGGGGTTACCTTCTGGGATAACTGCACGAGGCATTGTTCAACTGCAGCTTCAAACTTCAGATTATACTGAATCATCTCATTTCCTAGATTTGAATCATCTAATGAACAATGGATACTCTTCCTCAGATGCCTAATCATATCACTCAAGGCACCAATGATTGCAACCGATGGAAGAACTTTAGTCTGTTGAGCAAGTGCAGTAGCAACATAAACTATGTCAAGTTGCATTCTAGGCTTCTTTAGAACATTCTTGTGATCAAGATGCTTGATCAATATGGACAACAAGAAGTGCGTGTTTTGCCCTGTCGTCAGTTTACTCACACAATTAGTAGTTTACTACTAACAAAAAAATGGCTAGAAATTTCAAAACCAAATGGAGAGAATACGAACCAGATCGTTCTATCAGCAACTGAACGTCCTGCAGAACATACAAAGCAAGACCGTTCTCGGTGGACCAAACTTCATTAAAATCAAAATAACGGAAGAGTGACTCGAGGACACGCCGCACAGTTGTAGCTTCTTTTGCTAACTTTGCCAGATTATGTAGACAAACCCTCGACCAAAACTTGGGGTTTTTAGCATCCTCCCTGCACCCTTCTCTAATCAGAAAGTGAAACAAAAACAAGAAGCATGCAAAAATAAAGCTCGAGTAGAAGGATTTACACAGATACAATTGCCTTGCCTCTGTCATCCACGATTCTTGTCCAAGAAGCAATCCTTGTTTCAGCTTCCGCAGGAGATAACTCTTTATCAATGGAAGCAATCTTGTTTTCTTGATTGACTGCAGAAGTGGAAGATTGACTGAGGCCTCCATAGTTTTCTAATACAACAGAGACTACCTGAAAAGAAATAGAAACAACCAAACAGTGAACAAAAATTATTCAACATTTGCTAAACATCCAAACTTTCTTATACAAAGCTTCCAAGGAAACTTACATTGTCAAATTCAACTGATATATGTGAAAACTCTCCCATAAACCAAACCTGTGGAAATCAATGTCTTTGTATCAATTACAATTCTTAATCATAAAGACATGGAAAGGAATATGAATAAACTGAGTATATGACTTACCAATGCTGAGAGTGCCTGGAGACCAGCAGCACATAAATTTGTTGTCCTTTCTTCTTCTCCCAATTCATGAGCTAAAGGACAGATCTTTGGGATCAAACCATCTAAGTTAAACATGTAGGTACCCTCTGCCTGGAAAAATCGACTTTGAAGCTCAAAAAAATCTGATTTTATTTAGTATAAGATAAAAGTAAAACTGGCAAGAGTTATGAACCTGATTAGTAACAAAATCATAGAGAGCTTCACAACCTAAAATGCGCATCTCATCATGCCTAGTTTGATCTAGAAGAATATGTATAAGGCCAAGGTAGCTACTAGCAAACAACGACCTGTAAGACAATATATAATTTATTAGTCATTAAAGCCAAAAGTATCTTAATTAAGCAGTATAATGTTGAAATAAACTATACATTTGTTCATTGCAGGAGACCAAGAGCTTCTTGTAAATACACATTACAATCTTTACATAGTGAAATTGCTCCATTCTCAATTCCTTGTAACACCTTTGTTCAAGAGAAGTTGTGATCTGAAACAGTGTTAATATGGAATCATTGCTTAAAAAAATGTAGACAATTAGTAAAATGCTACCCAATATCATAGAATATAATGTTAGTTGTGGAATTCACCTTAGGGATACGAAGTGGGTTTTTTGCAGCATATTCACATAGTTTACTGATTTTTCTATCATTCGGCTGCTCATCCTACAGAGGATGAATTAAAATATTAGAGAGAACTTCACACAGTCAATAAGCAAATCAAGCTCCACCGTAACAATGACACTAATTGAAAAAAAATCGAGACAAGGTTTGGATATGGTCATTAAAAATGGCGTCATGTTACAACAGGGGAATGAGAAATGGTTTATTGAAAAAAGAGAAAACAAACCAAGGATCGAGGGAAGATATCAGCGAGAAGATGTTTATATCTCTTGACGGGATGTCTCGATCTGGCGCGCAAAGCCGGACAAAAGCAACATAAGCTTTCGCAGACTGGGAACACGGTTCTTGAAACCACCCCCATGTCTCTCTCTTTCACCAAGATTTCGAACAATGGAACAAGATTTACAGACACATCCTGAAAATGTATGGATCAAACAGAAGCGAAAGAGTGGGATCGAGATAACGAATGATCAAAACGGAGATCCATCGGAAATTTTGAAAGAGAATTTGTGGGAGAAGAATACGAAGAAGAAGAAGAAGAAGAAGAAGAAGAAGAAGAAGAGAATCGAGGAGCTGTTTTGTAAAAAGATGAGATAATTGCGGAACCTTTGATATATTTTTCAAAACCAAATTTTTGAAACCTTTTGTTTTTTTTTTCCTCCGATTTACTGATTTTCTGTTTTTAGCCAATATAATGATTTTTTTTTTTTTATATTAAAGAAAGAAGAGAATATTGTAATTAAAATATTAAATTAAATGGACGTTTTTGTTAGTGAGACGCCTGAACTTGTCATGACGACATACCAATTCATGCAGCTGAAAACGATGTATGTTGTTGAATAATTGGGAGGGAACGTGAATAAAGGAACTATTCTTGGATAAGTACAATCCCATCCTCTCATTCTCAAAAGTCAAAACCCTATTGAGTTTTCTTCCTCTCCAAGAAACAATATTCTAATAACCGCAACTACTTTAGAGAAACAGACTTACAGACACAAACATTAAGTGGGTTTTTAACATGGATACTGAAATGGTGTTTGTAAATAAAAGGTTTAAGTCACAATTTCTCACTATTAGTCTTGTGGTTTGGGATTAGATAAAGAAAAATTTTAAAACCATTTATTTTTTGTGGAGATGCAAAACTTGGCAAGCTCTGTCTGAAATCACATTCAGACTTCCATAAATAGATCGACAAGAAGAAGAAGAAAAAAACAATCTTGAATGAACGGTAAACTCCAACTTGGAAATACGAAGGCAAAATGAAAAAGGCCTATCAAAACCGGCCCATTTAACGTGCAGGGTATCAGACCCATGTTTTTAAAGGGCTTACGTTTCAATTTCAAATAAACGATATTTGAACAGTCGGTGCGGTTTTAAAATGACAATTTCTACCCTCTTTGTCGTCTTCATGTGCTTACTACTTACTACTACTAGTTGCTACCCTTATTTAAAAAGGAAGAGTGGAGTTGCTATTATTCCGACAATTAAGTGTTATGTGTTTGTCGGATCAGATTCCATCTTCAGAATCTTATCTTATACCCCCGAATATCATTGACTTTTCTTAAAGTCTTATTAGTAATTCATATGTTGCACTTAAAACTCTTTCTTTCCTCAGTGCACAAAACTCGTATTCCATCAGTCATAAACAATTCGTACCAAATTAAACAAAAAGTAAATAATATATCACATTTATCTTGGTTTTAGTATTTATCATGATATCACAAGAATAATGTGTGCGCACAAACAACCACTGTATGTTTCCGCGTTAACGCTAGTCTCCAATTTTGACCAAACGCGAGACAAACCCTCTTAACTTCTTTGACCAAACAAGTTAACAAAGATTTTTAAAACCATAAAACAAGTTAACAGAAGACTTTACTTTCTTTTCTCTTAAAATCAACGTTTAACTGTTACAGAGTTTAATTTTCAATAGGTCTATATACAATTCATAGAATTTTAAATATAAAGCTACCCCACATTTTCTAACTTTTTTCTTAAAGTTCTAAAAATCAATTTTATAATAATCATTAAGTGTGTTATGTATACTACATTCTCTGTAATGGAATAAAAACAGCTTGATTAAATAAAAGATTTAAAACAAAAAAGACAGGACTTTAAAATTTTATAAATGTAAGAACAAAAAGGCAAAAAAAAAAAAAAAGTAGTATTTCTCTCCGTCATTTCCCACCTCAATCGCATAATCGCTTTCTTAAACTTCAACAAAGAAGAAGAAAAAGGGGAACGAACGAAACCCTAATTTTTTCTCTCCTCTTGATCAAGAAATTTCCATTTACTCATCATCCTCCAATAGCTCACATGGCGTCTCGAAACTATCGATGGGAGCTCCTCGCAGCTTCGTTAACCCTAACCTTAGCTTTGATTCACTTGGTGGAAGCAAACTCTGAAGGAGATGCTCTTTACGCTCTTCGCCGGAGTTTATCAGACCCAGACCATGTTCTCCAGAGCTGGGATCCAACTCTTGTTAACCCGTGTACATGGTTTCATGTCACCTGTAACCAAGACAACCGCGTCACTCGAGTGTAAGATCCTCTTTTTTCTCTTAGCTCCTGTTTTGTATAAGGTTGATTCGCCCAGAATCTATGGAGATTCTATTGATACAGTCTTCATATTTCTCTGAATTGACTGTCTCTCTTTGGGCTCTATTTTTAGGATAATAGATTCTGGGTTTGTTTCTATTTTTAGATTTCATCATTAAAGCTTTTATCTTTTATTTTGGTTTCAGTCGATTTATGTCTGAGCTTTTAGATTTGATGGTATCAGAGTCATATCTAAAGATCTTTTGTGAAAGCTGTTATTTTATATTTGGTCATTGTGGAAGATCTAAGATAAACTTCTTAGAGATTGAGATGGAGAAGAGCAAACAATATTACTTATGGACATCTATATGCCGGAAATATTATAATTTCATGAACGTACATGATTGAAATTTGATGTAGTAGGCGCCTGTTGTTAAGTCAAATGGGGATTTAGTTTATGTTGTGATGATTTTCTAGTTTTCATTTGGCCTTGGAAACACATCTTTATCGAATTGGGGTCAACTTTAATATGGTTTCTTTAAGGTTCTATCAGACTGTTTATGATATGATTCTTTTCGCAGCTTCGAATGCAGAGTACGGCAATTAAGAAAAGAACACACTTTCTTGTTTTAACTTTCCAGTATGAAAAGGGAGAAATCTAAAGCTCCTATGTTTTGCACTGTTTAGACCTTTCTAGTCATTGGATTCCTTGAGAGTCTCGAAAGAATCCCCAATAGTTATTCCATCAATTAAGCAGTTCAATTTTGCTTGTACCTCATGATTTTCTTAATGCTTTGTTACTGATTTAGATTACTTTTTTGGTCCCTACTTTGTGAGTTTTTTACGCTTTTAGAAGAATCTTAGATTCTTTGTAATTGATTACATCGGATTATCTCTCAGAACTGTTTGATGAAATAAGAGAACAGCTAATGGTGTTTCTTAAAGTTATGCTTATTGTCTTCTTCTTCTGCAATATAAATATTGGTATCTTGCTCTAAATTGAATCTCTGATTCTACGTAATTTGGCAGGGATTTGGGAAATTCAAACCTTTCTGGACATCTTACGACTGAGCTTGGGAAGCTCGAACATTTACAGTACCTGTATGCCATCGCTCTTTTGACTTTTTCCAATACCAGCTTTAATGTGCATAGATAGTGGAAGTAAAGTCGTATAGTACCATATAGTGCTCCTTAACTGTCTGCTATGAGCTTGATTATGTAATACACAATCTAGATTGACTCTTTACGTGTTCTATGATTGACACAGGGAGCTCTACAAAAACAACATCCAAGGAACTATACCTTCCGAACTTGGAAATCTGAAGAATCTCATCAGCTTGGATCTGTACAACAACAATCTGACGGGGAAAGTTCCTACTTCTTTGGGAAAATTGAAGTCAATGGTCTTTCTGTAAGTTGCTCTCAAATTCTGACACGGACACACCAAACAATACCCCAACTCTTTGAGAATTGGAAAATGGTTTATCAAATGTTGAGTAAAATAACAAGAGGGTTTATGTAGGCTGTTTTGTATCATCATGTGATTAGATTCTTTTTGTGATGTCTCTTCATACCTTGGCTCTCTAAGAAACTTTTTAATGTGGCAGACGGCTTAATGACAACCGCTTGACTGGTCCAATCCCTAGAGAACTCACCACAATCCCAAGCCTTAAAGTTGTGTAAGTTCAGCTCTTTTGTATTGCAGTTTTTATTTGTTTTCTAAATGCTCTGCTACTGTTCCTTAAATCACCGTTCTTTTACTTAAGAAAAATGTATTTTCTTTGTCATCCTTTTCTTAGTGATGTCTCGAACAATGATTTGTGTGGAACAATCCCAACAAGCGGACCTTTTGCACACATTCCTTTACAGAAGTAAGTTTCTTTTATAGATATCAATTGAATAGGTTGTTTCATATAAACTGATAAAGTTGCATATGAGCAATTTGTTGGTAATGACACAAAACAATTGTGCAGCTTTGAGAACAACCCGCGATTGGAGGGACCGGAGTTGCTCGGTCTTGCAAGCTACGACACTAACTGCACCTGAAACAACTGGATTTAACCTGAAAAGGAGAAATGGGGGGTGACCTTGTAAGAACACTTCACCACTTTATCAAATATCACATCTATTATATAATAAGTATATATGTAGTAGTTAAACAAAAAAAAAAGAATCGAATCAGTAATCATCTGGTCTCAATTGAGTCCAAAGACTGAGGTCTGTATGTAAAATCTCTAAATGTGTCTTTCGCCTACCGTAACGTTCGTTGTGGGACACTGAGAAGTAAACATTTGTATTGGTGTGCTATCAAGTTATTTGTCTTTTCTGCATTCACATTTGTGTATCATCTATTTTATATAGCCACACGCAGAAAAAGGAGGATTTGGGTGTTTTATTTAGAACCACTCTTGTTCATTGTTACAGCGATTCATCATTCATCAATCCATATCATAGTCGTAGACAGAACATAACTAATACAGAGTCATTTCTTAGTCACATGTGTGATCCACGAAATTGCAAATACAAAGAGAACAAAAAAAAAAAAAAAATTGTGTTCGATGTGTTTCTTATTATTCGTAGGGTCGTGTTAGTGTACCGGCTACAAAATTAATTATCTGCAACTAACAAAAGCTGAGATGATGGCAATTTATAACCACTGGATTATTATTACTCGGAGGAATGTAGTGTTGCACAAAAAAGTACAAGTTTGGTTAGAAGAAAAGTGAAAGGAACTAACTATGATTGGTGATAGAACAAACTCAGATATATAATTGACAGAATATTTTGTACCACACTACATTCAAGAGTTGATTGCGTGTCTCGTAGAGGTAATTGTGAAGCTTTATATTATTGACTTGGAATTATAAAACACCTACATTTATGAGTAGATTACTCGTCTAATGGTAGTTTAGGGAACTAATAATAAAATTATAGGACCGCCTTTGAATAATGAAAAGTCAGTATTGGTACTTCCGAGCAATCGATTACGTTCTAAAACAGTTGAAAATGTTCTAAAATGGAAATTAGCGTCATGGCCTAAAACTAGTCCCCAAAAACACTAGCAACCCATGTTTCATAATTTCTTAGATATTTTTTGTCGACTAGCGAAATAATAAACTTCACAGCTTTTTCTCGGCATTAAGTAATTAAACTATAATTTCTATACAAATTTTTACGATTTTTACTTTGTCATTGTTACAGGCTATATAAATTATTTGATATACTAAAGTTGACATTTATACCTGACTTTTACACAATTTATAATACTGTGCGCAATATAATTTTCGTATTGAATTATGTTAGATTTTTTTGTATACGAAACCTAAGACCAATTTATAAGATTTACATGAGAACATTTGGTTCTGTTTTCCATGTTCATGCTTTCTTCAGTTTGGAATTTTTTTATTTCTTTTAAGATGTTTACAACGTTCAATTAAAAGTTGATTTTAAAGATTTTAAAATTTAGGTTTGATTTGACTAACTCTGATTTCTGTTTCAAAACATATCAATCAATTTACACCAAAAAAAACACTCGTTCATTTATTGATTTGGCTAATTCAGTATGCTTCAAATACCAACCTAGTTACGTGACATGCATATTGATAAAGATGGTACATATGAACCTTTTGTAAATTAGTCCACTTCATCTGTATAAGTTTTGATAATACCCAAGTTTTTCACGTTCCGATGTTAACATAAAACAAATCGCATTGACAAACAAAAAAACAAGACTATTTATGGGAGTACTGTTTATAACCACTCGAAGACTTTTGTGGCTTGTATAAAGCAAAACGTGCTTAATATCTCCAACAGTTTTGTACCGGCCATGGCGTAATCGAGAACTTTCAGAAAGGGGTTTGGGGCCAATGATTTTTTTTTGGCAAAGCTAAGGTTCCTCATTTTCTGGGAAAATAATAGGGAAATTTACGAAAATCACCATTTTTTACGAGAGAGATTCGAAATATGTCATTTGCTACAGTACCTATGAACAGTGTAGCTATAGTGAATTTTTTGTGACGAATTTAAACTCATCTGATGAAGAAAAAAGTTTGTACACAAATACTTAATTTGGTACACGAACACATTATTTGGTACACGGAATCATAATTTTTTCATGGACAAAACATAACTCCTAAATCTTAAATGTTAAATCCTAAACGTTAAATTCTAAACACTAAACTATAAATTCTAAATGCTAAACCCTAAATTCGAAACCCTAAACTCTAAATCTTAAACTCTAAACCTTTAATGTTAAATTCTAAACACTAAACCCTAAACCTTAAATCATAAATTCTAAATGCTAAACTCTAAACTCTAAACTCTAAACCTTAAACCCTAAACCCTTAACGTTAAATTCTAAACACTAAACCCTAAACAATAAATTCTAAACGCTAAACCATAAATCCTAAAATCTAAACCTTCAACCCTAAACGTTAAATTCTAAATATTAAATTCTAAACCCTAAATGTTAAATTCTAAACACTTAACCCTAAATCATAAACCCTAACGCTAAACACTAATTCCTAAATCCTAAACCCTAAACACTAAATCCTAAATCGTAAACTTTAAATCATAAACTCTTAACCATAAACTATAAACCATAAAACCCTAAACTCTAAATTATAAATAGAATCTCAAACATAAAATTTTGTCTACGAATACTCATGGACAAAATAAATACAGATTTTAAAATAAAAAATATAACTACTCAGAAGGACAAAGCAGTCATTTTACCAATCCAGAAAGCAGTTAAAGTGGTTTTTTAGAAGTTTGACCAACAAATGACTTTTTTCGAAAGCCATTATAAAATCTGTGGCTTTTTTTTGTAATTTCTCAAAATATTATTATAACAAAAATTTTAAAATAGTGAATAGTATTACATTAAATGTAGTGCAACATTCATAAGACTCGATTTAGTGTTGAAATTTTTATTACAAAATGATCCATTAGATTTTGTATGTTTATATTTTATATGTAAACAAAATTCTATTTTATTTAATATTTAAACATCATTTTAAGCTTTAGTTTATTATTTAAAAATTATAAATATGAATTAGTCAGCTAGCCAACTAAAATAAAATTATAATGATGGTAAATAGCAAACAAAATTTATAATAATATAGTCAACGATAAAATTAAAAATACATAAGTAATACCTCTAGCTAAACATAAAAGAAGAAAACAAAAACTTGGAATAACATAGAAGCTCCGCTCCACCTTTGGAAGTTGGAAGAGAAGTTATATCTCCAGAAACTGGAAGCAAAGAGGATGAAAATACCCTATTTTGATCATTTTTATTTGATATAGATGAATCAAAGGTAAAAGAAAAGATCATTTTTATTTCATAATTCGTTAATTAGCCATTTATGAAAGAAATATGGGCAATTCTCAAAAATAGCACAAATTCTAGTTTTTGTGACATATTTAGCACACATTCTCATTTAAGACAAAAATAGCATTTTCAAAGTTTAGGATTTAGGGTTTAGGGTTTTCTTACCCTCTACCCCTTAAAAAGTATACCCTAAATACTAATATAATCAACCCAAACAAAAATATTAAATTATAAATTTTATAAAATGCTATTTTTGTCTTAAATAAAAATGTATGCTAATTATGGAACAAAAACATCATTTGATGCTATTTGAGGGAATTTAGTAAGGATGATGTTTAGTCGAAAACCTATTATTATTATTATGTTTATATGTGTGTACTCTTATGTAGTTTTATATATATAGTAAATATTTAATTTAGATAAATCATAATTTTATTGAAAATTTGCTAAAAAGAAAATAAGTTGGTAGATTTTTAAAATTTTAAAAATAAAATAAATTAATAATAATTAATACTAGTGTGAGAATAGAATTATTTTTGTTGATGTGGACACATAACACTTGTTGTTGCCTTGTTGGATGAGTGTTTTTTTTTTTTTTGTCGCCTTTTGGATGAGTGTATAAACTCCTTTTTTTTTTTTTTTTTTTCCGCCGAGTGTATAAACTCCATTATTCTGTGCTCTTTCACACTTTCACAGGATTCCATCCATTCACTTTAACTGCACTAGTTTCACTCACTTGCATTGTCAGTTTCTTTCATTTTGTTCAGAAATACCTTTTTTAATGCAAATTCAGAAATACTTTTATCTTAAGGGAAAAAGCCTTATAGCAACTAGATTTTACAGTTTAACACATAGACTATAACTTAAGTAAGAGCAATTATTTTGTAATGATAGAAACCCACATAGATAGATGTGCACTTATAATTTATACGTAAATAATTATGCTCGTTTTATGTTCGAATTTACTTCTTCTTCTTTTTTTTTGTCAAAGATGTTCGAAATCATCCTTGAATACTCCAGTGTCCTCCATACGGAACTGCCAAGGTAATATGGTCCTATCGATCTTTGTCGTCTTTTCTTTTTTCTTTTGTAATTTTTAACTTCAAACACTAACATCCACACAAAATAAAAGAACGGCCCCTTAGAACACAAATACCAAATTTATAATAAATTGCTACTTTTATCTTTTTTGCGGTTGATTTTTTAAATTTTTTAAAAACAACGATTCCCTTTCTACATATATGTACAAAGCCTCTTATATACACCAGCAAAAGCTATTTAATAATTCAGAGTATTCAGCCACTAAAAACAAAACAAAACAAAACAAAATCCATGGCGTTAATTGTGTGGTGGCTAGTAACGGTGATTATGGTGGTGGTTCACTCGGCGTCCGCCGCAGTAATAGAATCAACGTGGGAGATTGAGTATAAGTTCTGGTGGCCGGACTGTAAAGAAGGCATCGTTATGGCCATCAACGGCGAGTTTCCTGGGCCGACGATAGACGCCATTGCCGGAGACACTGTCATTATCCACGTCATCAACAAACTCTCCACGGAAGGTGTTGTCATCCATTGGCACGGCATACGTCAGGTTCTTAACTTACTCTAATTTTCTTCCATTCTATACAAATTATACCTATGTGATGTCACAAGAAGCATTAACCAAAAATATGTGACAAGTGAGCTTTTTCTAATTCAGTTTAAAAAATTGGGGATTAGACCCCCCCCCCCCCAAAAAACAAAATTGTTGCTGAAATATTTTTTCAATGATTGATTCCTTATTTCCACAATGTTAAAGAAAACTTATAATTATAAAATCATCGTTCCTTTGATTTCAATTGAATCAAGTTTTTTTTTTTTTATCCTGCATTGTTTCAGTAATTATGTGATTCCTTATCAGCCAAAGCCATTAGTTATACTATACAGTTTTGTGTTACTTAATTTAAAGAAAAAAAGATTTATGAATATGGAACAGAGAGGGACTCCATGGGCAGATGGAGCAGCGGGTGTGACGCAATGTCCTATTAACCCTGGCGAGACTTTCACTTACAATTTCACTGTCGATAAGGTACTCTTTAATTAACCTTTTATCTTCTTTTTAACTTTGTAAAACCAAAAAAGTAAATAAATGAGGAATCATAATCAACAACGTTTTTTTTTGGTTTTGGGAAATGATACGATACAGGCAGGAACACATTTCTACCATGGACACTACGGGATGCAAAGATCGGCGGGACTGTACGGAATGTTGATAGTGAAATCACCCAAAGAGAGATTAGTTTACGATGGTGAGTTTAACCTCTTACTTAGTGACTGGTGGCACCAAAGCAGTCACAGGCAAGAACTCTCACTCTCTTCTCGGCCCATGCGTTGGATCGGCGAACCACAGAGCTTGTTGATCAATGGAAGAGGACAGTTTAATTGTTCACAAGCGGCTTATTTTAACAAAGGAGGAGAGAAAGATGTGTGCAAGTTTAAAGATGATGATCAGTGCGCACCTCAAACTCTAAGGGTCGAGCCTAATAGAGTTTACCGTCTTCGCTTAGCTAGTACCACTGCTCTTGCTTCCCTTAACTTGGCCGTTCAAGTAACTTTTACTTTCTTTCCTTTTTATTTTTGTTTTAAATTTTCTAACAGGTACTTTGTTTATATAACCTAACTAATTAACATGTTTTCTTTAGGTGTTTTTATTAAATTAGTCCAAGTTATGGTTCAATTATGTTTTAGGTGTATTGTGGTTATTATACTCCTAGTTAAAAATAATTAATATAGAGCTATAATAATCACATTGAAATCGAATCTAGTACTATTAAATTGAGCATAACTTAACTTCTGGTTAGGATTTATTTGTTTAATCAAATGAATGTTTATCACTGATTTAGAGTATTTTTTAGAGAAATTTAAGTTCATATGTCACAAAAAAAAAAAAAAAGGTTCACTATTTTCTTTCCAATAAATTGTTTTTTTTTTTTTAATATGTAACTGTGTCTAGATATATTTACACATGAGATACATGCAAAGACTAAAGTACAACCAGTAGAAATGTTTCAGAAGAAAAAAAGTATTTTAATTTGACAAACTATTACTTTCATGACTTTTACATCAATAATGAGAAAGTTATGTACATATGTGATATGTATCTATTTGTACTTGAGAAACAAAAACAAAATACATATACAATATATTGTACTTAATAGTCACATCACATGTGTGGTTTTTTGCGCACGTGCAGGGACACCAACTTGTGGTCGTTGAAGCCGACGGCAACTACGTAGCACCGTTCACCGTCAACGACATTGACATTTACTCCGGTGAGACCTATTCCGTTCTTCTTCGAACCCATCCATATCCATCCAAGAAGTACTGGATCTCCGTCGGCGTTCGTGGCCGGAAACCCAACACTTCTCAGGCACTCACCGAATTACATTACGTGGATGCCACTGAAGCACGCCCAGCTCATCCACCGCCGGTGACTCCCCTGTGGAACGACACAGAACGAAGCAAAAGCTTCTCGAAGAAGATCTTCGCCGCTAGAGGATATCCACCGCCGCCGGAGAAAGCACACGACCAGCTCATCCTCCTCAACACGCAGAATCTGTTAGACAATTACACAAAATGGGCAATCAACAACGTCTCATTGTCCGTTCCGGTGACGCCGTACATCGGATCCATCAGATACGGTTTAAAATCGGCGTACGATTTGAAATCGCCGGCAAAGACGTTCACAATAGGTAATTACGACATAATGAAACCGCCGGCGAATCCCAACACCACGAAAGGGAGCGGTATCTACAATTTCCCTTCAGGAATCGTCGTCGACGTGATTCTCCAGAACGCAAACGTTTTAAAAGGTAAAATCAGCGAGATCCATCCGTGGCATATTCACGGCCACGATTTCTGGGTTTTGGGTTACGGCGAAGGGAAGTTCCGGCCTGGAATTGACGAGAAGACGTATAATTTGAAGAACCCGCCGTTACGGAATACGGTGGTATTGTTTCCTTATGGATGGACGGCGTTAAGATATGTAACGGACAATCCTGGGGTTTGGTTTTTTCATTGCCACATTGAACCGCATTTGCATATGGGTATGGGTGTGGTTTTAGCCGAGGGATTAGATCAGATCAGTAAGATGGAGATACCGGACGAGGCGCTCGGTTGTGGATTAACCAGGAATTGGCTCATGAACCGGAGACGCCCTTAATTTAATCGGCACTAAACCGGCGTTCTCCGAGTGTTAAGTGTTAGCCGTTAGGAGTATGTTTGATATGTGTGTGTGTTTTCGTTGGGTTCTTAAATTCTTTCGGGACTAATATAAGGATGTTTTCATTTATTAAGATTAAATAACATATTAAGATTTAGTATCAAAGAGTTCTTCTTTTCTTTTCTTTTTTAATCAGCAAGTTCCGAATACATGAATTAAAATAATTTATTGTTTGTCCCAAAAAAAAAAAAGTGGACCTGAAAATTCAATACAGTAATTTTGGTGTGTATCATGAGTGATTTTCATTTTGCCAACATTAACTTACACATACTGTATATTCATTAAACTTGTTTTAACTTTTTTTTTTTTTTTTTAATTATTGAACTTAAATTCAATTGGCAATGCGACGGGCGATTCTGACGCAAGGTTGGGTCATATCATGAGTTTACTTCTTAAAAACCAAATGTTTTTTTTAAGTACCAAACTTCCAATGGTAAAGAACATGCACGTTTAAAACAAGTGGGAAACGCAAGCGAGAACACTAAAAAATAAAAATAAAAATGTCGGCAAAACAAAATATAAAAATCATAAATTTATACGATCGTATAATAAGGCTATTAGTCATTAGTCATGGTGTGTAGCCACAAGCCTCTTTGAGTGGCTATCTCTTCCATTTGGAAAAAAAAAAAAAAACACAATGAAGTTGATTATATATCAAACTGTTTTTTGTTTCTTTTTAATGTAAAAATGATTTGATAAGCTGATTTCGTCATCTTATCTAACACTATTAATTTGTTGCATGTACAAATTATAAGTCTCTACACCAACTTACTCAACGATGTTTTAAAGCGACTTAAATTCCAAATGGTATTAGTGTTTCTGTTAGTATATGTGACGTGGATCCAGATAAGTTTATAAAAGCTAAATCATTGGGGGAAAAAGGTCAAATGACTATGTTTTGATAAATATTAATAAAATTTCATATCGGCATAAGTAGTGAAAATTTCAGGTACTATGTTTCTATTTTTTGTTTTTAAATACAAAATATTGGAAAGTTAACTGTTAAAATGTTGTTAGAAACATAACACATCTTTTAATTGTCGTTTTAGAAAGGAGTGTGTTCCCAAAGCTCTGAAGACTCTTTTGAGAACTTGTTTTAAGGACGAGTTATTTTCTAAGTGATATATTCACAAATAGTATAAACTTTTCTACTGATTAAGATTATTATAGGTCGCCAAAAGTAGTTTAACTCGAAATTAAAGAACATCATTATTAAAATAAAATAAAAAGTAACATTATCAAAGACACAACTTGACATATGTAGTGTCTTAAAAAAAGTCTTAAAGTATGAATTAGTGTGGTGTCATAGCCATCCAAATTATAAAAACATGGGGGTAACCATTCCTTTCCAGATCGCAAAGGAAAAAGAAATTTTAAATGGAAAAGTATATTACAATTTGTTTAATTTGCTTGTTTGCACGAGATTTTCGTGGAGCTTTCGTCAAAAGGAAAAGTTTATCATTTCACACATCGCACTTTATTAGAGTTGAATTTGAATGCGATGTAGTAACATCATTGGAATAACCGTTAGATTACAAAAATTCTTGGCATATACTGTAGTTTTTATAAACTTTAATTCAAAAGTAAAAACGTTTCAGAAAATAAACTACTCCATTTACGTGGGATGATGTTTGGGGGAGGGTGAAAGACAAATGTCACTGTAAAAAGTTTGTCGTATAGACGTGATGCGCGGCTGTAAAGTAATTACATTTTAGGTTTTAATTTGATACGATTGACAATGGAATACTATGATTGATTATATAAAAATATACACAAGAAAGACGGATTTAATTTTGACATCTACCTAAAATATAGGCTTTTTATGTGATAATTAACTTTACTTACATGTTCAAAACTTCAAAACCTACCAAGAAGTGAGCTTGATAAAGTTTGGCATTATAAAGATTGTGAACGTGATCTCACCGTCTAAGACAAATTCAACCTGTCACCCTATAAACATGTAACATGAGATCACTCCTATACCGAATCTTCTTGAGATATTTTGATTGTTTACACTTAACACGATCAAAATTATGTCCATCAACCTTGTGACCAATCTAAAACCCCAAAAATAAAGAAAAAATAAAATACTTTTTGACCAAAAAACCCAATCTATGGGTTTGCCAACTATCTGTCCCTCTCTCTTACTCTATATATATATCTATGATGAGCATACATCATCATTCACATACATAAACCAATGGGTGTCTGGTGGATAGTGGTGGTGGCTGTCTTGAGTCTCTTGACTCACTCGGCGGCTGTCGCCACGAAAGAGTATTATTGGGAGGTTGAGTACAAGTTCGGGTTCCCAGACTGCAAAGAAGGCCCCGTCATGGCCATCAACGGCCAGTTTCCTGGCCCCACCATACACGCCGTCGCCGGAGAAACCATCGTCGTCCATCTCACCAACAAACTCAGCACCGAAGGCCTTGTCATCCATTGGCATGGAATCCGTCAGGTTCCTTTTTCTTTCTTTTTTTTTAAATACCGGAACTCTAAACGCAAATCCCGACTAGTTACAGATCTATAAAGTGCCGAGTAAAATTTTTTTTTTTTTTTTTTTTTTTTTTTGGAAAGGCCGAGTATTAATTAAGCACTACTAGAGAAATGTTTATAATGTCGGATAATTAATTAAGTGATCATCAATAACTCAGATCATCATCCCTGCCTCACCATATGAACTCGTTCAGATCTTATATTTTTCATGTACATTGTTTTGTTTCTCTATCCATAAGCATCAAATAATTGTGTCCAATTGTATAAAATATTATTAATTGGTTTGTCGTTGTTGGGTGATATAAAGAAGAAAATGGGCGAAGTTGCAGAAGTAATGGTTTAGTTGCACATGCCATGCATGACTTTATATCATCTCGATTCAATCACTACATTTACAAAGTTGATTTTTTCCATGGACTTTATTTATTACTCACTAAACACAATAGTTAGCTTTATTACTATGAAAAACAGTGTAAGTTTGGACCTTTGGTTATGACACTATCACACTACTACTCTATGTCTTGCATTCTTTTACATGCATAATTCAGCTTTAAAGTTAATTAGTAGATTAAGATAAAAGTAGATAAGTGAATAACAAATTATGTTTGTGAACATATAGTTGGGAACTCCATGGGCAGATGGAGCAGCGGGAGTTACCCAATGTCCCATTAACCCTGGCGAGACTTTTACCTACAAATTCACTGTTGATAAGGTAACACTTATTTTTTTTTTTGTTACTATCTTAATATATATATAAAAACAAGAATGAAGGGAACAAATGAAATGGTGGCAACTTGATCCCAAAATAAAATAAAATGATACGGTGCAGCCGGGAACACACTTCTACCATGGACACTTCGGCATGCAGAGATCAGCTGGGCTGTACGGATCTCTGATAATCGACGTGGCGAAAGGACAGAAAGAACGGTTGAGATACGATGGAGAGTTTAATCTCTTACTAAGTGACTGGTGGCATGAGAGTATTCTCTCCCAAGAACTCGGTCTTTCTTCCAGACCCATGCGCTGGATCGGTGAAGCTCAGGTTCTTTATTATTTTCTTTTACTATTTGAATTTTACTCAACAGTTTTATTTACTTTTCTACATTTTAATATTAATATTTATCTCAAAAGATTAAACACAAAAAGTAGTAGGTGGACCATATTTCTTTTTGCATAGTGGAGACTGAATGAGATAGCAATAGCCAATAGGCACGAGCAATATAATGCTGGCATTTTGGTTTCTCTGTTCCCTTTTTTAAAGCAAATTGTAGCAATTTCGTAAAATGTGAAAAAAATTTCATCATCTTTCCTTCAATGATTTGCTAGCCACTGAGTTTTGTTTTTTCTAATAGTTTTATCATATTTCATTTTCTGAATAATTGAAGAGCATATTGATAAATGGGAGGGGACAATTCAACTGTTCATTGGCGGCGCAAGTTAGCAACACATCGTTACCTATGTGCTCGTTCAAAGAAAATGATCAGTGCGCACCACAGAAACTCAACGTGGAGCCTAACAAGACTTACCGAATCAGACTCGCTAGCACCACCGCTCTTGCCTCCCTCAACTTAGCTGTTCAGGTTTTTATTATATACATTTTCTTTCTATGTTTTCATTATTCATCACACAATTCTAAAAGAAAAAGAAAAACCAAACCGCAACCCAAAAAAAATATGCAATTTTATTGCCTGTTCAAAGAATAAAAAATATTATTTCTGCCAATATTATAGTATTTTTATTTGTTCACAAAAAAAAATATTAGTATTATTCGTTATATATAGATCATAGTCATTTGGCAAATTTCAAATCCTAAGCGTTTTTCCAACTTGAAGTCAATAAATATGGCCACAAACAAAAGTAATAACATAGTGGGGTAATTTCTTCATATAGAAAAATAGATGTGTTAATTTAACAACCATGAAGCTAGCAAAAGAAATTAGAAAGAATGGGCCATCCAAAAAATCGATTGATAGAATAGATTAGATAGACTGCAAAGTGATGGAGTAGACCCACAGTGAAAGTAATATATATATATATATATATATATATATTACACCACAAATTGAGATGTGTGTATGTTAATCGTTTCCGTGTAGAGAGGGAGGGATTCTTCTTAGAGTAGTCTCAATCAATTAATGTTAAAACTGACCTTACTGTAGACAAACAAACCCAATAAATTTCATACATTGTGGAATTTTGAGGGTAAAAATTCCTCAAAGTGAAAGAACTTAAACAATTTGTGAAAATTTTACGGTAAAAATAAAATAAATAAAAAGAAGAAATACTAAAGAATAATTATCATTTCTGTTATCCAAATTTTATTTGTCATTATATCTTAAAATTAAACTGAAATTCTGATTATTCTTTGTGGTATTGTATCCCTTTTTTTTTATTTTACGAGATAAACTAATAAAAAGCTGATAAACAAAAAAAAAAATGCAAAATTCTTAAGTTGTGCTATATGGGCCCGTTTACAAGGCCTAATTATACGTAGCGGTCCAAGAATATCAAAACAAAACATACAGTATTTATTCATTTTAAAACGTTTCGATCACACGTGTGCTAAACTTTACACGTGCAGGGACACAAGCTAGTAGTGGTTGAAGCCGACGGCAACTACATTTCGCCGTTCACCACCGACGATATCGACATATACTCCGGCGAAAGCTACTCCGTACTTCTCACCACCAATCAAGACCCTTCCCAAAACTACTGGATCTCCGTCGGCGTCCGTGGCCGGAAACCCAAAACACCACCAGCACTCACTATTTTAAATTACGTAACTGCCCCTGCTTCCAAACTCCCTTCTTCTCCTCCGCCGGTGACTCCACAATGGAACGATTTCGAAAGAAGCAAAAACTTCTCGAAGAAGATCTACGCAGCGATGGGAACTCCATCGCCGCCGTTGAAACACAGAAAACGGTTAATTCTCCTCAACACTCAGAATAAGCTCGACGGATTCACGAAATGGTCTATCAACAACGTCTCGCTGACGGTTCCGGGAACGCCGTATCTCGGATCCGTTAAATACAAACTGAAAAATGCATTCAACTGGAAATCGCCGCCGAGGAGTTATCCGATGGATTACGACATCATGAATCCACCGCCGTTTCCAAACACTACTCAAGGAACCGGGATTTACGTTTTCCCGTTTAATGTAACCGTCGACGTGATTATTCAAAACGCTAACGCTTTAGAAGCAAACGCTAGCGAGATCCATCCCTGGCATCTTCATGGTCACGATTTCTGGGTTTTGGGTTACGGCGAAGGGAAGTTCCGGCCTGGAATTGACGAGAAGACGTATAATCTGAAGAATCCGCCGTTACGGAATACGGTGGCGCTGTTTCCTTACGGATGGACGGCGTTAAGATATGTAACGGACAATCCTGGGGTTTGGTTTTTTCATTGCCACATTGAACCGCATTTGCATATGGGTATGGGTGTGGTTTTCGCTGAGGGATTAAAACGGATCGGTTATATACCTGATGAGGCTCTCGGTTGTGGTTTAACCAAACAATTTCTTATAAACCGGAACCGCCATTAATAAGTTTTGTAATCAGTCATTGTTTGACTTGAGTGTGCTGTTTGTTTCGGTTGTGTTGTTCTGTTTTGTAAACCGAAGATTGGTTCATGTTATAATAGTGTAATTGGTTAGTCGGTTATATTGGGTTACTCTGACCTGGATTGGTTCAACAGGTCACTACGTCTTTCGGGTCAAGAAAGCCAGGAATATAAGCCGAAATAAACTATACCAACCGAATTAACATGGTGAAAAGAGATAAAGTCGATATTTAAATATCGAAACAAATTATTCGAACTTAACCGAAAACTTAATGTTCAAAAAGTATATCCAAAAGAGACAACGACATAGCAATATTTTGGTTCATTTGATCAAGGTCAAAGACAAGTTTATATTTAAATAATTTTGAATTCATATGTTTGTATGCAAGCTTTTAGATTTAATAATAAAAAATTTGTAGATACAGAAGTATTTAGTCATATATGATAGAAAAGATTTTGCTATGATTTAATCAAACCAGTTGTGGTGTTATATGTGCATTACTTTATTTTATAAAGTGCTGTTTTTAAAATTCTCTTTATTACAATACGACTAGTACTTTCAGATGATTTTAAATTACAATTTCGATTTGACTTTTTTTTTATCTAATATTGAATTGAATCTAGACCAAAATTTTAGACTAAATTTGTTTAATATATATATATATATATATATAAACAACAGCCACATAGACATACATGTCACGCATGGCTTGGGCCTTGGTAAGAGCTTAAAAGAGACATTCCAAGATATAAAAGTTGTGTTCTATATACTGACAACCGTATAGTCGATTTTGAGGTATTTGATTCCAATCCAGTAAACTACGAAACATGTACAAGATATACTTGCGATACATCTCACATTTCACAACTCAAAATCGCAATGTCTCGCAATTCGATAATTGTTCGAGCTATGTCTCATAATTTCATAACGATTCACAAATCTAAAGTTCATAGTTATATTTATAACTCATATGACAGAAGATAAAACAAGTAAATTTTGAAACCACAAATTGGAGCCAATTAACTGACAAGAAAGTTTTCTGACGTCAAGAGATATGTATGTACGGCGCCGACAATAGAGAACATCAGTGAACTATAAAGGAAAGTTACATAAGCATCATTATTGGTTATAGTAGAAAATCGTTCTAGTATTTCATGATTGCAGAAATATGAAACACTTCATGTGTTTAAATGTTATATTTAAGGTTGACAATATGAATCAATCAATGCCGTATATAGGAAAGTGAAAAAGAACATATCAGACCGATGGTTATGGATCTTTTACGGCTTGGATAATAAATGACATATATTTGTTGTCGTCAAATGAATATTTACATGATTTCATGAATTTACATCACGATTCGAATCTGAATCAATTTTGGTGACCATTCGGAGCACAAGGGGAACCAATGCAATTAGGTTAAAATAACAATTCACGAATGGTCGTTAGTTGGTTAAGGTGTACGTTAGATAGTTGCGCATTTCACATTACTATATTTATAAACATTACTCAGTTTATAGGAAAACGACGAGAGTTCCAATAACTGTGGAGTAGCCGACCAAAAAAATCCCCGGAGACACGTTTCAGACAGTTTGAAGAATCACTGCTGGCGACGAAACGTGCCTGCGTGGCATTTTTTTACTTTTCTAGCTATTGGTTCTATTCACTGAACCTCTTCTACATTTTCTCCAACAAAACATTATATTATTATGCTAAAACAAAAATAGTAAAAACATCATGGTTAGTATTGTTTTTCTTTGATTTAAATAGAGTTATACAAAAAAAATAGAGTTATATACCGTATAGACAACAGTTGTACTATATACGGCATCTCATTTGAAAATAAATCAAACATGATATTTAGATATTTCAGTTGACATTTCTGAAGGATAATGAAAATATGACCTGTTTCATTATCGTGTTTATCTCATCTAGCACTTTGACCGTTATACAAACATATATATTATATCATCAATAATCGAGGGTCAACCTTTCATGATTTATCAACTAATTTATATAACATCTTGCAATGAGAAACCGACAATTTATAGATGTCACTTGTTACTTGTTAGTATGGCGCCAGTATTACAAAATCTCAAGAAAGAGTTTAATTTAAGTCTTACAATCTGAATTTGTTTTTTTTTTCCTCGACTGCAATTACAAATTTCATATGATGCACGTAGCAAAAAATCAACAGTTTAGGTTAACCCAAAAAAGTCAAAGCGTTTTATATAAAAAACAAACTAGCCTAAGAAAAACAGCTTTTGAATTTCTAAAAAAAATTCGTGCATTAGAAATATCACTGTCAAAATGCTGGTCAATTTCACGAAAAATATTACAAAAGAATTAGATAGATATACTTTAGGTACTCTTGTGTTGTTAGAACAATCTTTGTCCGTCGAAAATGTGAGTTGGTTAGTTGTATTCGTTTGTCATAGTAGTTATATATACTTTAGTCATTTTTAACCATGATGACCCCCAAAAAAAGAGATTCAATTTTGGTTATATATGATATATACATTATATATATATATAAAATAATATAATAATAATATATGGCAGTAGTGTGTTTTTTTTTTAATTGAATATCATTAGAGCTGTATCAAACAATTACTGTTTTGTTTCAATTGATCAAATTGCAATATTTTCAAAAAATTAGATAGTCAATTTTTTATAAATACGCATCATATTTATTTTTTATATTTTTATAGATTGCTATAGTAGGACAATTGAGTCATTAATCATAAATTAAAATTTTCATAAGTTAATTCATCAGTAGTTTTGTTATATATCGTCAAAAATTAGTTTGTTTCTTCTAAACATTAAATGTTTTAGTCAAAACTATCATAAACATGAATTTTATTTAGACCAAATTATCGCAACTTATAGTTTTACGGAATTTAAGATTAAAATTTAAATGATGAAAAAAATTGACGCTAATCTTTCTATAAATTAATAATAAATAATGTATTAATAATTTATAGATATATTAATATAATTTTAGATTAATAAAATATTAAAATCCTAACATTATTAATTTATAGAGGTTTTAATATATAACACTTCTAGTTGTTTTTTTTTTCCTTTTCTTCTCTCTTGTTTTTTAGTTTTTATTTAGTTTTAGAAAACAAAAATGTTGTTTCTTATTAAACCATTAATTTTATATTCAAAAATTCTCGTCAAAATCTGTTGGTCAATATATAGAGCCAATATCCACAGGGATTAATTGTATATAAGATATCACAAATACATAGAAAATATAAGTGGTCGACAAAAAAAAAAAATATATATATATATATATATATATATGTTCAATATTTTTTAAACACAAAATACTTATCTATATATGCAACTTTTCATTTATAATACTATGAGCTTGTGCGATTTAGAATACTGGTATATCTAGCATATACTAATGTATCAAAAACAATGGTAAAATAAAAATGTGTTTGTGAAATCTTAAAAGAAAAAAACAATATAGAATGAGATTCTAGAGTCACCAAGCATGTTTTAAGACTTTAGTTTAGTGAATTTACGCATAACAGAAAATATATATTTTCATCAATGGTTGTTTTATAACTCGCATAGAAATTATGAAAATCAAAATTAAACAAAAAAGTATAGTGTAGTGGAGAAAAAGTTTTTTTTTTTTTTTTTTTTTTTCTCTCTTGATTTTTAGGTTTTATTTTATGTAATGCAAACGAAACAAAAAATGTTGTTTTTATTGAACCATTAACTTTATATTAAAAATACATCTATGGAATGCTTAACGGGGAAAAAGGAAAAAAATATGGACAGTAATGCGAGTCAAAATCTGCTGGTCAATACTCAATATTTAGAGCCAGTATCCACAGGGATTAATTGTATTTAAGATATCACAAATACATAGAAAATATTTTAAACACAAAATACTTATCTATATATGGAACTTTTCATTTATAATACTATGAGCCACTGCAATTTACAAGACTGTTATATCTGGCATATACTAATGTATCACACAATGGTAAAATGAATATATGTTTGTGAAATCTAAATAACAGAAAAAGTCACCAAACATGTTTTGAGGTACATACATACATGCTAATAAACTTGAGCAATTTAAAAGAATTTCTTAAATATTAGTATTATAATAAAGGGAAAGTGAAATACATGCGTGCTAATAAATGTATAAAATTTAGTGGGTGATGGCAACATTTTTTTCATTTTTTTCCTTATTTACCAGATTTATATTTTATTAGTAAATATATTGGTAAGGAAACTACCGAGTGATTTGATTGGTAGTTTTATTACTTTTGTGGTAAAGGGTCCACCATATCTTCTTCTTTTTTGGCATCATCCACCATATATCTACAGTGAGTCAGTGACCAATCAGTAAAACGATAAGTCGGTTCAAAATAACATCAAAGCGTTTGACGACAAAAATAAAATCAAAGCGTTACTAACTTCAAAAGTCAAAACGATACATTCTACTTCTTTTTCCCGCTCAATATTTTGTTTCACATTCGTTTACCATCCTTCTTACATTTTTCCACTATTCTGTAATTTTTTACAGTTCTACTTTTAAAATTTAACCGCTTTAAATCATCAATATATCACTTATATAGTTATATTATTTTACAAAAAAATTTGAAGTCTACGTGCAAGAATTTTTTTTTTGTATGTATAGATTTCGCATGAGTTGTTAAACTACAAAAATTTTATTTGAAGTCATTGTGAAAAATTACTTCTAGATTTTACTCTAGCAAATTATAATAATATAATATATAAATTGTGCATTAATATATACTGTTTCACTGATAATTTTTTTTTTAATCTGAATTTGTTGTTATTTGTTAAATAAATATTTGTAAAAAGCTAAATGTTTTTATAAACTGATATATTTAGTTATAGCAGCTCACTGAAATAAATGCGTTATCTATACGTTACCAATAGATTTTAAAAAAAATTTAGAGCGCGAAACATGATAGTCCCGTGTTACAAATTTATAGCGTGAAACATATTAACATATGAATAACGACATTGTAAATATTATTTTAAATTACGCGGTATAATATTGTAGCGCGTAAATTTTGCATTTGAAATTGTATCTATATTTGGTACTTAATTCTTGTAGTAGACACAATTTTATTTTCATATCTACCATAAGAATTTTATATGGAAATTAACATTATGTGGGTCTGATAAACATTTTTAAAAATTGAGTTAAATTAAAATCTAGAACATAAAGGGAATGAAACTCGAAAAAGATAAATATGAAATTTTTACTATATGCTTCCAACAAGTATGTGCCGTTCAACGTGACTTTTTTTACCGGCGTATAAGCACCCTTTCACAGCCTCACCCCTTAATTTAATCCCAAGCTCATTGTATATAAATACATATATACACATACATATCTCTCTCTCTCTCAGGGGTCCCAGTTGCTTCTTTGGTTTGAAACAACAACAAGTTCTCAGGAGTTATCTGGGTATATTCTCTTCTTCCTTCGATTCTGTTTCTTCTTGTTTGTTTTGTTTTTGCCTTTACGTTTTTTTATCTGCTCGTTAAAAAAATATTTTTCACTATGATTCTTTGGCTTGTTGAGTTTTAGTCTGTGAAATATTATCAGATGGGTTCCGTTGTCACTTTTGCAAGATCACTTATTTCCATAGTATCTGAACTGGATTCTGTTTTTTTTTCTTTCAAGTTTTTATGTCCGGGGAAAATGCATTAAGCGCTTCAAAAATCTATGATTTATCTTATCTATTACATGATAGACCATTAATCTCCTCTGTGCATATCTTTTAACACGTCTCTATTTTATTTTTTCCTATCGTATGTATTTAATCTCTTGTAGTAAATCATAATCGACTGAAACTGGATCTCTAAACCTTTGTATTCATAAAATTATTTATTTCACAATTCAGATCTCTGGATATTTTCATAAACAGCCTCTGTTTTTTTTTTGTTTTGGTTAATGCTAAGAGTTAGAGTTTTAGATTTTGATTAATATGTCTTTGATGATGATTATGCAATTTTATTCAACGTGAACCATATTTGATGCCTATCTTTATTTATTTTTTTTGTGTGTGGCAGTAGTGTCTGAGTCTCTGAGATATGTATAACAACAACAGTGGGGTTCTCCCGGGTTTCGTTTGTAGCGCGGTGCCTGGATCAAGCGAGGGAAAGGTGCGTTCTGATTCTCCACCTACTTCGTCCAGTGATCTGAGTGATGGAGACATAGCTATAGGTGCGCTTGAGAGGAAGATCTGGTTAGACAAACAACGTTTAAAGAAGCTCAAGGTGATGGCGAAGAACGGTGCTGGTATAGGAGGAAATGATGATAGTGCAGAGGCTTCGAGTAAGAAATTGATGTGCAAGGTACAAGATGGGATCTTGAGGTACTTGTCTATAGCAATGGACCAATGTAAAGCTCAAGGTTTCGTTTATGGGATTGTGTTGGAGAATGGTGATACGGTAACGGGAGTTTCTGATAATCTCCGTGAATGGTGGAAAGACAAAGTCAGGTTTGATAGGAATGGACCAGCTGCTATAATGAAGCATCAAAGTGATATGGATCCTTTTGTTAGTAATGAATGGTCTGAGTTTGGGGGTTCTAGTCCACTTAAGTTACTTGAGCTTCAAGATACAACTCTTGGAGCTCTTCTATCTGCTTTGCTGCCTCATTGCAGTCCTCCTCAGAGGCGGTATCCGTTGGAGAAAGGCGTGACACCGCCTTGGTGGCCAACAGGACAAGAAGATTACTGGGAGCTATTGCCTCTACCACAGATTTCTCGAGGACTTCCTCCTCCTTACAAGAAGCCTCATGATCTCAAGAAGATGTGGAAAATTGGTGTCTTGCTTGGTATTATCAGACATATGGGTTCAAAAATTCGCTACATACCGAATCTTGTGAGGCAGTCTAGGACTTTGCAGGAGAAAATGTCTTCAAGAGAAGGGTATTTTTGGCTCTCTGTTCTTAACCATGAACAAGCCATTGTTGATAAAAGACCTTGTCCTTTTACCTTCAGTGGGGAAGACAACAACAGCGCAAGCAATTTTCAAGTTCCTGGAGCCAGTGGGGAAGCTGGTAGTAGTAGTGTTCTGTTTCCTGAACCTGAAAATTATGATGTTGAAGGGGCTGGTGGATCCAATCGGCTCAGTCCTCACCCTGGATTTGATAACAACTCCACTTCTGTTTACAAGAGGAAGTTTCACGGAGATTTGGAAATGTCAATGCATCCAACAACCCTAACGTGTGAGAACAGTCTATGTCCTCATAGCCAACCAAGGATGGGATTTCATGAGAGGAACCAAAGAGAGACTCATCAAATCAGTTGTCCTTATAAAGTCTACCAACCCATCACACCCTTTGGTATGTCCGATTCAATGGTTCCTAATCCGGGTTATGACCCGATGCAGCAGCAGGTTGATCAGAACACTCAAGACCTGTTTAATCCACTCAACAATCTCTACAGACCAAAAGCTGCACAAACTGGAGGCAACAATGGTTATGGTTATGGTTATGGTTATGGTCATCTCTCTGACTTGGCTGAGAATGTGAGTGCTTCTCCTTCGCTGATGAATCATAATCTTGGTTTACTCTTATCTGATGACTTCAATGGCGATGCGGAAACATTTAGAATGGAGAACAATCTGCAGAACCAAGGTCAGGACTTGGACACACCATGGCATCATTAAAGAAAGCTTCATGAGTTTTCTAGTTTATTATAGCTTTGTTTCTGTTGGAAAAAAAAAAAAAAAAAGCGTTGTTTCTTTGTTTTTTTCTCTCATTGAGGACAGTTCTCATCTCTCCATTTTATAGCCTTTGTAGCTATGGAGAAGATTAGGTTTCATTTCATTAAAAATTATATAACTATTTAAAGTACTTAATTATTTATTTACTAGATTATTATCCCGCACATTTCAATATTAAACTCTTATAAAAATTAACCTATTTATAAATAGTAGTATAAAATTGTTAATTAAAATTAAAATTATTTTAAAAGTAAATCATTATATAATATGTTTATTGTTGACACAAATTTATTTTATAAAGTTATAAACAATTTAGATATAATTTTATCATCTATTTCACATACATTTATTTCAAACTGAATGTTTTACTAATTCTTATTCCAAAAAACATATTTCCTTTTGACAACAACAAACAAAAAAGAATATGAAACAGGTAAGACATAAGCAATAATAAATCAAAACATAAACACACCATAGATAAAATTAACAAACAAATTAATTTAGTGTGTATGTATATCTAAATAGTGAAGGCGACATGATAAAATTAACAACATTATTATTTGCCATCGAAAGTGAAAATAAAGAAGGAGAGACATAAATTAGATTCTATTTCTTACTATGAAGTAATTCAATTTTTTTATTATGTCTTTTTATACGGATTTGTTTCTATAATATAAGAGATTTTATGTTAAAATTGATGTTTATGATTTTATTTTAAATAATATTGATTGTTATTAAATTTTAAGAGATAATTCTGCATAAGACCCGTACTAGAAATAAAATTGTCATATCAAGTAGTCAAATTAATTATATGTTACTTTAAATTGATATTGATAGTTAAATAATTTTAAGTTATATTGATAATACAGTAATATTATGACTTTATTTCAAGTGATGTTGAATGTCATATCATTTTAAAGAAAATTTTAGATAAATCTGATATTAAAGAAAAAAAATTCCAATATGTAGTCAAACTAATTATAGTTTATTTCAAAATTAACATTAATACTTTAGTAGTTTTAAGGTTTTAAGTGATGTTATATATATTAAATTATTTTTTGGTCAATATCCCATATAATAAGTTCATAGAATAACACTTTAAAATAAAAACCAAAGCTTTTTCAAATTAATGATATGACTCTATTTAAGGACAATTCTCTAAAATACCAGACTTTTAAGCTTTTGTTCCACATGTACCACTATCAGAGAAATCTACACCTAAATTGGAAAGGAGGAACCCAAACATAATGTTTTTGTTTTATTTGTAATTTATTTATGAGAAATAGTTGACGTTAACACAATAATTTTGGATATTATTAAAAATAATGATTATGGTACATTTGGAATAGTAACTTAAAAAATATAGTATTTTAGGGTATTTCTCTTATTTTTAACAAGGTATATTTATTTATTTTAATGATAATAAAAATACATTCATTTGATTGTTGTCAATAGCTTACTATATTCCTCAATTAAAAAAAAATTGGTTTTCAGAATTTCTCTATTCAGTTGTATTTTGGGTTTTCGTTGATTTTCTTATGGACTTTATTTTTTATTTTTGGAAGCAATGAGAAGTTCTTATATATTGACAAATTAATATTTACTTTGGTATATCTGTTATAAACTTATCCATAATGGGGTTCTCCAATTTGCTGTTGTAAATGTCACCAATGGCAAGTTGAATTGATATCATCAATCATAAATACTCATTAATAATTTTCTAATAAAATCCCTATATGATATTCATGCAATCACGTCCCAATATGCACTTTCTTTATATATAAAAAAATAAAAATAAAATATATACACACCTGATTTGAAATTCAGCAATTAACTCACAATCCTGACTCGTCACAAATCAAATATTCATTCTCATCAAGAAATGGCCGGCATGAAACCGCAAGAAATGGCCGGCGAGATTAACTCCGGCGGATTCGTAACCAACAAAGTCGTCCACAGAACAATGCATCCATCGATAGACACTAACGATAGTACCTCGAGCCGGTACTCCGTCGATTCTCAGAAACCGAGAATCCGACCACCGCCTGGGACTTACGTCATCGAAATCCCTAAGGAAGTGATCTTCCGCGTCCCTCCGCCGGAAAATGCTCAACGTTACGAGTGCCTCTCTCGCCAGAAACCAAATCGATCGAGTTGCCGGCGATGTTGCTGCTATTCCCTCGCCGTCATACTCGTCCTTCTCGTCCTTGTAGTGCTCGTCGCCGGAATCCTCTACCTCGTTTACCAGCCGCAGAAGCCACGGTTCTCCGTGAGTGGAGTCTCCGTCGCGGGAATCAACCTGACGTCATCGTCTCCAATGAACCCGGTAATCAAAATCAAGGTGCGATCTCAGAACCATAACGGCAACGTTGGTTTCATCTACGGGAAACGAAATGAGGCTGAGCTTTTCTACGACGGAATCAAACTTGGTCACGGCGAGTTCACGGAGTTTAAGCAGCCGGCGAAAAATGTAACGGTGATGAGGACGACATTAAGGGCATCGAGTATTAAGCTAACGAGTTCGTCGCGCAAAGAGTTTAAGGAATCGCAGAGAAAAGGGAAAGTGCCGTTTGTTTTAGGAATGGTAGCGCCGTTTAAGTTTAAGATTGGCGCCGTTACGACCTGGACGATGACCGTTACGGTGGACTGCAAAGTTACTGTGGACAAACTAACGGCATCAGCAACTGTAATAACGGAGAATTGCGATACGGGCTTAAGCCTTTTGTGATTTTTCAGAGTTTTGTTTATTTATGCCTTGAATGATGTCCATGGGCTTTTTAGATTTTGGTTTGGCTCGGATTACTATATATATTTTAGTTCGTTAATTCAATAGGTATAATTTTTCCAAACTAGAATTGAAATTTGCCCCGTTCAAAATGAAAGTTTGATTTCATATTCTGTATTTGGCAATATTATTATATCAGATATTTAAAACAAATTAGCAGAAAACCTGTGAAATGATAAATATTTCATCAATGATATAATAATAAAATCATAGAAAATTCAAAAGAAAACTTACGTTTTACTGTTTTACAAGTTCAGTTGGATTTTGGTTAAATGCACATAGAACAAATCACAACTTGCATCCTTGAATCCTATGTTGTAGGCTTAACCGAGGACTTAAACTCCTTCCATCAATCTTTCAAAAGAGAAAACATCAGAACAGACCATGTTTCTAGTGATGTTTGGACATAGATAACAGGTCATCAAAATATACATCTAAGCCCTAAAACCGGAGTTCTTAACAGGTTTTTTTTTTTTTTTTTTTTTTTTTTTTTTTTTTCTTAACAGGTTTTTCACCTCGAATGCGTACTGCTACGGGTTACTCTTCTCCCAGTGGCACCACTAGTTGAAGCTAAAGAAGCTTGAGAAGAACCGTTATCAGTTGAGTCTCCCTGGCTCCTAAGTTGTTTTCTTCTCTTGGATTTTGGAGCTCTCGCTTGAGTCTCGTTTTCCTCTTCATCATTCATTGCTTCTTCTACAGCTTCTGCTTTTGTTACTTTTCCCAAAGGCCAAGGCTTCCAGCAACCAGAGCAACGTTTATCATCCTGCAATTTCCATGTGATCAGAGAGTATAATACTATTGAAAACAAACTCAAATTCCATCGGGGTTGAAGGAAAATCTAAATAAGCTGTGTTTACCCTTTGAGATAGCAGTTTTTTGAGGCAGTATTTGTGTATCCGGACTGTGCAACCTTCACTTGGACACAAATCCGCCTGGAAACAAGTGTCAAAAAACAAAGCATCATATATATGAAATCAGGAGCAAAAATATATCATCACAATTTGAAAACAATATATATGTGAATCCTAATCTAATCAGGTTTCTTCAGAATGCAGACCTTAACTCCAGCTTCATTGCAGACCTCACAGGAAGGAACATCATTGTTCCTGAACCAACTGCGCAGGTCAAGAAGAGATCTTATACCAACTC
This sequence comes from Barbarea vulgaris, assembly GCA_963667165.1. Lineage (NCBI taxonomy): Eukaryota > Viridiplantae > Streptophyta > Magnoliopsida > Brassicales > Brassicaceae > Barbarea > Barbarea vulgaris. The sequence goes on along the minus strand of OY763891.1, from coordinate 19,830,966 downwards.
CAATATTGCCCTCATTTGTGCGGCACAGCCATTTGTCCTTTACAAGTTCTCCAAGAGCTTTTTCCTTTTGAGACATTGAAAAGTTCTTGAATGCAGGAGGGACTTGCTGTTGACTGTTGCTGGCTTCACTTGGTAACTGAGATATTAACACGAAATCTGTCAACAGTAACAAAAATAATAAAATCATATAGCAATAAGGAAAATTTGGTTATATAGGAAAGATCCCAAATAGCTGTCTTCACCAAACAGGGAGAAATTTTGAGATTCTTTTTTAATAATGATCCGACAGTCTTAAACGGGGATGCAAACACTCTATATCACACGAGAAGAATATAACTTAGAGAGCATGAATATTTGATCAACAAGCCTACAACTCACAAAGTTAATTATCGTTTCAGATTATATCTCTTAGAGAACAGAATATTTTCAAGTAACTCTATAAGATAGTAGCAGTTTTGAAAGTCATCGTGATCAGTCAATTGAACAATGGATATGGATGGTTTCTTTTGTCAGTAGGTGAAGAGGTATATACACTTATCAGAGACTATGATTGACCTGATTCTCCAATCGGATATTGAGAGCATCAAAGCTCGATATGCAACCTTGAGCAGCTTCATCCTGTGCAATTGCTTCTATCTGCCAGAATATAAGTCATCAATGTCACATAAAAGTAGCACAGATATCCATTTTACATAATGCATAATCATCTGAGTGCACACATAGCAAGAAAAGAGAATGACAAAGCAGACTTTTATACAGTGATATAGCAATTCTCAAAAAAAAAAAAGCAAAAAAAGAGAGAAACCCAAATAATAATATTTCACAAACGGATCAAACTTTTACTTTCTAATCTAAATTCTTGACACAAAGGAGACAAAGAGATTTGATCAACAAGGAACAGAACATAAGCCGGAGAGAAAAAAAGTCCAAGAGTGACTTACAATTCCTTTAAAGAATGCAATCTGCGGAACAGAATACTTTGTGCCGAGTTTGGATTGCTCATCGGCCACATTGTTAACTACTCCATAACAGACTTGGCCATCATACTGATCTCTACAAGCCCTCAACTCAAAATGAACATATGAGAGTTCCTTGTTTATCTCAAGAAGGTACTTATCAAATATCTTCTTAGCAGCTCCTGCAACAAAAAGAAACGAAGAAAACTATCAACATTAAAATAATCATAACTCAATTCGAATTCATTTTCATTTCCTCAAATTCAGTATGCCAACTTATTCAACATTGTGGTTAAACCTAAGACTCGTTACCATCACATCCAGCAAAACAGCAGCTGCTTCAATATCAATCAGCATCACACCGAAAATGTTAAACTAACTCAGGAATTCAATATTCAAGCGAATTTCCCAAAAATTTTAGTAGCGGCTGATCAAATTGGGTAAAATTGGCGTGAATTACAGATTTTTAACCAATCCGGCGCAAACCCAGAAAATTTATTTAGATTGAATGACTAAGTAAACCCACAAATCAAGAGGAGAGACCGACCTGTGTTTCTTCCGGTGACGCCGGTGAAGATTGATTGAAATTCTTTCTCCTTGAGAGGGCCTCGTGAAATCAACGCCTGAATTAGCGTGTGGTGCTTCCAGTTTAGCGATACCATTCTCAGAGCTCTGCAATTTTCACCCTACGAAAAAGTTAGGGTTTAAGAATCAATTGAATCCAAGGATTTCTGTGAGCTAGGGTTTTTTTGGGGGAAAGAAACGACGGTGAAAGAGGGAGGGAGAGATGGCGGGAAGTGGAATCGACTCGATGACGTAATAAATTATATTATTATCATTTTTTTCCCGGGCCGTAAGAAATTGATTTTGATTTGACAGCTAATAAGTTAATAAGGCTTTAAAAAAAAAAAAAATTTGTTCTAAAACATCAAATTTCATTGCGCTTTATGCTTGTTGTGGCTAAGGCGGTTGAGTCGTGATAATTGCAATGTGGTCCTAGTTTAAGGAAAATTAGCAAACATGACAATGAAATGTATTGGAATTGCAAAATTGATACTATAAGAAAATACTAAAAAGAAAACTATATTTTAGGATAAAGGTAGCATTATATCAGCATAATGAAAAAGATGGATTGGAAATGTTATAATGTATTTCTTCTACATTCGCGCGCATCAGTTTTGTCATGACATTTATCTGATGTGACAAAAATTTTGTACTTGTGTTACATCATGACATGTAGAGACATTTTTTTTTTCCATCCATTTAACGAACACAAAACACAGTCACAAAACCAAGTGCAACAACTAACAAATTTTCTTTGCCCTTTTTAGTTTACTTAAATGATTTTAAATTGATTTTAAATTAATTTTAAAATCATATATTTTTTTTTCTTTGTAAAAAATCTTTGAAATCATGTGTTATCCAGTTACTAGTTTTAAAATAGAAGTTGAAAATGATGTTATTCATTTACGAATTTGTAATCTACGCTGCAGAGAATTGAAAAACAAAAACACTAGAATTGTTATTTCGAGTTTCATATATTCTCTCCAATCAAAATAAAGAAATTAGCAATCTGAAATTTGGTTTAGAATGAGAATTTTTTTTGGTAAAAGCAGTTTCCACAATTCATCTTCATGTAACTCACTTGAATGAAATTCAAAATTTCAGATTCAAAACAAGGGCTCTGATTGGTAACAACGCATAACTGTGTAATTGCATATTTGCAGAATAAAAATTTGCTGATTAAAAAGCTGTAGAATAAAAATCTGCATAATCAAAATTTTGTGTGATTGGAAATTATGCATAATGAAATAAACCACTAAATGCATGCTTATTTGCATAATGACTTTTTACTTGTATTTTTTTAGGCAAAAAGTAAATCTTGCGTTTTTGCCTAATTGTCTATTATTAGGCAATTTTTTGTGATTGGTAAAATACTTGCATAATCGCATTAGAAAACGCAATTAGGCAATTATGCATGTTACCAATCAGAGCAAAGAAAAAAACTTGAATTTTTTTTTTTTTTTTTTTTTGGTTTATCAAAAATTTCTACCAGAGTCAAAAAAAAAAAAAAAAAAATTCAAATCTTTTGCTAATAAAAGTCTATAAAAAGTAGGAACGATTTGGTGTGGTTTACGAAGGGATAATAATAATTAAAAAAAAAAAAAAAAAAAAAAGAAGAAGAAGAAGAAGAAGAAGCAGAAGCAGAGCATATACATGAAAATGATCATTGCTTTACATTTAAAGAAGAGAGAGAGGATCATAGGAATGGGAAAGAAAAGGTCACAGAAGATGACAAAACCACTGCACATCGCTACAACAGCACCCCCTCTCGGTTTCTCTGCTGTGTACCGTACACTAACCATTTACTACCATTTTAATTTTTTTTTTTTTTTTTTTGTTTATTTTGGTATGTATTTGCAGGACTGAGGGATTACGTACAAACAGTCTGTAAACTTGTCACTTCTTATCAACTAATTTGAAAAAAAAAAAAATGTTGGTAATATCAAATTCGAGATGATGATGACAAACAAACAAAAATCAAACTGATATATTTAATTTATCAACTTCTTTATCAACTAATTTAGTTCTCACCTTTAAAATTATGAATGTTTTGAAGAAATAACATATGTGACTTGTCTTCACTAGGCTTACCTATAATTAGCATTGTGAAGCAAACCAACCACGCTGCGTGTTACATTTTACTGTGGTAAAAAAGGTCGTTCGTTATATTCTGGGAAATCACCGTGTCAATAGACTTTATTACATGTGTAAAAATGTTGCATCATGTTGAGCTTTGCTATGCCTATGAGAACGTTTCTGTTGTACGTCTTACAATGTTTTCCTAAGACATTTAGTTTTAATGTGGAAAATGGCTTAAGATAAAGAAAAGTTCTCGTGACTTAAGAAAAAATAATGTTCTTCGTTCCTTGAAAATGAATCATCACATGTACACATATCTCAAATCTGACTATTTGTTCTTCATCGTCATATATCAAGTTTGATTTACTTAAAACTTAACACTACTAATACTATGTTACAAAAGGATATAAAAAAATACTATACATTTGCTCTTATTTATAGTTAATCATTGCATAACTGTAGTCGATCTGTAAAACATTTATAGCTCTTTCCTTGTACTGCAAAGCATGTTAATAGTCACAGACTACAGTTTTGTAGAACATTAATGCATCATGGCTTAAAGATATACACATTAATGAAAGTTGGACTTTCAACTCATACCATTATTTAGGACAACAGGAAGATGAATCCAAATGCACTAGGAAACGTACGATGCCGATAAAATTAAACTTCCTTTTTCTTTCTTTCCCAATAACAAGTGTAGCTGTTGATTCGTCGATCTGTTTATAAGCTAGCCTAATCCAAATCATTATGATTAGTTGATTACGCTCGAAAACAAAGTGGTCTAAATAGACTCAAAATTAATTTCGTATGTCGTCAAAATCAGCTAAGACCGTATGGACAATGTACCAACCCAACTACAATTTGCGAATAACTAGATTCGTCTCTAAAAACTCTATACTTGATCTTTTACATGACCGATTCTGGGCATAACACCATAAAACATTGACATAGAACCACCAATTTTCTAACATCAAAATTTATATACAAATAGGCTCCAATCTTGTCTTCGTATCTGTTTCCAGTGACCATCCAACATCGACATCGAGATCTAATTGATTCAGTAGATTTTCATCTCTATATTTACCTCTGAAGAATATATGATTTTTACTAGGTCTGGGTGATTCGATTCAGATTTTTTCGGATTTGAATAATTAGGATAGGAGACTTTAGTATCTGTTCGGATTTTATAACTATTTGGTTCGGTTTGTAAAAAAAAATAATATAATTTTGAAAATATAAACAAGGATTTTTGAATATTTTGTGTTATTTCTTATTTTAGGTATAAAATTATAACTAAATAAACTTAACATTTTTGGATATATACTTTTAGTTCAGTTTTTCGGATATACTGTTGGACTCGGTTAAAATATTAATTAATATATAATTAATATGGGTATGTGAGCATGTATTTGATCTAGAGCTTACTAAGTAAATAATTCATTTATTAAGCCAAACTAATAAAATCTCACAATAGCACATCTATTAGTTTTATTTTTTTTTGGTGAAAATCTTGTAATTAGATGGTGCATGAATATCCAACTTTTTTTTCTTTCTTTTTGAGAAATAAAATCCAACTATTATGTAACTTTTCCACATGCTGTTTAGTATACACTACAGTATACCAATATATACACACTCTTTTGCTATTTATTTTTTATAGCAATAAAATTTTTAAAAGATATATTTGCCATTTTCCCCATAATAGAGGAAACAAAATACAAAAAAAAAATGGTTAGGATATTACAAGGAAATTGATAGGACAATGAAACGAAAAGAATATTAGGAGAAAAATAAAATCCAAAAGAGAAAAAAGTGGGTCCTACATAATTACAATATCACGTCTGCGTCTGCGTCTTTATAGAGACGGACTTGTGTTATGAGTCCGAGATTTTAGTGAACCACCAAACACACCCTTCCCCCTTAAATCTCTCTCTACCTCGCTTCTCTGTAAAAGTTTCGTTTCGTCTCCCGTCGTCTTCTTCAAAGCTACTACTAGGTCTAGTTTTTTTTTTATTCAAATCCTTCAATGTATGCTCTGTTTTGCTGCTACGATCTTTCTGTTTCATATATCATGCATGGTTACTGTTGAATCCTTCGATTTTTTGGGTTTTTTTTTCCTGCTGTTTTTGAACGATTTCTGCTGTTTAAGTTTTTTTTTTTTTTTTTTTTTATTCGTCGTCTTCATATGGTGTTTAACGCTCCAAACAAGTGATTTTGTGCTTTTTTTTCGTCTTGTTTCATGATTTTCTCTGTTTTTTAGGTTAAATCTTTCAGGATTTCTCCGGTTTTTCATCTTCGTTGTAACATTATTTCGTCGTTTTTTTTATTCTCAGATCTCTTCTTATATATCTGAGAAGTTGCTGTTTGTTTTCAACTGTGGATTTTTTTTTTTTTTTCGTTTTATTTCTGATCTATCTGTTTTTTTTTTCCAAAAATCTGGGTGTAAAATGTTGGCGTATGTTCATTTATTAAAAAAATAATTTGTTATATCCGAGAAAAATTTTCTGGGTTTTTTTTTTTTTTGGGCTGCTTTGTGCTCTTTGTCTTTAGCTTCATTGTTTATTCGATTTTTTTTAAAGATCTGTTGGCTTCACTCACACTCGCTTTTTGGGTGTCTATATTTTTTTTCTTTGGTTAGGTCATATATCTTCATGTGCACGTACATCTCTTTCGTCTTCACGATTTTCTTATGTCATATATCTTCCTTGTGCTTGTTTGAGGTGTTGTGATTTTTTTTTTATTTGCTAAAAAATTTTGTTTGGTTCATCCAAAAATGGGTTTCGTTTTTTTTTTTTTTTTTTTTTTTTTTGGGTTTTTCTCTTAGTCGCTAAGCTTGAAGTATGGCGCTAATGGTTTAGTTGAGAAATATGATATCGTGTTTGTGATGGTGTGTTGGGTTATTGACGAATTTGTTTTTTTTTGGATGTGTAGTTTTCATCTCTAGTGCTCTGTTTAACTATCCCTTGGGTTGTATATTTTTTTTTTTGGGGGTCCTGAAGCATGTTGTATCTTCTGTGATATCTTGGTTTTCAGTAACTGTGGTGAAGATTATTTGCTATTTTGTCATGATTTGTGAAAAAAAAACTGGCTTGAACACATTGCTTTCTTCCTTGGGATATTAGTAGCGTTGAACAAATAATTTGTGGTGTTATCTTTTTCTGATCTTCTATTTTTTGTACTACAGATATGACTTCTGAAGAACCTAATGGGAGTGGCACAAATCTAGAGGCAGGGTTACCACCTCCTCCGCCTCTCGTTCCATCTAGTGTTGTTCCTGAACTGGAGCCTGTGAAAAGGAATGTTCTTCTCCCAATGGCCAGGCGTGGCAGCGGGTCCAAAGGACAGAAGATTTCTCTTCTAACAAATCACTTCGGAGTCAAGTTCAACAAACCAAGCGGTCACTTCTTTCATTACAGTGTATGTTTTTCTTGTTTCCTCTGATACCCTATTTGTATCATTGCTTTTCCTGTTTACCTTTAGCATAAATGATAATGGTTCACTGCTTTTGAAGTATTTGCCTGCTATGAAATTTTTGTTTGTATGTATCTTCTTTAGTTTCTTCAAGTGTTTAACTGTTTTCTTTGCTTTCCTGTTTATACTGAGCATCAATGATAAGTGTTCAATGCTTTGATGTCTTTGTTTGGTATTCACATCTCTTGTTTGCCTTTAATGCTTTGATGTCTTCCTCTTTTACAGTCTTGTTGTCATCTCTGCTTTCTTGTTTTATTTTATGAATAAAAATTGTTTCACACTGCTCAAGTACTTTGACTCTGAGGTTGGATTTGTCTCTTTGATATTGGATACAGGTTGCTATCGCATATGAAGATGGCCGTCCAGTGGAGGCTAAAGGTATCGGCAGAAAGATTCTTGACAAAGTTCAGGAGACCTACCAAACTGATTTGGGTGCCAAATACTTTGCTTATGATGGCGAGAAGACTCTATTCACTGTTGGTCCTCTTCCCAGCAACAAACTTGACTTCTCTGTTGTTCTTGAAGAGATGTCTTCTAGCAGGTGTGATATTCTATTTCTTTTAAACTTTTTGAAGTTGCTTTACTGATTCCTTTTCTGAAAATTCTGTAATGCTTTGGTATTCTCTGTATCTGCAGAAATTCTAGCCTCAATGAAACAAACGACGCGGACAGGAAAAGATCAAAGCGTCCCAACCAATCAAAGAAATTCATGGTTGAGATAAGCTATGCTGCAAAGATCCCCATGCACGCTATTGCAAGTGCGCTTCAAGGAAAGGAAACAGAGAATCTCCAAGATGCTTTAAGAGTGCTGGATATTATCTTGCGCCAGAGTGCAGCTAGGCAGTAAGTTATTTACCGGATGTATTTAAAAATTTCGTTGTTCAATCATTTATGTCGTGTTCTCATTTCTGTTTGCAGAGGTTGCCTCCTTGTTCGTCAGTCATTTTTCCACAATGACGTACAGAACTTTGTGTCTATCGGTGGAGGTGTTGTTGGTTGCAGGGGGTTCCATTCAAGCTTCAGAACTACTCAGGGAGGCTTATCCTTGAATATTGGTAATTCTTTTTCAGATTTAATGTGTGTTTAAATTTTCTTTGTAACATTTGCCTGTTAAAACTTTTGATTTTTTTCGTTTTGGTGTTTCTTCAGACACTTCAACCACGATGATAGTACAACCCGGTCCTGTTGTAGATTTCCTACTCGCAAACCAGAACAAGAAAGATCCATTCAGTGTGGACTGGAACAAGGTACATCATTTTATTTTATGCTGTACAATTTCCCTGATGTTTTACCATCTTTGAGAAGTACTCAACTAACTTTCTCTTTTCAGGCTCGACGTACTCTCAAGAATCTGAGGGTTCAAGTTGCCCCCTCAAACAGGGAATACAAGATAAGTGGTCTAAGTGAACACAAATGCAAAGATCAAATGTATGTCAAATCTGATTTTTTTTTTTTTTAATTTATCATATGTTTAAATTGCGTTTACTTTGTTCTAAGATATCTGTTTTTGATTGATGTAGGTTTACGTGGAGGAAGCCTAAAAACGAAAAGGGGGAAGTTGAGGAGGTTGAGATCTCAGTGTTCAATTATTATATGGAACGCAACATTGAACTGCAATATTCAGGTGACTTTCCTTGCATCAATGTTGGTAAGCCGAAACGTCCTACTTACTTCCCAATTGAGGTAATTTAAGTACATTGTACGTTGTTGTTATTCTTTTTTCCTGCATTACTTCTGTTGTGAGATAATGACAATTTTGTTGGTTTTCGCATTTGCAGTTCTGTGATCTTGTGTCTCTACAGCGATACACAAAATCGCTTACCAATTTTCAGAGGGCTGCCCTTGTAGAAAAGTCTAGGCAGAAGCCACCTGAAAGGATGGCTCTGCTAACCAAAGTAGGTCTTCTTCCATTTTACTTGATAGTTTGAAACACTTTCTGGTTATTATGATTTATGTTTTGATTCATCTTGCAGGGTCTGAAGAACAGCAATTATAATGCTGACCCGGTGTTGCAAGAAAGTGGTGTCAGCATTGTTCCTAACTTCACCCAAGTAGAGGGCCGCATTTTGCCAACACCAAAGGTGACTTTCCTTTCTTCCCTTGTTGTATCTTTTCCTTTTTGTTTCTGGAAGGTTTAATATTAATGGTCTTTGTCCTTGTTTCCAAACAGCTGAAAGTGGGCAGAGGAGAGGACTTATGCCCTCGCAATGGGCGTTGGAACTTTAATAACAAGGTGATTATATTTTTTATCCTTTGCTCTAGTTTTAATATTTTAACCTCTGATACTAATTGGATTCCGTTTGTAGCAACTTGTTGAGCCAACAACGGTTACTAGATGGGCTGTTGTGAACTTCTCTGCTCGTTGTGATACACATGGGCTTATTCGTGACTTGATTAGATGTGGAGGGATGAAGGGAATTGTAAGCTTTCTTTAGGATCATTACTTACTATAGAAACATAATCATATGCACAACCTCTTATAATTCTTCCCTTGTTCTGTACCTTTCATTTCAGAACGTTGAGCCTCCATACAAAGAGGTCTTTGAGGAAAAGCCTCAGTATAGGAGTTTATCAGCTAATCTGAGAGTAGAGAAGATGTTTGAGCTGATTCAATCCAAACTCCCAGGGCCGCCTCAGTTCCTTCTTTGCATACTCGCTGAAAGGAAAAACTCTGATGTTTATGGTACAGCACTCTAACGTTCTTTTATAGTCTGTTCCCCCCCCCCTCATGCAAATGTGTAACTCTTCATATACCAGGCCCTTGGAAAAAAAAGAATCTCGCTGATCTTGGAATCGTGACCCAGTGCATTGCTCCCACTAGAGTGAACGATCAGTATCTCACCAATGTTCTCCTGAAGATAAATGCCAAGGTGATCTCTGAAAACTGTCAATAAGAGTTGCAGGACTGACTGTAACTACTTTACAGCTGAGCTGATTTCTGTTTCATGATTCGTATATGTAGCTTGGTGGATTGAATTCGCTGTTAGCTATGGAGCGCTCACCAGCAATGCCTTCAGTGACCAAAGTTCCTACCATCATTGTTGGAATGGACGTGTCGCATGGGTCCCCTGGAATGTCTGATATACCATCAATTGCTGCGGTAACATTATTTAGTTTTCTAATCGTCTCTTATCTAATGTCTAACTCTTGTCTAGTGTTGGGTGTTCATTCTTGGCAACATCTCTGGTAACTTGGTGTTTGTGTTTGGAAACCATAGGTTGTGAGCTCCAGACAATGGCCACTCATCTCAAAATATAGGGCATGTGTGCGCACGCAATCGCGCAAAGTGGAAATGATTGATAATCTCTTCAAACCTGTCGCTGACAAAGACGAAGGAATATTTAGGTAAACTTCCTGGACTGTTGTGCTGTACCCATAGCTGTGTCAATTTATTCCAATTTTAATGTTCTTTGAACGAAAAGTTACTGTTTGGCATCAGTGTAAGTAGAGATTTCATGCTGTTTACAGGGAGCTCTTGATTGACTTTTACACTAGTTCACAGCTGAGGAAACCAGAACACATAATTATTTTCAGGTATACTTAAATATGTCAAGGTATCATGTAAAAGTAGTGTAATACAATTTGTTAGCTCACTGTTATTAATATGCATGTAGGGATGGTGTGAGTGAGTCTCAGTTCAATCAAGTTCTTAATATTGAATTGGATCAGATGATGCAGGTATGTTCAGGCGCTTTCAGTGACCTTTTATTTAGTAATATATATATATATGTTGGACATCTTTGGGCCTGAATTTGTTTGTTAAAAAATTAGGCATGCAAGTTTCTGGATGCAAATTGGAACCCTAAGTTTACAGTGATCGTTGCCCAGAAGAACCACCACACCAAGTTCTTCCAGGCTGGAAGCCCTGATAATGTTCCTCCTGGTACAATTCATTTTGACCTGAGCTATATGATTTTCTGTTTCTGTTGATCAATCATAGTGTTTAAAATGACCTGAAACCTGGTGTTTGCCTGCAGGAACAATCATTGACAGCAAGATCTGCCACCCACGCAACAATGACTTCTACCTCTGTGCCCATGCTGGAATGATTGTAAGTAATAGCTATAGCTCTTGCAAAAGTTTCTTAACCTAATTAGTTGCTATGTTTTATGAGGGAACAGTAACATGTCTCATATTGGTTTCCTCTTTTCTATTGATTTCGATGTGTTAGGGAACTACAAGGCCAACACATTACCATGTTCTCTACGATGAGATTGGATTTGCTACAGATGACCTCCAAGAACTTGTGCATTCTCTATCCTATGTGTAAGCACACTAGATCACCTTTCTGACTCTTTTATCTGATAGGTTTCATTTTGGACTTGCAATGTCTGCTATACTTTGACAATAACCTTTTTTTTAATTGTTTGCTTTGATACTTGTAGCTACCAGAGGAGCACCACTGCCATCTCAGTTGGTAATTCTCACATCTTTTATGCATTGCTGCTGCTGATACTTTAATACATTATGAGCAATGTTCTCAATTCTCAAGTTTCCTATCTATTTTCTGCAGTTGCACCTGTTTGCTATGCACATTTGGCAGCTGCACAGATGGGAACTGTGATGAAGTTTGAAGAAATGTCTGAGACTTCTTCTAGCCATGGCGGGATCACCACACCTGGAGCAGTCGCTGTGCCTCCCATGCCGAAGTTGAACGATAAAGTTGCAAGCTCCATGTTCTTCTGTTGATGGAAACATGGTTTAAGTTTCTCTGCTTTTGATACAACCAAGAACCAACTTACTTGAAAATACCCGTTTAGTCTTTCTCTGGGTACGCCGATGCTCCAATTGTTTTTGGCGACCCTTCAACTTTAATACTCTCTTTTATGTTTTGACTATCAAGCTTGGTATTTTAAGACATTGAGTTTCTTCTATTTAGAGATTTTACTATGACAGACATGTTACAGTAAACCCTTAGTAACAAAATTATTCTGGATTTTCAGAGTATATAAAAACTATTACAATAAAATGTTCAGTGTGTTATCCACAAGCACTGGTAAATGCAAAATTGCTTTTCAACCACAATGAGAACATTATTAGACCGACAACAAATCATCTCTTATGCATAGTGATTATTCTTGGGAGTCAAGTCATCTTCAAACTCAATTCTAGAATTTATTTTGCCACATTTTCTTAAGAGGCCATCATCATTCATGGTTTAAGCGATTTCGACCATCTTTGAACAATGTAAATTTAGTAACTGTGTTGTAGGCAACAAAAAGGATGATAGAGCAGAAACGACATGCCAATATTAGCAGGCAGATAACAATAATTTACAAAAATAAAAATAAAATATACTATCTAAATAAAAATTTGCAAGTAAAACATCTCTTATTGTTTCTACAGACTACAAATCACATTCTCCTTTTTTTTTTTTTTTTTTTTTTCAAAAATGGAGTAATTAGAAAATGAAATCCCTATATGTACAAAAGAAAAAGGAAAAAAAAAAAAGAAATGAAAAGAGAGGGCGATACTCTGGGTAGATGAACGCCTCTTCAGTCAAAGCTCACTGTTTGCTGCATCAAAATCTAAAAAAAAATTATACCAGAAAAGAAAACACCACCAAGGAAAATATCCTTTTAAATTCAGTGTGATGGCTTCTTCACGATGGTTGGTCTCTTCCCCCACAAAAAAGAGATACACAAAAATTTAGGTCAACGTTTAAGGATCATTTGCTCTGGCAGCAAAATCATATATGTATATATCTCTACTTCTTCTCTTCACATCTTTCAGTGAGACTTGTTTTCCTTCAGGTTTGTGATTATATCCTTTGCTCGGAAATCATCTATGCTTCGGTATTCTTCCTTCAGTAGCTTCTCTAGCTCAGGGTGCTTCTTTATCGGTTCCTTTTTGCCTCGGTAATGGTGGAACGCCCTATACAGGAGAGGATTAGGTACTTTACAATACAACCAATCAAACATTTTCTATAACCATAAGAATGCATTGAGACTGTGTTAATATCTTTTAACCTAGATTACTACAAGCCCATCTTAATATGACCAAATTTCTATCTCCATCAGCATAATCTCCAGAGACATCACAGTTTCAGTAGCAAAAATATTGTATAACCATTAATTATAACGAAAGAGCTCTTACCAATATTTCTCCAAGCCATAAAGATTTCCCTTGTGATAAAAGTCAAGGGATAGCTGCTCAAAGTCCTTGTAAAGATCCTCAACGAAGTGCTTCTCCAGGCCATAACTGAACAAACAAGGCACAGCTATATCAGTTGGATTAGTTTTTTAACAATAGAGAGCTTATCCGACGTGAATATAGAGATGGAATACACAAGCACGTCTATGAAGTATGTATTACCTATAAAACCTAAAGAGACACTCCAATCCATAATTGTAATTCTCAGCTGCATCCTCAAGAGCAAGCTTCTGGAAATCATCATACATAGATGGTTCAAACGTATCTCTGAGGAAATACGACCAAAATCGATACAAATGGTTCATTTCCTGCAAATTGAACAGCCAGAATTTAGATGCAATTCTAGAAACTAGGTTAAAATCTCTATTCAGACTAACGAGCATGATTTGAGTAATTCCATATGTGACAGTTATGGCGTGTTTTGAAGTGCATGACAAGAGCACAAAATTCATTGAAAGGAGGTTGACATGAAACTGACCTCACTGCATCCGCTACCCAGCTTCTTCCTTTCGTTTAAGCAGCGCTTGCGATACTTCAAGTACCTATGGGTACATTTAAAAGGTATGAGAACAAAGGACCTCAAGATACAATCTTATCCTCCCAAATGATGCTCTACACAATATACTCGAGTTGTCTAACCAAATAAACATAGACTCACTTTTCTTGTTTAAATCCATTCTCTTCCAGCAATTGGTGGCTCGGATGTTGAAAAGGTGGGAATGATTTTGGCAAAGAACCCACAGGTGGACTGCTTCCAGAAAGTGTACACTGCGGCGATGAACTCAATTTCGAAAGCCTAGGGCTGTGAAACGTCAATACAAACAGAATATTAAGAAAAAAATGAAAAAATAAGAAATAAGAACAAGCTGGGAGGGAATATAATGGATTGCTAGGATGCTGACCCATGACTGTCTGGTGGTGTAGTACCAAAGAAGAATCCTATGGAGCTACTAGGCGGACTTTCTGATATATTTCCATGGTTCCTCATGTTACTCGAGAAGAACCTCTGTGCACGGGACATATGATGTTTGTGCGTTCCTTTATTTTGTTTCCTCCGTGAATTAGTGATTCCGTGCTCTTCACTTCCATCATTTGCTGCAGAATTTTCGCCTAATTTAGTATTCAATCCTCCCCCAGATTTGATTTTTCCATCTCTGCTTTCGAAATGGGAGTTGTTCTTCCTACGGCCAGATCGATTCTTTTTTATCTCCTGTTTCATTGTTGCCATTACTGATTAGAAATTGGACTCCGGGAAGGTAAATCATATCATTTAGCAAAAGATTCCTAACCTGCTCAAAGTAGTAAAGACCATCGTTTATAGTAGAGGCAACCTCCTTAGGAATGTCTTTTGCTTTCGTCCCACCGATTCCAGTGCCATCACTTTTCCCACTATTCTGTCCATCATATAACGGAACATGAATAACTGACTCCACCAACATAGTGTTCAAGTAAATATATAACAAGTTCCATGTAATACCTGGGTAACAATTACAAGTTTCTGAATATCCTGATGATCATCAACAGCCATATCATCGTCTTCATACTCAATACTACAGGAAGTCAAATAAACCAAAGCATCAACTGCAGTGCTTTATATATGCAGTTTCAGATTTACATCTAAAAAGAAGGCATATTGGAAACAAAAACTAAGGATGAATCACAGAGAGAAAATATGATGCAAGTCGATTTCTGGGTTTTTGGATTATTTGTGAAAGATATATAGTCTGAATTTTAGAGAGAAAGAGCTCAAGTAAAGTATAAAAGGAACAAGCCTCTACTTTGGTTGTATTTGTCAATAACCACATTAATCAGCCATAATCTCCATTATACTGACGCCCTGTGATCTACATCAAGACTGTGTAATCCTTGACAAAGATATTTAGGAATCTTATTTTTATCCACATTGAAACCATGTAACCCCACAAGAGAGCCAAGGATAAAACGTTTTACCGAATTGCAATTGAGACTAAGAGAGTAATTAACTACGTTCCAATACGCCTAAACTCTTAATTGTCTTTTTGATGTATTTTAAAATTATTTTAACAAGTTTTATCTTACACGCCAACGTTTTTAAAGTACCCCATATACAGAGACGGAAAGAAAAAACCTGTAATAAAAAGGTGTAAATTTCTTACGAAATACATGTTTTCCTAGTGAACTTAAGCTGTCTGTCTAAATCAAACTGGTATTATACTATTATCAAGAGTATAATACCAGAAAGAAAGTATCAAGAGTATTTAAGTCATGCATGCACTACCTTTTGGACATGGAGAGTCCACTCTTTCTCGGGCTCTTGTGCTCCAGATCTAATTCCTCGTCAAGCAAGAATGTGTTTGAAAAATCGCTTGACAAGTCATCCACATTTCTTTTTTCGTATGATGATGATTTCAGGTAATCACTTTCATAATTGTTAGTTCTTGACGACTGAGCTCCCTGCACCACACAACAGAAAAGCTATGACTGAAGCAAAAACTGAAATTTCATTGGCAGTTTTACAGAATCTCTCTAATTAAAGAAAAGGAGTTCTACCTCTGAAGAGCAGTCATGTATGGTAGGCTTTGAAGAACCCTTTGAAGGGTTTCCAAAATTATCTCTGCTTGGTTCTGAGGATTCTTTGTCACCGTCTCCAATTTTCTCCTCAGAGGCTGACCCCTTAGATGTAGGAACCCATTTAGACCACTTGTCGCGGTTGCGTATCTTGTCACCCTGTAAAAAAGTACCAGCATTTCAAATTATGATCCAACAGAATTTATACTGCTTTGACAAACACAGTAGGCCTTTCACCCGTCGAAACCAATCAAGCTCTCAGTTAGGTTAGAATAATTAAAAAGGGCTTCTTTAAACTGCTATTCAGAGACAAAACTCTAAACAATTTTTTTGCTGATAGCCTCACCACACTAGAAATACACAATAAAACCAAAGGAAACAAAGTGTTCAAAGAAACAATTTTTTATAAAAAAATTAAAAAACCCGCCAAGATGTGCTAGTAACAAAACATTCATCATTTTAACCAGAGAAGAAGCAAGAAGGCTTATGGTAGTCTAACCTGCACTTCAACAGAACTAGAAAACCCCAACGCATAGACTATAAACTCAACATCCATGGTCATTGCCCTAAGCTGCAATTCAATAGTAAAAGAAAAATTAGCAACACATCTGAGTACAACACAGATGACAGAATACACGAATGCAAACAAAAGCAAGTCAAGTTCTTCTAACGAATTTTACCCTTTTGAAGCCGGCTATAATTTTTGTGGGAACCCATCCTTGTTCATCCATCAAGGAAATGAGGTAATGGTCATTCTCAAGGTTTTCATCACTGAAAAAGGAATAAATAAAGGGAAGGTGATCAGAGCAAGATGAGGTGCCATTCTATTAATCAGAAAAGATGGACTCAAGGCAAGGAAATACTCCATGAAAATCCCAGAGGCATAGCAACGGAGTCAGCTGAACATAATTTAAAAGCACACAAATAAAAATTGATATAGAGAAGCATAACTTGCCTGAAATAATACTCTATTTGTTTTATGACTCTATCCCTTAAGTCGAGTTTTTCTGGAGATAGTACTGGAGGACCCTGGTTTATAGGGTATGGAGCAAAGCGTGGAGGATAAGGACCTCTTATAGCACCAGGAGGTGGAGCGGGCAAGTAGTATACAGGACCTATATCAAATGAAGAAACAAAAAAACAGCAATCATGCATCAGAAACGAACAGTTAGCCTCTCTCTTAATGCTAAATATATTAAAGAGCAAACCACTTAAACCGTATCAGGTACTCTCAGCCAGTCCCTTTTAAACACATTGGCAGAGAATCAATATCTTACCAGGAAAGCCTGGACCAACCAGGAACCCAGGAGCTGGACCCATGTATGGATGTCTCATGAAATTCCTTGGTCCAGCACCTTGTGGCATGTTTCTGGGGTCAAAACCCCTCTGATGGTGCCAAGGCTTTCCAGGTTCCCCTTGAGGAGGTGGCAGCACAGGAGGAAGAGGGGAAGCTTGAACTTGCTTCTCATTGCCAGACTCTGTAACAGTAGGTCCAGGAATCGGGTAGGGAGGATAAGCAGCATGTTGTAGAGGCATCATAGGTGGAAAAGGAGGTGGAGGATATGGTACAGGGTGCATGAGATAAGGAGCAGGCGGAGGAGGAGGAGGAGGACCGTTATGGTTGCTCCTCGAGCCTGGTTTAGAATGACGGGCAGCTGAGTTCTTGTGTCCAGGATTACCCTTTCCACCAGCCTTAGTTTTCGCTTGACCAGTTACAGCCTAAACATCAAACAATAAACTTTTTCAGTGGACAAGTTTAAGCTACAAATTAATGCTAGAGAGCTTACTCTTGTCAGTCGTATAAAACCTTCCAACCCAAGTAAAGGAAAATCACAAAAACAACTTGAATTCATATATATCATGCATCAAATTCGTAAAGAAAACAATCTAATCAAGATTTTCAAGGTCAGGTACTAAGCGTATCTCCAACTTAAACCAAACACGAACACAAGGAATATTCAGTATTCAGATAACTTACAGCTCAACCCTAATTAGAACAACGCAATCACTATAATAACGGAAATTAATACTCAATAAGCACAATCCAACTCCATTAAACAATAATTGAATACACTAACCTGAGTGGGGATTGGGATAGAGCTCGGAGAGTTATTGGACGGCGGTGCGGAGGCCAGAGGAATCTTAGGACGCGGCTGTTGCGCTGCATCGGCAAGAGCAGGCCAAGAGTGAGCTCCCATAACAGGAGCATCAACAGTAACGGCAGGAGAAGCAGTTGTTTTCCACGGAGACTTAGCCGCACAACCACTGTCACGTCCGATCAATTCTCGATCATCGGCCAATGATGATCCCTCAGTGTCCGCCATCATCAGATAGATACTCCAAAAACTCAAAAAATTAAACCCTAACGGAAACAGAATAATAAAAAAAACACGGAAGCAATTGAGATTTGGATCAAAAAGAGAACAAGGAATCAAGGATCGGGAGGAGATGATGCAATGTGATAAATAGAGATTATTTGAGAGCCCCAAAGCAAAAGTATGGAAGAAGTAGAAGAAGAAGGAGGAGGAGGAAGCAAGGAGGCAAGTGTGTTTTTTGGTGGCGCTCTTTAGGAATATAAGAGAATCAACAAACAGTAAAACATATAACCCCAAAAACCCTAGTTACTTACCCTTTCCTTTTTTCTTTTTGATTTTGGAAAACCAAACCAAAAAAATAAAATAATAATAATTCATGATACAGTATATTAATTAGTTATTATTATTATATTTTGGTAATTTAAGTGTTTGTCGGGAGGAAAAATAGGGAAACTCATTAACTTTTTTTCTTTAAAGAAAACATCATTTGTTTGACTCTCATTACACCTGATTGTAACATATGCTAAAGGAAAGTTAATTTTCATTAATCTAGCAAATGACCAGACGTTGTTCTATATATAAAAAAAAATTGGAACATGTTGTATATCGCCTTTCATCCGCAAGTTCTAAAACAATATCTGAGAATATGATGGTAAAATTAAATACATTCACGTGGTAAAAGTGATGATTTAACTAGAGAAAAAAAAAACTACCTTTTGGAGAAGAATAACGTATTTGAGTTAAATCGTGATTGTCAAATCCGGCTTTGAAATTTAAAAGGCCCAAACAATAACAAAAATCAAATCCGAAGCTTATGTAGTAAAAATTTGATCTTACAAAATTGGAGTTATAGGTCCGTGTTTCATTTTGCTTAGCCCAATGTCGACTATGAGATATAATGTATAATCAATTTTATTTGATTTAACTTTTTTTTTATGTTTTAGTTGGTTTGAAAATAACAAAATCAAACATAACTCAATAGATATATCATATATGTAGTAAAGATAGCGAGTATGCTTAACGAGTCAAAAGAAATGGAAATGGCCGAGAGATACAATAATGTTGTGGAAGAAATCGATTGCAATTAATTTGGTTTTGAATATGTCGTAATAAAATGGCAGTATTGAATAAAATGATGAAACAGGTGAGACTGATAGTGTGGATTGTTATTAATGTTGTTGTTGTTGCTGTTGCATAAGTAAACAACACGAGACAAAAATGATGAATTAGA
Source organism: Barbarea vulgaris (assembly GCA_963667165.1). Classification (NCBI taxonomy): domain Eukaryota; kingdom Viridiplantae; phylum Streptophyta; class Magnoliopsida; order Brassicales; family Brassicaceae; genus Barbarea; species Barbarea vulgaris. The sequence goes on along the minus strand of OY763891.1, from coordinate 19,811,647 downwards.
ATATAGCTGGGTCGATGGGCCAACATTAAAATCTGTATTTAATTTAGACATAAGCTCATCTTAATCCAGTTTTAACTTTTAATTAATAGTGTCTCGGATCACTATAAAAGTCCAACCCTAATTTAAAACCAGCATATATAAAAATTCCAATCTCTAGTGGGCCGTGTCGGAGTAGGCTGGTTCATTTGTTAACTCATAAATAAGTCCGTCGATATTTCTGCCGTTCAGTTTCCAAAGATTTTAGTGTCCTTTATTTTGGTTTCCAAGTTTTGCGACAAAATTGCTAATAAACGCACGCATTACACAACAATGTTTCAACTTTACAAGTTTTGTTCAATTTTATTTTTTTCCCCAACTTTAAATACAATACAAAATTGACAATTGTTCCATTAAAACAAATTGGCAATTGGCAATTTTATTTTTTTCCCCAACTTTAAATACAATACAAAATTGGCAATTGTTGCATTAAAACAAATTATACAGCATATTGGCTTTAATACTAACCTTCTATAACTTATCCCACATATTGTATTTGTATAAGTATATATATTTCCATTCGAAAATTTAGAATGGATAAAAGTCGTATTTTCCCTTATCTTTTACTCAAGGACACTATATATATTGACAAAAGCAAAAGTCACTGTATATATATATCAAGGGTGCGGTCTAGGTTTTCGTACCCTTGAAGATTTCAACTTAGCATTATTAGCCAAACAGATATGGAGATTACTCCGTTTCCACGAGTCTTTACTCTCTCGAGTATTGACAGGGAGGTACTTTCGGTATTGTACTCCTTTGGAAATTAATGTCTCTAATCGCCCTTCCTACGGGTGGCGAAGTATGATGGCAGCCAAACCACTTCTAAAGTCGGGGATTCGAAAAACGATTGGCTCGGGCTTTGGCACAAGCATCTGGACGGAACCATGGATACCCGACGAGCCATCTCGCCCACCTAAGGATCTTAATGGGGACAAAAACCCATTGGTTTTCGTGAATACCCTGATCGATTTCGATACCAAGAAGTGGCGGCTGGATGTTCTCCGGGAGCTATTCCCACCGGAAGATATCACCCTGATTTTAGGGTTAAAACCGAGCAGTCAAGTCTCGAGCGATGGATATAGTTGGAATCTGACCAAGTCAGATAATTACTCTGTCAAATCAGGTTATAGAGCCGCGAAAGTACTTTCTCGTCCTGCATCCGACCTCCCTCTTCATCCCAGTGTTACAACACTTAAGGCGCAAGCTTGGAAGTTAAAAACTACACGAAAGCTCAAGCATTTCGTGTGGCAATGCCTCTCAGGCTGTTTGGCTACATGTCAACGCTTTTTTTATCGACACATTGGTAGAGAAAAGGAGTGCCCTAGATGCGGAGGAGAGGAAGAGACGATTAATCACCTTCTCTTCGATTGTCCCCCGGCCAGACAAGTTTGGGCGCTATCTAATATTCTCTCTGTTCCAGATACGTTTCCCTCCCAATCCATATTCAGTAACCTGGACTACCTTTATTGGCGAGGGAAAGAGTATGGAGTAAACGAGGAGGACCTGAAGATATTTCCATGGGTCATGTGGTTTATCTGGAAGGCAAGAAATAGCCATATCTATGAGTACATTAGAGTTCCCCCTCATGATACTCTAGATCTTGCCATCCAAGAAGAGCGAGCATGGAGGAATGCCAATACGAGGGAAGAACCGGAAGAGATTTCGACCATTTTAGGCAGAGAAGAGCAGCTACCCCACGAAAGTCCGATCTGTTTTACGGATGGGTCGTGGATAAGTCAGGATGCTAGGAATGGACAAGGATGGATCGTTGTCTCTGGTGAGGAGATCCTCCATGTAGGGCTGAAAGGATCTCGTCGGTGTCTATCTCCTTTTCACACGGAGCTGGAGGCCCTTGTGTGGGCAATGCAGAGCTTGACAGCTTTATCACAGATATACTCTTTGCTACTGACTGCTCAGATCTTATTGATATGACTTCACATCCAGAGGATTGGCCATCTTTCGCGTCGGAACTGCGAGACTTCCTGTTGTATAAGAATTGTTTTATCTCCTTTAGGATTAGACTTATTCAGCGTAGGGAGAATGTCCGTGCAGATCAGCTTGCGAAATGTGCAAGAGCACGTGATTTCTGTTTTTCTCATATTAGTACATCGGTGCCTGACTGGATTTCTTTAATGGAAACCCTGCAACCGAGAGCATGGGGATAGACGACAAAAAAAAAAAAAAAATATATATATATATATATATATATATATTCTGATGATTGCAAATTTGCAATAATATCAGTTTTTTTTTTTTTTTTTTTAAAGAAAGTGGATAATTATCTACTTTTGGACGCCAAGTCACGAGTTTATCCATTTTGGTACGGATTTTAATGTTATTTCAGAACTTTTAAGCAAAAATCATTCTCGCTACTAATGGCATTACTCGTAATTAACCCCTAACTCCAAGGTCCTTTAGTAATATCCTACTCGTCGTCCTCCCTCCATTTTTCTTCACGTCTGGTTTTTCTCTCTCTCCTCTTCGTCTTTCTCTCTTCTCTTCTTCGTCTCTCTCTCTCTCGCTTTCTGTGATTTAGGTTTCAGATGGGAAATGCGAATGTCAAAGAAGAAGACGCCGTCGCTAGCGGCGGTGCAGATGTCACCTCATCTTCAGCGAGATCTAACGGCGGCGATCCTTCTGCCCGAAGTCGTCATCGTCGTCCTTCTTCAGACTCTATGAGCAGTTCTCCTCCTGGAAGTCCCGCTCGATCTCCATCTCCTTTCTTATTCGCTCCTCAGGTTTCCTTATTCTCTATTCTCTATTCTCCTATTGGTTTATCGTTGAATTTGAATCGTTTGATGTTTTGAGGTTTTGGATGATCCAATTGAACATTGTAAAGGTGAAAAAGAGTTTACTCGTTTTGATCCTCTTGTTTGAGTAAGAGAAAGTCCACTTGACCTCATTTGAGAGCTTTCTTCTTCATTAGATTTTCCCTTTTATGAGTGAACTCTTTTGGTTTACTTGATTTGATTTGTTTCTGTTTGTTCTTCTTCTTTCGGTATGTCAACGGGAAAGGTTTTAGACTATCTTGTTTCTAAGGCTTTTTATACTTTAGGTGTGTTAGAGATTCTGTATGAGAGAATCTCTCTTTTTTTTTTTTGTCATCTTTGTTCAGCCATCCTAAAACAATGCATAATGTGGAAAAGTTTCTATCTGTCTTTGTGTAATGTTTATTGTGAAGAGGGCAAGAGTGCGAGTCTTAAGCATTTTTGTGAGTGGAATCTTTTGTATAAAGGAACTGGATTTGATTCGGCTGTGTCTGTTGGTTGTTGAGAAGTAAAATACTATGGTAAAATGAGAAGTTAGCAAGTTATATTCTTTCTTCGTTTTGGTTGAGGGAGAGGCTTATATTACCTTATTGCTATGCCTTAGTTTAAATCAAGTGAATCATGCTAGAGAATATGCTTTAGAGAAGTTCTTATTTGTTGTCTTGGTTATGCCATTCCTAGTGTGGAAAAGTTTGTACCAGTTGAATTATATGATAGTTTTTGTCGCTTTAGGTTTCTAGGCTGATTTTGGTTTTCCTGCTGCTCTCTCTCTCTCTCTCGTCATTACCAGTTACTACTGCTATTCTGTTGATTTGTAATTGTGAATTTTGATTTCCCATTGTGAGTCTTTTGTGTACTGTTCCTTTGCTTTCATTTTGAAGAGGAGGGAAAGCTTCTTCATTTCTTAGCCCTTTTGAATTTAAACACACAGAGCTTGAATTTACTTAAACAAATTAGAGGCTGTGGTTGTTTCTTCATTTTTAACTCACAACAGCGAGATATTGTTTGCTAATCAGGTCTTGTCTAGAGACTAGTTAATTTTCTCATTCTAATTGTTTGCTATTTTCATCATTCCACTCCTTTTCTTTTCAGCTCACATTCTTATTCCACCTTACATCTTACATCACTTGCTCACCTATTCGTCACCTCTTCCATTGTTTAGGCTTAACATGTGTACCTAATGGCTGCATTTCGTGTCAGATGGTAGATATAATAATGGTTTGACATTCACAAACTCTTCTCGCACTTTGGTTTGAAAAATCTCACGGCTCAGTTTTTATGTGCATTTTTTCAGGTTCCCGTGGCTCCATTGCAGAGAGCAAATGCCCCTCCTTCGCCTAATAACATCCAGTGGAATCAATCTCAAAGAGTTTTTGATAATACGGCAGAGCAAGGAATCCCTACCATCATTACATGGAACCAGGGAGGTAATGACGTGGCAGTGGAAGGATCATGGGACAATTGGAGATCAAGGTACAACGTGGATTTGTTTCTCGGGAACTTGCTCTCAAGCTTTCTGTAAATATGTATGTATACGTACTAAACATTTGTATCTACATTCTCCAGGAAGAAGCTGCAGAAATCTGGAAAAGACCACTCAATTCTCTTTGTTCTTCCATCTGGCATATACCACTACAAGGTGATTGTCGATGGTGAATACAAACACATACCAGATTTACCCTTTGTATCAGACGAAATGGGCAATGTCTGTAATATTCTCGATGTTCATGTAAGTAACTTCCCACTTCTCCTTGTTGAATCTATCAATCAGTTTAACAGTATCCGGAATCATTATGCAGAACTTTGTGCCAGAGAACCCAGAAAGCATAGTTGAGTTTGAGGCACCACCGTCACCTGATCATAGCTACGGTCAAACCCTCCCAGCCCCAGAAGATTATGCAAAAGAGCCACTCGCAGTGCCACCTCAGCTTCATCTAACACTTCTTGGCACTAGTGAAGAAACAGCCGTAGCCACAAAGCCTCAACATGTGGTGCTAAACCATGTGTTCATAGAGCAAGGATGGACTCCTCAATCCATAGTAGCATTGGGTTTAACCCACAGGTTCGAGTCTAAGTACATAACTGTTGTCCTCTACAAACCGCTCACACGGTAACACTTAAAAACCCAAATTCAGTGGCGCATTGTTATCTTTTTTCTTTTCATCTCTGAATTCTGAGAAAACTCTTCTTTGTTCATAGTGAGTGCCCAACATTTCTGAGTTTATTAACCTTTTATCTTGCCTGGTTTGGTGCTTTATGTACAAAGCTTCTCATTGTAACAAAGAAAAAAGCTGTGACTCGATTGGTTTTTTCTTTCTGCAAAAACTGTAAAATACGTACATTCCCTAATAATGGCTACAAAATAAGCTTATGTGCTAGCAACCAAACACATAAATCATGTTTCCTTAACTTAAAAGGCAAAGAGTATTTGACTTTTTAATAAGAAAAAGGCAGATTTATTATTTATTTTTTTTGTGTGGAGAAATTATGTTGGAAAAAACCAACCAATCAAAAATGAAAAGAAAGGTGTAAGTAATAAAACTCGCTCATGAATCCACGTCGTCTTGTTTAAAATTGAAAATCTAATATGGATAAGAGAAATGTCGTGAGAAAAGTTGAGCCACACGATGGAGTATGGGGAAAAGAAGCATCGGCCGAGTAATTGAGACGGATCAAGTTACAGGAGCCATGCGAGTCTCTCTTTCCAATTACTTTGCTCGAGCTCCTCTGCTCTGCATTGTCGCCGTGACTTCCTTTCTTGTCAGTGTCAGACACACTTCTTCTCGGAATATTCTTCTTCGATAATAAAGCCAAACTCTGCGCTATAGAATCTTGAAAGTCTCCTGTTGCATGCGATTCCAACTCTAGTTGCCTTCTTTTCTCTGCCAATTCACAGGTGTGTGTATTCCTGAAGACGATGATGGACTTTGTAGCTAACTCGAGAATCTCACTTTTACTTGTATACACATGATACGTCATACGATTATTGGCTAGTGGATAATCCTGTTCTGTTGTTGGATTCTTTAAATAAAACACTAACTTCGATATTTACATTGTTCAAGCAACAGCTTGTGAAGATACAAGAGGTGAACTCTGAGTGAATGATGAGTGAGCCAAAGGTCAAGCGTTGGGTTGGAAAGTATGAGGTTGGAAGAACGATCGGCGAACGTACTTTTGCGAAACTGAGGTTTGCTCGTGATTCTGAGACAGGAGAACCAGTGGCTCTGATGATCCTTGATAAAGAGAAGGTTCTCAATCATAAGATGGCTGAACAAGTAATTTGCTTTCCTTATTGGCATCCATTTATTTTTCATGCCTCCTCTCTTGTCTACTGATATGCCCTGTTTACATTTCTTGGAAGTACAACATGGTTTCTAAAAGCTAGATTCTCAGATAGATCTGTCATTAATTCGGAAGTATGATGTGGGTTTTTCCCATTTGATTTTACAGATAAGGAGAGATATTTCTACTATGAAGCTGATTAACCATCCAAATGTAGTGCAGCTTTATGAGGTCTATCTCCATGCCCCAACTTTTCTTTACGTGTCTCTATTTTCCTAAGTCTAACTGGGAGTTAACAGCTCTTTGGTGTCGAATCAATTCTGTTGAAAGCTAAGTTCTAAGGAAACAATTGATATCATTTCAGGTTTTGGCGAGCAAGGCAAAGATATATATTGTCCTAGAGTTCATCAGTGGTGGAGAGCTTTTTGATAAAATTGTTAGTTTTCCCTCATCTGGTGTATTCTTTGGTATTTGAATCATGTATCAAATGCCTCATGCTCAGCTTTGAAGCTCCTGTATTTTACAGATGAGGATATATTATTTTTGAATTCTTAGCCAATGCGTTAAATTTGAACTTGTGAAGAAAAATGATGGGCGCATGAAAGAAGAGGAAGCACGGAGATATTTCCAGCAGCTTATCAATGTAGTTGATTATTGCCACAGCAGGGGAGTGTACCACAGAGATCTAAAGGTACAAGAAACGTTTTTGGTAACTCTTGGGCCCAAGTTTGCAGTGTGAATTTCTTTTAAGTGCAGCTAATTGATGACTAAATTTTGTCTTCTTTACTTCTCTCAATGCAGCCGGAAAACTTACTTCTTGATGCTCAAGGAAATCTGAAAGTCTCTGATTTTGGATTGAGTACCTTGTCCCGACAAGTTGGGGTAACCACTGAATTTATTTTTCTTAGCATCATTTGGTTTGCCTGAATTCCTACTGATTCTTCATTGTATTTTTCTAATGAATGTGCTTGAAGTTTAGTAATCATGTTTTCATTGATTATATTAACACTGATCTTTCTAGATTCACAGCTTATGAAAATTGCTTGGTTTTGGCAGGGGGATGGCCTTGGTCGCACAGCATGCGGAACTCCAAACTATGCTGCTCCTGAGGTATGCTTAGTCATGTGTCTTTTCATGCGGTTGTAGGACCATTTTCTTAATGGCTTCCTTGTTGCTCTTGTCCCAAGGTTCTTAATGATCAAGGCTATGATGGGGCAACCGCAGACTTGTGGTCCTGTGGAGTGATACTCTTTGTATTACTTGCTGGGTGCTTGCCTTTCGAGGATTCTAATCTCACGACGCTGTACAAAAAGGTAAGAAGTTTTGTAATATATTTTCAGGCTTCTTCCTCGCTACTCTCTGTGATTCCTGTTTCTATGTTGCACTTTTGTCATTTTTCAGATCTCATCTGCTGAATTTAGTTGCCCTTCTTGGCTCTCTTCTGGTGCTAAGAACTTGATCGTCCGAATCTTGGATCCAAACCCTATGACTGTAAGATATTTTGGTTTACTACTGCTTTCAAGATTTAAATCTATCCTTCTTTTGTTTTCATCTGTCGAACCCCAATCATCTCAAATTGCTTTTCTCTTTTTCTTAGACCAATAGGTGGGTTAAGGTTACCAGGAATCTAAACTTGCTACTACTATTAGATCTATCATTTGTCTAAAATGTTCAAAAGTTTATGACCCTCCTCCAATTGTTTGTTCCATGGATAAGCAGATGCTTTACCTGTGTCTTGCATGTAGAACTTCAAAATTTCTGCAGACAAATTAACTCCACTTATCCTTTATTTCAAAGGTGGAACTAATTGACTATGTGTTAACATGCCAGCGTATAACGATTCCAGAGATTTTGGAAGATGCGTGGTTCAAGAAAGATTACAAGCCAGCTGTGTTTGAAGAGAAGAAAGAAGCAAATTTGGCTGATGTGGAAGCTGTTTTTAAAGATTCTGAAGTGAGTCATTTATATCTATTCTGAGATCTGTTAAGATGAGTGGGTTGAAGGGTTTCATCAACTGGAAATAACCACCTAGATTTCAGACTTGTTTAGGTTTAGAGTGTTCTTACCACTTACAGAGGAGTCTTGTCATGTGAAAAGTAGAGAGTCTGATTCAATAAATAAAACGTAGTTGATCCTAAACCCAATTTCAGATTATGATTGTGCTAAAAAAATTTAGATCCAAAAGGCAATGGTTGTTATATTATAATTGCTTGGTTGAATATGAAGAGAGGCTTGAGATAACGTATGCCTTTGCTTCACAGGATGGGAGAGTGCAATTGAGGTCATTTCCTTGTGTGATATGTTCAGGTGGTACTACTTGTGGCGATGTTCGTTCAAGGACCAAACTGATGAACGGTTTGATAGAACGAGGGCGACCTCAAGAGGCACATTCCATTTTCAACACACTTATTGAGGAAGGCCACAAGCCAAGCATCATCACATACACCACTCTTGTAACTGCATTGACTCGTCAAAAGCATTTCCACTCTCTCCTCTCCCTCATCTCCAAAGTCGAGAAAAACGGCCTCAAACCGGACACCATTCTCTTCAACGCCATCATCAACGCCTCTTCCGAGTCTGGAAATCTCGATCAAGCAATGAAGATCTTTGAGAAAATGAAGGAAACTGGATGTAAACCCACAGCAAGTACATTTAATACTCTCATTAAAGGATATGGAAAAATTGGTAAGCTAGAGGAATCGTCAAGACTCCTGGAGATGATGTTACAGGATGAGATGCTCCAACCAAATGACAGAACATGTAACATACTTGTACAGGCTTGGTGTAAGCAGAGGAAGATTGAAGAAGCATGGAACATTGTATATAAGATGCAATCTTATGGGGTAAAACCTGATGTAGTCACGTTTAACACATTGGCAAGAGCGTATGCACGGATTGGGTCAACATGTACAGCTGAAGATATGATCATACCAAGGATGTTACACAGCAAAGTTAAACCAAATGTACGTACCTGCGGTATCATTATGAATGGCTACTGTGAAGAGGGGAAGATGGAAGAAGCTTTGAGGTTTTTCTACAGAATGAAGGAACTTGGAGTTCATCCAAATCTCTTTGTTTTTAACTCTCTAATCAAAGGCTTCCTTAACATCAACGACATGGATGGAGTTGGCGAGGTATGGCTTTAGCTCATCTACTGTTCAATAAGTTTCATTCACATCCACTTTTTTAATATGTTCAGGCATGCTAATATAACAGTTAGTGAATCTGATGGAAGAATTCGGAGTCAAACCTGATGTGGTAACATTTAGCACTCTAATGAATGCATGGAGCTCTGTAGGAGATATGAAAAGATGTGAAGAGATCTATGGAGATATGTTGGAAGGAGGAATAGATCCCGACATTCATGCATTCAGTATCCTTGCCAAAGGGTATGCTCGAGCTGGAGAGCCCGAAAAGGCAGAGCAAATCTTGAACCAGATGAGAAAATTCAGCGTCCGCCCAAATGTGGTAATCTACACAACGATCATAAGCGGTTGGTGCAGCGCGGGTGAAATGAAGAAAGCGATGCAGGTATATAGAAAAATGTGTGGAATCGTTGGTTTATCGCCTAACTTGACTACTTACGAGACTCTTATATGGGGATTCGGGGAAGCGAAACAGCCATGGAAAGCGGAAGAGCTTCTGAAAGACATGGAAGAGAGGAATGTTGTTCCGACAAAGAAAACAATGCAACTCATAGCTGATGGATGGAAAGCTATTGGTGTCTCTAATAGTAATGATGCCAATACATTGGGATCTTCTTTCTCAACTTCCTCCAAACTAAATATCCCAAATCATATCGCCTCGTCGAGAAGTCCATTGTTCTTAAAGGGAATGCCTGAAAAACCAAAGCTATGCATCAAGTCCAAGTTTGGTTTGAGGCAGAGTGTTTTAGTGGTGCTGTGCAGAGACCAGTTTGGGGAAGCTGGGAGATTTTGCAAATTCATGTAGTATGACTTTATTTTGCTTTTAGAGATGGAGCCAAAGTAAAGGGTAAGAAAAGCTAACCAAAGATTGGTGTCGATCGATTTTTAAAGATAAACAGGAATCAAACAATACATTTTTCTGTAAAGTTTAATGGGAAATATGGTGTTTAACAAGCAGGAAAATGAGATGGATAGTAAAATTGGTCAATGGAGAAAATTTGATATAATTTATAGCCAAAGCAACTGACCAAACTAATCCACCACTGCAAATTAATTGGTTGGTCTAATCTTTACTAACTGCATCCTTTTGGAATGTGTACTGTACCTTTCGGGTCAATTAAAGATTAACCAATTTTTAGAACATTGTTAAGAAACAATAGAAAAAAAAAAAAAAATTAAAAGATATAAAAAAAATTTCATTTACCCTGAAAAGAGAGAATATCAATTGTCAAAGGATGAGCAAAATATGAGTTCATACTTCACATAATAAACTCCACTAATAAAGAGTGTAACCAAACAAAGACAAAGCAAACAAATAAAAAGGGAAAGAAGCAAACCATGTCCTAAAAGAACACAACCATAATCAAGTCATAATGGAACTTCACTGTAAGAAACAATAAATCTTTTTTTTCTTTTTTATGGGTTAAGATAAGATTCTCTCTCACTTAGCCATCATGACTTTAACGAATTCCTCATAGTTGATCTGACCATCACCATCAACATCTGCTTCTCGGATCATCTCATCAACTTCCTCATCGGTTAGCTTCTCCCCGAGATTTGTCATCACATGTCGAAGCTCCGCTGCAGAAATGAAACCATTCTGGTCTTTATCAAAAACCCTAAAGGCTTCCTTGAGCTCTTCCTCTGAATCAGTGTCCTTCATTTTCCTTGCCATCAAGTTAAGGAACTCCGGGAAATCTATGGTCCCGTTCCCATCAGCATCAACTTCGTTGATCATGTCTTGTAGCTCAGCTTCTGTTGGGTTTTGCCCCAGAGACCTCATCACGGTCCCAAGCTCCTTGGTGGTGATGCAACCTGCAACCAGATTCAGGTATAACCTTTAGAGACAGACTTCTCTATCCACAGCTAGGTTTCAGACAGCAGTTCCAAATATGTTCCAAAAGAACCACAAATATATCATGTCAAGATCCCAGAGAAAAGCAAAACAAACAAAAGTCAAACCTAAACTAACAAAGAAACTTAATTTATGCAAATTAGAAATAAACACTCTTCAAATCTTCCTAAAGTGTGTTAGGGAAAAGAAAATATTCTGTGATTTTTCCAACTTTCCTTATGTGTATTGTACTAGCAAACCTAGACAATGTGTATTAAAAACACACAATATTCTTCTTCTCCAAATCTCTTTACATGGTATCAAATCCAGATTTAAAAACCCTAGCCATTTCGTTCTGTTAAGCCAAAGTCTCATTGTGCAAAGGCCAAAAATGCTCAAAGGTGCTAAGAATGAAGCAAAACACAATACAACAGATGTTTGCAAGTTCTTCACCAATCAGTGTGAATCATAATCAAAGTACGAATGAAATTACACATTTAACATGTACAACGTCAAATTTTCAATAATTAACCATTTATACTTCGACTAACAACTCAATCCAAATTTAATGAATAATTTTATTTCTGCATCTTCTTCAGATGGAACCTATAAGATCCAACACGAGACTGGCCCAGAACGAGCACAAGCGCACCTATCTAAGGTTAGCAAAGACAGGTGAAATCCAGGAAATGAACCAAATCAATCATAAAAACGAAGCCTGCTTGACTCATGAATCATAATCAAAATGCCAAAAGCTAAGATCGTTCACGAATTCAAGAAAAAACAAACACGAATTGTACAGGAAAACAAATCGTCAAAGAAATTGCAGAAGGAAAAGATCTGTGAAAATGAACATACCATCACCATCCTTATCGAAGAGGCTAAATGCTTCCTTGAACTCTGAGATCTGGTCATCGGTGAGCTGATCCGCCATTTTCCTTGTATCTCTTCTCTCTTTTCTTCTGGGGATCCGATAAACTTTGCTAAATGATTTTATTATTTGCCGCTAATTTCTGCAAGAGCTTATAGAAGAAGAGAGCCCAACCACATATTGGGCCTCTCAATTGTCATTTGATAAATGACGAGCTTATTAATCCTTATGATTTTGTCTGTATGTATGTAGTTTTCCAAGTTTACTAGTTTTGTAATAAACTTGTATTTTGTTTTCTTTTAGTTTTGGCACATTAATTTAGACCTACAGTAGGTAATTAATCTTTATTCCTCATAAAATTATTCTACCCCAAATGATTTTAGTGTCTTTTCTTCAATTAAAAATTATATATATATATATATATATATATATATATCTCTTACCTTTTTATTACTAGATACTAAGGCAAATGGTAGGAATCTATCAAATGTATCCAGTCATTTTTAAATATTTTCCAAAAAAAATAAAAGTTAAAAAGACAAACATTAGATGTATACTAATATTTAATAATAATTTCCAAAACATATTTAATAGAATATTTGACAATGCATCACTTAAATCTTGTGACATTTATTTTTTTGTCATTTAATATTTGAATGATAATAAGTTAGAAATTACAGAATATTAGAATAATTAGGAGAGTAAAAAAGGTTTGCATTTTGTTGGAAAATAACATATGAATAAAACCAAAATGATGAGACTACCCCCTCTAGATCGAAGTTGCATGAAATAAAAAATGGATATGTGGAAACTGGAAACAAAGCATTTGAAAGCGTGAAGAATGTGATGATATTAGATATTTGATAGAGTAGTATATATTATGAACAACACAAATCCTATATATAAATTTTAAGTAATTTAAAATAAATAAATTATATTGTTTAAAGCAAATAAATAGAGCGTTAACTCTTAGAGATCTGTGTTTCAAACTTAAAAGCCTAAAGAGGCCCCTAAAATCTTTATGTAAAGAGTGTTTTAGTGAGATAGAAAAACGAGTGCGCGATGCTAATGATCTTGTTAAAACTTTGCAGGGGTTTTTTCTCTTGATAATCCTACTCCATTGAATCTTCAGATTGAAAGAGAGGCTCGGGAATCGTGGTTATTTCTTCCGATAGCCGAGGAAAGCTTCTTTAGGCAAAGATCTCGTATCAAATGGCTTGAGGAAGGTGACTTCAACACAAGATTTTTTCGTAGTGTTATGAGAGCAAAACATGCGGCAAACGCTATCAGGTTTTTACTAAAGGGTGATGGAACTCGGACCAACTCCCTCAAAGAAGTTCATGATTTAGCTCTGGTTCATTTCCAGAGTTTGTTAACTACAATAAAGGGTCAGTTTTGCATCTACTTACCTCAGTTTCTAAATGATCTCTTCCCTGTCCGCTGCTCTTCTTACCGGCAATCAGGTCTGCTCCATCTCGTCTCTGCGTCGACAATTCGAAACTCTCTTATGAAGATGCCTCTAAACAAGACGCCAGGACCAGACGGGTTTCCTGTGAAGAGATTTATAAAAAAGGAAGAAGATGAATAATACGTTTGTTATTTCATTCAACTTGTTCTCGATTTACAGTCTTTCAGCCTTTATATAGACTACCTCTAAAACCCTAAAGCTTACATTTAGAGATAAGGTTATGGATAGGATCCTAGCTGTAATCCTTGCTTTATTACGCGACTATAGCTGTCAAGGCTGAGTATCTGTTCTCCGTTTGAACGTTGAATGTTGTACTGCAGCTCACCTGTTTTTGAGTTGTTTTGATTTTGTCTTCAGGTGATGCAGAGGACCGTTGAAGCAGAGATTCTGTAGCAGGCTTCTTCTCTTTCTCTGTTTGAGACATGGGCTTTGCTGTTTCGAGGCCCACTCGTTCTGGTTTTACATAGGCCTGTTTCAAACCTTCTCCTTGTACTAGTGTCTTTCCCTTAATATCCCCTCTCAAACTTTGTGTGGGTGGTTCAGACACACCAAGTTTGAACCTTAAGTTACTGAAGGTAGCATATGGCAGAGACTTAGTGAAGATGTCTGCTATCTGGTGGTATGAGGGAATGTGCTTTACCTCCAGAACCCCAAGAGCAACTCGTTCTCGGACATAATGGTGATCGGTGTCAAAATGTTTGGTTCTTGAGTGAAAGGCAGGGTTTGCAGATAGGTAGACTGCAGATAGATTATCACAATATAGAGTAGGAGTCAGAGGAAGAGGAATACCAATATCTCTGAGCGCTGAGCTGATCCATTTGATCTCAGAAGCCACCTCGGACATTGTTCTGTACTCTGCCTCTGTAGAGCTTTTTGACACAGTTGGCTGCTTGTTTGAAGCCCAAGAAATCAGGTTGTTGCCTAGATAGGTGCAGTAACCTCCGGTGGACCTTCTTGTTACTTTACATCCTGCATAGTCACTGTCGCTGTATGCACTCAATGTGAAGTCAGTGCCTTTGCTGAATGTAATTCCCATGGTGACTGTTCCTTTAACGTACCTGAGTATCCTCTTGAGAAGCTTGTAGTCTGACACTGATGGAGCATGCATTTTTTGACAAACATAGTTGACAGCAAACTGGATGTATGGCCTTGTAAGCGTTAGATATTGTAGCTTTCCTGCCAGACTTCGAAAGTATGTAGGATTTTCAAACAACTTCTCCTCAGTGGGAAACTTACTCAGTTGAAGAGGCAAAGGAGTTGGCATTGGTTCACTCTGAGTCATTGCTGCTGCTATCAACAAGTCTTCTGCATATCTTTGTTGCGACAGAAATATACCTTCTTCATGAAACTGCGCCTGAATTCCAAGGAAGTAATGCAGTTGTCCCAAATCTTTCATCCTGAATTATTTATGTAATTCTTGCATAAGACTCTCCATTGCTGGAGAATTATTTCCTGTAATTGCCATATCATCCACATACAGCAGCAGAAGAATCACATCCTTGTTTTTGATATATATAAATAAGGAGGGATCTCTAATGCTGCAAATGAACCCAAACTCGAGTAGAAAATTACTGAATTTGTTGAACCAAGCTCTAGGAGACTGTTTGAGTCCATAGATAGCCTTGTGTAATAAGCATACGTGATCTGGCTTTGCCTTGTCAATGAAACCAGCCGGTTGCTTCATATACACTATTTCAGTCAATTCTCCATGTAGAAAAGCATTTTTCACATCCATTTGCTTTACTCCCCAATTCATCACAGTAGCAGTATGTAAAACTAATCTGACTGTGGCAGACCTCACCACTGGACTGTAAGTTTCTAAGTAATCTATACCTTCCTCTTGGTTGAAGCCTTGAGCCACTAGCCTAGCTCTGAGCTTGTCCAAAGTTCCATCTGCATTCAGTTTAGTCCTGAAAACCCACTTGCTTCCAAGTACATTCATATCTTCAGTAAAAGGTACCAGCGACCAAGTGTTTGTTTCAGCACAGTTCTCAATCTCTTCGTTCATAGCATTGGTCCAGCCTGGATGTTTCAAAGCTTGTGTAACTGTATTTGGTTCTGGATATGCAACTTTGTGAGCCAACAGAGCATACCTTGGATTGGGTTTGACAATTCCAGCTTTTGATCTTGTTACCATAGGGTGTGTTGTTGTAGCCTCTGAATCTGTTGAAGCAGCATTGTCTGTAGCACATTGTGGATTAGAGGAAAATGTTACATTAGATGAGGTAAGTGAGCTGTTGCCAATAGGAACAAGATCTGAGCTTGCCGTACACTCAGAACTCTCTACCTCATCAATGTCATTTATCTCATTTCCAGTGTTAGCTTCGTGATTTTCACTGACCTCAACTTGAGAATTCTCTTCTGATCTTTGAGTTTCATTTTGATTCAACTCCTGTCGTAGTATGTCGGTTGTTTGAGGTTGATGAAGACTGATGACTTCTGGAGTGCTTGAATAAACAGACTCCATGTTGTTTGATGGTGATACAGACATGGAGTCTTCACTGGATACTGATGCAGAGTTTCCTTTTTGCCATGCTTGAACCAGTGCTGTCATGCTGAAGCCTTGTGAACTTTGACTGACAGAGTAAGGAAAGGTTTCTTCATCAAATATCACGTGTCTGTTGATATAGACTTTTCCTGTAGGTGGATGCAGACATCTGTAGCCTTTGTATTTGTCACTATAACCCAGAAACACACACTTTAGTGACTTGGGATCGAATTTGTTGCTAGCATAGTCTCTTAACGTTGGAAAGCAGGCACAACCAAAGCTTCTCAAGGCTGAGTAATCTGGAGCATTCCCATTCAAAATTTCAAATGGACTCTTCTTCTCTTCAGTGACTGTAGATGGCAAAAGGTTGATTAGAAAATTTGATGTGTGAAATGCTTCCACCCAGAGTTTGTGAGGGACTTTACTCTGGAACATCATGGATAATCCTAATTCAGTAATATGCCTATGCTTCCTTTCTGCAAGCCCATTCTGTTGAGGCGTATAAGGGCAAGAGATTAATTGCTTTATACCACACTCTTGTAAGTGACTTATAAATTTACTGCTGATGAATTCTCCTCCTCCATCACACTGAAAACTACCAATCTTTGTACTAAACTGGTTTTCAACAAGCTTCTGAAAGAGTAGGAAAGTGGAAATAAATTCTGATTTCAACTTTAAAGGATACAACCATGTGAATCTTGAGAAGTTATCAACAAAGATTACATAGTATCTAAATCCCTGAGCTGAAACTACAGGAGCAGGTCCCCATAAGTCACAATGGATACGTTCCAATGGCTTAGCGGCAGAAAAACTAGAAGAAGAAAAAGGTAGCCTACAACTCTTGCCTAAATGGCATGCTTCACATACTCCTGATGAAAGCTTATTGATAGAGATGGCTTTATTCTGACTCAGCAACTGGAGAATCTTGTCATTTGGGTGTCCCAATCTTCTGTGCCAAACCTCTGAACTTGCAGAGACTTTTCTTGAAGAATAGAATGCTTCAAACTTCGGATCCCCCAGCACGTACAGTCCTTTATTGTTTCTTCCCAGTGTCAGCAATTTCTTTGTTTCCTTGTCCTTTACACGAACCTCATTAGAGTCAAATTTAAAGGAGCATGGATAATCATAAGTAAGCTTAGACACAGAGAGGAGAGACTTAGCAATATCTGGACATACTAAGACATCTTTTAGAGGAAGGTTACCTGAGGACGATGGAAGATTTGCTGAACCTATGTGAGTTATAGGAAGGAATGAGCTGTCACCAATCATTACTGTGTCTGATCCGTGATATGGCTGGGACTGATTCAGCCTCTGAGTGGTGTTGGTGATGTGAGCAGTAGCTCCTGTGTCCGGATACCACTCTTGTCCAGAATCTGAGACCTCAGTGATGCGAAAAGCAGCCATAGCAGCAGGAAGATCTTCTGACTGATAGGAGTTGTCAAACCTATGCCAACACTTTAATGCATGATGACCAGTTTTGCCACAAATCTGACACTGTGGACGAGAGTCATTGTTGTTAGCTGACTGGGAGTCATTGGAGGAGGAGATTTGCTGATGAAAACCTCGTCCTCTAGTGGAGAAAGAACCTCGACCTCTACCAAATCTGTTGTTTCCTCTTCCTCGGTTACTGTTGTCATAGAAGCTTTTGGTAGTCACATTGAAAGCCAGATGAGGTGAAACAGTCAGTCCAGTCTCATAGCCTTGAAGCCGGTTCTCAAAATTTGTGAGTTTTGGAATAACGTCTTCAAAGGTTGGACTTGGTACTGTATCCATTTGACCCTCAATGCTGGTTTTGATCGGTTCATAATCTCTCCCCAGACCATGAAGAGCTGCAAAGACCTTCATCTTCTCTGCTACTGGACTTCCAATGGAGGATAACTGGTCACAGACATCTTTAATCTCTCTCAAATAAGTCACCATTGATTTGTCACTCTTTATCACCGTTTGAAGTTTTCTTTGAAGCTCAAAGAGCCTGGATGAGGAGACTCTGTTGAAGTGATTTGCTAGAGCCCACCAGACATCCTTTGAGGTAGGACAATCCACCACAACACTAAGGATATCTTCTGAAAAAGAGCCAAGTAACCAGGACTTTACTACTTGGTCTGTGCGAACCCAGACTCGGTAATCTGGATTTGGAGTATAACTCACGGTGTTATTGATTTCAGGAACCTCGAGCATTTGTGCAGGAACAGGAGTAGAGCCATTGATGAACCCAAGTAAACCTTGACCATTGAGGAAAGTCTCGAACTGTGACTTCCAAAGAATATAGTTTCTCTCGGTTAACTTGATGGTAACACAGTTAACTATGTTTAAAGAAGGTTGAGAATAGGATTCAAGAACCTGGCTCTGATACCATGAAGAGATTTATAAAAAAGGAAGAAGATGAATAATACGTTTGTTATTTCATTCAACTTGTTCTCGATTTACAGTCTTTCAGCCTTTATATAGACTACCTCTAAAACCCTAAAGCTTACATTTAGAGATAAGGTTATGGATAGGATCCTAGCTGTAATCCTTGCTTTATTACGCGACTATAGCTGTCAAGGCTGAGTATCTGTTCTCCGTTTGAACGTTGAATGTTGTACTGCAGCTCACCTGTTTTTGAGTTGTTTTGATTTTGTCTTCAGGTGATGCAGAGGACCGTTGAAGCAGAGATTATGTAGCAGGCTTCTTCTCTTTCTCTGTTTGAGACATGGGCTTTGCTGTTTCGAGGCCCACTCGTTCTGGTTTTACATAGGCCTGTTTCAAACCTTCTCCTTGTACTAGTGTCTTTCCCTTAATATCCTGCAGAATTTTTCAGGGCTTCGTGGGATATTTTGGGTGCTGAAGTGGTTGGGGCAGTACAACAGTTCTTTTCCTCTGCTTTCCTACCAAAGTCTCTTAATTCCACATCCATTGTACTAATCCCTAAGTGGCATGGAGCGCAAGAGCTGAAAGACTTTCGTCCTATCTCGTGCTGTAACACTATCTACAAGGTCATTACTCGGATCTTAGCTGACAGGTTGAAGACTATTCTGCCAGAGCTCATTCTACCAAACCAAACAGCATTCATCAAAGACAGACTACTCTTGGAAAATGTTTTATTAGCGTCTGAGATTCTTCAGGGATATCACAAATCTTCACTATCTCCTCGTATTACCCTAAAAGTAGATATCTCAAAGGCTTTTGATTCAGTAAGATGGGACTTCATTCTGGAGACTTTATATGCTTACCATGTTCTGACTATCTTCATTGATTGGATTCGGGCCTGTATTTGTACGCCATCATTCTAATGGAGTCACCTCTGGTTACTTTAGAAGTCGTACGGGGCTTCGCCAAGGGGACCCTATTTCTCCCATCCTTTTCATTCTTTGTATGAATGTGCTCAGTCTGATGCTGAACAGGGCAGCAAAAGATGGTATCTTTCAGTATCACCCGGAATGTGAGGCACCAAACCTAACACATCTCTCCTTTGCGGATGACTTATTGATCTTTCTGGATGGTACAGAGGCTTCACTTCTAGGGGTCTTTTCTGTTATGTCCCTGTTTGAAAAGTTGTCAGGTCTAGCAGTTAACATCTCAAAAACTTCTCTATTCTGCTCAGGTTTGGGAGACGATGTGTTAGATAACATCAAGTCACGATTCTCCCTCTCGCCAGAATCTCTCCCAGTGCGGTACTTAGGACTCCCGTTATGCACGAAAAAGCTGTCAGTAAAGGACTGTGACCCTTTACTCTCACAGATTAGAAGGAAGCTTTCTAGTTGGCTGCATCGTCGCCTTAGTTTAGCTGGTAGGCTCAGGTTGATAGCCTCAGTCATCTCGGGCATTATTGAGTTTTGGAGTGCAGCTTTTCTCCTACCAAAAAAGGTTATCAAACAGATAAACAGTCTCTCTTGCTCATTTCTTTGGCACGGCACTCTTGACAACTCGGCATGAGCAAAAGTTTCTTGGGATGCTATTTGTTATCCTAAAGCAGAAGGCGGTCTAGGCTTGAGGTCACTCTCGAGCTGGAATGTTACTTGTGGGTTAAAGCTAATATGGATGTTGTTTTTCAGAAGCGGGTCGATCTGGGTCGCTTGGATTAGACACAAGTATCTCCAGCGCTCCAGTTTCTGGTCACTTAATGAACAAAACAACTCACATTCGTGGATGTTTCGAAGAATTCTCAAGCTTCGTAATATTGCAACTTCCTTCCTCATGATTCAGATTGATAATGGTGATGATTCTTTCTTCTGGTGGGATCCTTGGACCCCTTTTGGAATCCTTCATCACCACCTTGGTCCTTTGGCGCCAGCATCTCTTGGGGTCCCTTCTTCAGCTCTAGTTAGTGATGTGATATCTCTTCATGGATTCTCGATTACTCATGCTCGCAGCGACTCACAACTGGAGCTTCTTGCTTTTATCTCCTCCTTATCAATTTCAACTTCCTCGGACAAACCAATATGATCCATCAATGGGAGGGTTTATAACCAGTTCATCTCAAAGGATGTGTGGGAGGCCACTCGGCCAACCAAACCACATGTACCATGGTTTTCTCTAGTCTGGCACAAAGGGTACATCCCCAAGCACTCTACCACTGCTTGGCTATTTATCCTCAATCGCAATCCAACCTCGGATCGTCTCTCTTCGTGGGGTCTTGATGTCGTGGAGGATTGTTTACTTTGTGGTTTAGGGAATGAATCCCGAGACCATCTCTTCTTTGAATGTTCCTTTTCCAGGCATATTTGGCTTCAGCTGACTCGTAAGCTTGGTCTCCGCCTAGCTCCACACTCTTGGGACTCTGTTCTAGCTTGGCTCCCAATAGCTACATCTGATGCAACAATCTCTGTGGCACTTCTTCAAGGATGGCAAGCGGCCATCTATGAGATCTGGAAGGAGAGAAACAGACGCTACCATGAGGGTCTATCCCTTCCACACACAGCAGTTTAACGCAAGATTGTCACCATTCTCAACAACAAGGCTATAGCAATGCGTAACATGGGATTAAGGCTTGGTGAGGCGTTAATCCTTTGTTGGTCACCATGTTGACTTTATTCTATTCTCCTCTTTGGTTACAAATTGTTGTATGGGTCATTGATAGGTCCATTCCCCTCTCTTTATTTTCTGGTTCTTTTTGTATCGTTACAATGGTTCTTGTTCAATCCTTTTTAATTTAATGAAAATCCTTTAACAAAAATAAAAAATAAATAGCCGATATCTATTTGACCAAATGCTCCCTAACAAAAAAAAAAATCATTAATAATTTTCCCATGTAAAATAGAAATTAATATGGAAAAAAATACTTCGTGTTAGGTTCCTCCTATCTATTCAAATCTAAAAGACAAATATGATAAAACAGCTTTTATTAGGTCTTTATCTATTCAAATCTGAAGACTCAAATCTTTTTGTCATAGAACTAATTAACTCAAAGATATTTGACCCCAAAAAAAAAAAAAAAAGACTAAAATATAACTAAAATTCCTAAGTTAAAAATTAAGGAAAACAAATTCAAAATGGTTAGCAAGGAAAGAAATTTATGTATTGTATTGTCCCATACGAAAAAAATAAAAAAGAGAGAAAGTGTCATAATAAAAATCGTCCCTACAAGAAATTAAATAGTTTGTCTGTTAGCTTCAAATTTACAATCATCGTCTCTCGTCCTTCTTCTCGCTTCTCTATCTCTCTTTCTCTCCCAAAATTTTTCTCCTTTGATAAGCGAATCCTCCGCCATTAGATTTTTTTTGTTTTTTTGAATTCTTCTGCTACCTTTTCAGCTCCCTAAAGACTTTTCATTTCACCTCTACTTGCTCTCTTTTCTCCGGCCAAATTTTCAGGTTTGATCCTTTTTTATTTCTTTTGTTTTGCTTCGATTCAATCCGCAATTCCGTAACTTAGAGAGTTTAAATCACTTGATTACGTTTTAAATCTGTGAAATATATATATGATAATGATTATGATTATGATTATGATGATGATGATGATGATGATGAGGTCTTTAGCTAACTCGAGAATCTCATTTTAATTGTATACACATATACATATGATTGTTTTTTTTTTGGTGAGGAATTTGAATATTTACATGCTAATAACTTATGATTCTGGGGATTTTAGGCTGTTGTTGGAGTAACTAAAAAGGACAATCGTAATTTCCGGAGAAAAGTTTCGAATTTTTTTAGCTGTTTTTGAGCTTAGTTTCTATCGAATTTACATGCTTTGTTTACTTGACAGTTTCTTTGTCCTTTTTGCATATATTTTCCTGAACTGAAAATATATATACTTTTATTGCTTCTTCTATTTGATTCTTTACATGGGAAACTCTAATATTTACAGAAACAGCTTTTGAAGATCAAGAAGTGAGCATTCGAGAGTGATGAATCGGCCAAAGGTTCAGCGTAGGGTTGGGAAATATGAGGTTGGAAAAACGCTTGGACAAGGCACTTTTGCCAAAGTCAGGTGTGCTGTTAATACTGAGACAGGAGAACGTGTGGCTCTGAAGATCCTTGATAAAGAGAAGGTTCTCAAGCATAAGATGGCTGAACTAGTAACAACTCACTTTCCTTATCCGCATCCACTTTTTTTTCATGTTATGTGATTTTGCCTTCAATTCATAATTATGATTTGGGTTTTCCCTGTTTGCTCTTACAGATAAGGAGAGAAATTTCTACTATGAAGCTGATAAACCATCCAAATGTAGTGCGTCTGTATGAGGTCTGTCTCCATACCCTCACTTCTGTCCATGTGTCTCTCTTTTCCTTTGGGCTGCTCAAGATCCCTTTGTAAGCCAAGTAAATATGTTGAAAGCTAACTTTTTGGGTAATCATTGATATCGTTCCAGGTTTTGGCGAGCAAGACAAAGATATATATTGTCCTAGAGTTCGGCATTGGTGGAGAGCTTTTTGACAAAATTGTGAGTTTTCCTTAATCCCTCTCAAGGGATTTATAATT
This sequence comes from Barbarea vulgaris, assembly GCA_963667165.1. Lineage (NCBI taxonomy): Eukaryota > Viridiplantae > Streptophyta > Magnoliopsida > Brassicales > Brassicaceae > Barbarea > Barbarea vulgaris. Next base: position 19,788,848 of record OY763891.1, on the reverse strand, counting down.
TGTATCTGATTGATCTTTTGGTGTTTGATTCATGTATGCTAAGCTCTGGTGCATCTTGATAGATATTCTTGTATTGTATTTTACAGCTGAAACGTTTTATTATCTCTGATGTAAATTTAACCTTTGCATTATGCGTAAACTTGTGAAGGTACATGATGGGCGCTTGAAAGAAGATGGAGCCCGGAAATATTTTCAGCAGCTTATCAATGCAGTTGATTACTGCCACAGCAGGGGAGTGTACCATAGAGACTTAAAGGTATGAGAGCTTTTGGTAAATCTTGGGCCCAATTTTGCAGTATGTTTTTCTAAACTACAGCTACATTACTTCTTCTCCAACTGCAGCCGGAAAACTTGCTTCTGGATGCTCAAGGAAATCTGAAAGTCTCTGATTTTGGGTTGAGTGCCTTGTCCCGACAAGTCAGGGTAAGCACTGAATTTGTTTTTCTTAGCATCCTTTTGTCTGAATTCCTACTGATTTGTCCTTTTCCTATTCTAATAAATGTGCCTGTAGTTCAGTAATGATGTGTTCTTATTGATTATTTATACATATATCCAATCAGCTCTGTAGCACCGATTTCTAGATTATCCGCTTACGAAACTTATTTGGTTTTGGCAGGGTGATGGTCTTCTTCACACTGCATGCGGAACTCCAAACTATGCTGCTCCTGAGGTATGCTTAGTCATGTGTCTTGTCATGCGGAAGTCCAAACTTAGATGCACTCCAAACCATGTTCTTAATAGCTTCCTTGTTGCTCTTGTCCCAAGGTTCTTAATGATCAAGGTTATGACGGGGCTACCGCAGACTTGTGGTCCTGTGGAGTGATACTCTTTGTATTACTTGCTGGTTACTTGCCTTTCGAGGATTCTAACCTCATGACGCTGTATAAAAAGGTCAAAAATTTTGTCATTTTTTTCAATGCTTCTTCCTTCACCATTATCTGTGATTACTGTTTATGTGACACCTTCGCCATTTTTCAGATAATAGCTGGTGAATATCATTGTCCTCCTTGGCTCTCTGCTGGTGCTAAGAACTTGATTGTCCGAATCTTGGATCCAAACCCTATGACTGTAAGATATTCAGTTTACTAATGCTTTCAAGATTTAAACCTATCCTTCTTTTTTTTCATCTTCTGTCAAACCCAACGATCTCGTCTTGTTTTTATTCTTAGACACTTAACGCTAATGGAAAACTTGAGTGAATAGTCAACATAGTGGCAGTTTATTGTTTGTCTTGTGCCATTTTTAGCATTAGTTTTGAAGTCAATTTATATTTCTACATATTCAGAGAGCATCATTTACTTCAGCGAAAATTTAGTCATAACGTTGAAAGCATAATTATTGACTTGGAAAATATAACTGTAATGTTGGGTTAAACTGTACGTTTAACAGACCAAAATAACTTTCTGGACCACACAATTAACAGATCAAAAAACATATTAAGACAGCAGAACCTCTTGATATGCTAAAAGTGTGATTTCTTTTCAGTTTCATGTTAGTTTTTGTGTCATATAAATCAATAAGTTACTTATTCTTGCTGACTCTTTCTTTGAGGATATCTACCTGAAATGGGCTACTGGTGGATGATTTATCATAATCTTTCTAAAATGCTCAAAAGTTGTTTAGTTATATAGATAGGGGATGTTTTATGATAGATATTCAGTAATGATTTGGTGAAGATTGATTGAGATTGTTTGATTTAGTATCTTAATCATCCTATAACTAGGGGACTATTACAGTGTTTTCCTATTCAGGGTTTTTGGGGGTTTTCCTATTTAACCGCAATAGGGTAATAATCGGGTTTCTTCTGAGGGACAAGAATTGTTGAATACTTTGCTTAAAGATTTCCTTTTGGAGAGTTTAGCTTTTATCTACTTTTTCTGTCAAACTATTTCTAGATTTCCGCTTAGACTCTTTATTACTTGTATCTATGTCTTTTGCATGTGTAACTTGATCATTTATAACATCTTATCTGAAGATAAATTAACGCCACTCGTCCTTGATCACAATGTTGGAACTAATTGACTTTGCGTTAACATGACAGCGTATCACAATATCAGAGGTTCTGGAAGATGCGTGGTTCAAGAAAAACTACAAGCCAGCCGTTTTCGAGGAGAAAGGAGAAGCAAACTTGGATGACGTGGAAGCTGTTTTTAAAGATTCAGAAGTGAGTCATTCATTTAATCTGAGACCTGTAAAATGATCTAACTGTTTTTCCTTTTTTCAGTTTACTTGAATAAATGTACTTAACAGTCTCTGATTTATGGACAGGAGCATCATGTTACAGAAAAGAAAGAAGAGAAACCAACCTCTATGAATGCCTTTGAGTTGATATCAATGTCGAGAGCTCTGGATCTCGGGAATTTGTTTGAGGAAGAAGAGGTATGTCTCTTAGACTAAACATAGCTTATATGCTTGAAATCTTGAGCAAACACTCTTTGTTTGTAATGTGGCATTATCGATACAACTGTCCTCATGATAACAGTATACATATATACTACTCAGGGTTCAATCTTGCCACATTATGTTTTCACTAATGAAGTCTATACGGTTTAACTTACAGGGATTCAAGCGAGAAACGAGATTTGCAGCTAAAGGCGCTGCTAATGAATTAGTCCAGAAGATTGAAGAAGCTTCTAAGCCGCTTGGTTTCGATATCCAAAAGAAAAACTATAAGGTAAACCTCATTGTCTCTCCATTGTTTTAGACCGCTTCTTGTTAGATTTATCACAAACACAAGAAAGTCCAAAGCAATATAGAAGCTTAAACCAAACACAGGAAAGAAGATAAATTCTTTCCCTCAGTATAAGAAATCCTGAAAACCACTTATAGAAGAATTACTAGTTAGAGTAGAAAGTTAAGGTCCTAATTAACGTATTATCCTTGTTACTCACTTTCTCGCGGTGTGGAAGTTTCCTTTTATGGATACCGAATTATTTGAACTATCGCGTAATTTTCACTGAAGCTCTACTTTTGTACACAGATGAGGCTTGAAAATGTGAATGCGGGAAGGAAGGGAAACCTAAAAGTTGCTACTGAGGTACATTATGCACGCCACACTCAGATGACTCTTTCCCATAAAAATTAGTAAATCTGAATCTGAATTGGCATATGGAATTAAAGAAGTGACTTTATATATAAAATGTTTTGTAGATATTTCAAGTATCACCTTCTCTTCACATGATCGAAGTCCGGAAAACTAAAGGGGATACATTAGAGTTCCATAAGGTAATAAATATCCTTTTTTTTTTTCCGACTCTGCGGTAATCTTCTTTTGAGGACTGTTTCTTAGATCTTTTCATCTACTTTCGTTGCAGTTCTACAAGAAGCTCTCAAACTCACTTAACGATGTGGTTTGGAAATCTGGGGAGAGCTCTGGTAAAAGCAACTAAGAAAAAACTGTTTCAAGTCTGCTTTTGATAACTCTGATCTATTTTTTCGTTTCTGGTAGTTTTTTTTTCTCAAGACTCAAATTCTATCTTTTCTTTTCTGGTAGTGTTTTTTTTTTTATCAAGACTCAATTCTTTTAAAATATTAGACAGCAAAAAATCATGAGATATGACTCTGTACATATCGGAGCATGTGCAGTAAGGTGTTAATATATTTTGCGGACTTCGATTGTATAAAGAACAATGCGTTGCTTGTAATTGTGTCAGTCAAACATTTTGTCCAAGTGGTTGCTTACTATTTATATGGCTTATAAGGCTTAAGGACGACGTTTTAAGAATGCTAAAAGTAAGCCAAACGGTATCGTTTCGGAAACTATATTTTTTATAAACGAAAAATATAAAAAAATCGCCGTTGCCGGGGATCGAACCCGGGTCACCCGCGTGACAGGCGGGAATACTTACCACTATACTACAACGACCTTGTTGTTAGTGTGAAGTACAAAAATCAATATAATTTATTTGAGGCAGTGGACCTTTATCCACATTTGAGAATTTATATGGTTGACACAAATTTTGTATCCGTTTTATCAATTAAAAAAAAAATCGAAATATTTTGAGTGTTCTGTGTAAGCAAACATTGGAGAGCCATGGCTTCCTTATCGACGATAACACAACCGTCGTTAGTTCACATTCCAGGCGAATCCGTCCTCCATCACGTACCAAGCACGTGGAAGTCAACAATCACCACGAAGCGAATTATCTGTTGTTCGCCGGCGAGGAGCTCCGGTGACGCAGAAACCAACACCGCCGTGGATGAAGCACAGAAAGAGAATCCTTCTTTAATCTCAGCTCTTAACGTCGAACGAGCTCTCCGTGGCCTTCGTAATCCCTTTATCACTCTGTTTCTTCCTTTCGTTTTTTTTTGAATTTTACTTTTATATTTTGAATCTTCGATGAAAAAAAAAAAAAAAAAAATTGATGGCGGTTTGGATTAGAATGCAGCGATTACAGATGTGGATCACTACGGCCGGCTTGGACTTTCCAGAAACTGTTCTTATGATCAAGTGAGACCTCAATTTCAATCTCTTTAAACCATCAGAATAAAATGTATTTTCATACCATACAGAGCACTCTTGATTCGGAATATAAGAAATTTAGATACGAATTGAGAACAATGAAGATAAGAAGATTCCCGAAGAGACTGAAAGATTAGCTTTGAATCTTTAATCCAACAAGTTTTTTTTATTATTATTATTATTATTATTATTGTAATCAGGTTAGAATTGGGTACCAAGATAGAGTTAAGGAGCTAAAGGAAGAAGGTCTAGACGAAGAACAACTCAAGAACAAGTTGGATCTTGTTAAAGTCAGTATTATATATTATTATTACCGAACAAATCAAACCTTTTGAGTATTTTATCATATCATCATCATATAAAGAAATTGATGAGGATGAACTTTAGGAATCATATACGATCTTATCGACGGTGGAAGAGAGAAGAATGTATGATTGGAGTCTAGCTAGGAGTGAAAATGCAGAGAGGTACGTGTGGCCATTTCAGGTTGACATCATGGAACCGTCAAAGGAGGAGCCGCCTCCTCAGGTACGTACCGGTCTGAATGTTGAGAGAACACTATAAAATGTTACGGTTCTGTTTTTTTCAGTTTTATTGGTTTATTAGCAATGAGAGAATCAGTTCGATTTCGTTTGTTAGGTCCACGGTATAGTGTATATGTATATATTTTAATATAGTTTTGGACTATGTTGAATTGAATAAAAATATAAAAGACGATTTATTTGGTTCGATTTGGTTAGACTTAGATATGAAACTATTGTTATTGTTCGGTTTAGTGTTTTTTTTTTAATGTCGGGGTTCTAATAAAAAGAAAGTGTGGACAGGAACCGGAAGATGTAGGACCAACGAGACTTCTGGGATACTTCATAGGGGCATGGCTTGTCCTTGGTGTCGTTCTTTCTGTTGCCTTCAATCGCTAGCTAAATTTCGTTTCTTTTACTGTTTTTTTTTTGTTCTCATCTTCTTCCTCGCTTCGAATTCCATGTATATTTACCCGATTACATACTGTATCTAGGCGTAAAATCTGGTGATGTTCGAGCTACAAGATTGTGTAATGTATGTGTGTTTTTATTTATCCCATTTCCACGAGTGTAAAAGTAGACCTAACCTAAACACCAAATGTGAAATATTTTTTGACCCAAAAAAAAAAATAATACTATGCAGAAAAAAAGAGAGGAAAAACTCACCACAAACACATAATCCAACATACATAAGTAAACTTTGTATTTTAGTTTGGAATAACAAGAATTCATTATGTATGGACACATCATTTACGTTTACACTTTAAAGCATCAGAAAATGTATTTTTAATCGTCTACTATTTTTGTTAGATTATTTCAATTTTTGTTTGTTGAAATACTTTGATCACAAAGATGATCAAACATTTTACATATGGGCGTGCCGAGCACTTCATCAGTTCATTGTTTCTAACAGGAAAAATGAATGGAGAAATAGAATAATCGTGGGAAATGAAGAGATAAACTATTGTTTAAAAAATCTTAAACCCAAGGGAGCGATAAGGTCTGGTTCTCAAACCAACGTCGTCGGGAGTTGAGGATCAAACTTCAATTTATATATTAATCATCAATAAACAAATGTTTAAGTTGACGCCATATATATATATAATTAATAAGTGTTCTTGACTTAGTACTAGTTAATTATTTATATACAAATAAAAAAACGTAGTACAATTTGTTTTAGTAACGTAGATATTAATTAGCTTACACGACATGTTTGACTTCAGATTAAACTAGTCATCAAACTTGCTAGTTTTTGAAAAGGAATAAAAGCCAACGGCTTTAGTGGACTCGCAAACATTATTACTATTTTATTATTTCCAATTTTTTTTTTTTTTTTTTAAACTAAAGTACTGATTTTTGTTTTTGTATCGATAGTTAAGAGTTAAGACACTTACTATAATAAAAAATTTGTTAATATAGGTAACATAGGTAAATTGGTAAAATTTTGTAAATAGAGATAGCTAATATAGGTAAATTGGTAAAATTTTGTTCAGATTATTTAGGGTAATGATATAAAATAGAACTAGTTATGTAATAAATAATAAAAATTAAAACAACATATGTTTCTAATATATTGTGATGCCTAAAACGATAAATAATTTTAAAATTTCATCATAATCGTATTTGTGATACTCTGATGATAATAATACCTTTTATGGTAACTGGCTTATATATAAAATAATCAGTTTTGATGTTGATAATTTAATAGAAAAAAAAGTTACCCATTAAAGGGTATAGTTCTTATAATTACCCATTAAATTATAATACTCAATTTTCATATAATTCTATTTTAAATCTAATATTTTCTACTTCTGGCATTAAAGTTCGTGTAATATTTAAAATAATAAATATAAATTTTATAGAAGTTACACAAATGATATGTAAAGATTTAGTAATAAAAATGTCAGTGACATGAGATGTAATTTTTACAAACTAATTGTTGTTTCCAATTTTACTCGTTAATTAACATATACTGTAGAAGATGTTTTCACATATATTATCAAAAACTATAATATATACTTTTTTTTTTCCCTCGATTCTAATAAAAGAGATTGAAGTCAGTAGGTTATTCACTTGATGTTGATGTTGTTAAATTACTTTATGGGACAAGATTCCGGAATTAGTTAATTTAAATCGGGCGGAATTTGGGAATTGTCCTTCTAAATATTTATATTTTAATGTTTAGTCGGTCACAATCCTTTTCTTTACTCTTTTAATACCAAGTCAGCTAAATTCATTTGATAAAGTAAATTTGCCTGCCCCACGATTAATATTAGTAGTATAAAACAACAATAAACCCACAATAATTGAAGATTGTGAATGGAGAGACGAATGTCGTCAATAGTACTGTGTAATTAAGGTCATTTATTAACGTTTACTTTCTATTTTCTTGACATCATTAACGTTTACTTTATGCATGAAAAATCAATGAGAAATGTAAAAAAGTTGCTCGATAATTTAAATTTTATGGTTTACCACCGAAAAAGCACAATCTATACTCGCTTAACCATTATAGCATTTCAACACGTAACTATATGAAGTATGTTCGATTCTTCAATATTCAAGTAAATCACAGTGAGACATAGCTGGAAAGAAGAAATGGGTAGTAAATCTAAAAAGGCAGCTTTGGCAACCTCCTAGAGGTTGGATTCTTTTGATACTTACAAAATTAATTGATTGACAAAAAGAACCTTAAAACTAAACATTTATATATATTAAGAAAACTTAAAATTTTTAAAATATGATTTATATTTGAATTAATCTTATGTTGTTATTATTAGAATTGTTACTATTTAAACACTTGTTACCAATTGTAAATTTTTTTTTTTTTTTTTTTTTTTTTGTCGCCGAGACTCCACAACTTAAATTCTCGGTTGCTGAATCTCCTCTATGGGGATCCAGTTAGGGACCGATGTACTAATGTGGGAAAAACAAAAACTGCGTGCTCTTGCACATTTCGCAAGAAGATCTGCACGGACATTCTCGCTCCTCGGAATATGTCTAATCCTAAACGAGGTAAAAAGAGCTCTGTAAATTTAATCGCTTATATTTAGCTTAACCATTTTTGTCACATTTGTAAAACCGTTTTTTATATAACCGCTACAAATACCAATCAGTTTGAACCGGTTATCTTTTGTAGGCCAACAATTTTCAACTAAGCTCATTGAGTTATGGTGGTAGAAACTCATTTACTTGGCTTTTTTTTTTTTTGAAAAAACAAAACAAAACAACGTCACCTTTCTATAATGCCGTAAGCATACAGACCAACTTTCTTACACAATTAATTCTTAGATTTTTCTACTTTCTTTCTTTTTCTTCTTTTTCGGTACGGGACAGATTTTGAGGATCCTTTAACCATTCTTTTAAGAATAGTTGAATCTTTTTCTCCTTTTTTTTTTCCTTCCCTCCTTTAGTTATTATCTTCACATAACTCAGTGTTGACAAATTTAGGAGACATTTCTTTAACCCAATATCTTCGTTTTAAATAACATATATAAAATTCTGACCCCAAAAATAACATATATTAATATTAAAAAAACGTTATTAAAAATACTGATTTCAACGGCCGGGTGAAATTAAAAAATTCATCAAAATCCTACTATTACAATAATCCTAAAGCTATAACCTCAGTCGCTATTTATAGCTAAGCCACAGCTTCTCTCACCACAGACAAACAAAAAAAGGTTTGGTTCCAAAAGCTAAAAAAAGCTTCCACCTACATTAGAGTCTCTCAAATAGCAATACACACACACACACACAAAAATGATAGCTTACATAGAACCATACTTCTTGGATAACGACGCCGAGGCCACCGCCGCCGGGAAATCTACCGATGGCGTCTCCGAGTCACTCAACATCCAGGGGACAATCTTATGCGGTAAAGCTGCGGCGGATATTGCCGGGAAGGATTTTGGCGGCATGAACTGTGTGAAGCCTATCGCCGTGGTGAGGCCAGTGGGACCGGAAGATATAGCCAGAGCAGTGAAAGCGGCTCTGAGGTCTGATAAAATCACGGTGGCGGCGCGTGGAAACGGCCATTCTATTAACGGTCAGGCCATGGCGGAAGGAGGACTTGTCGTCGATATGAGCTCCACGGCGGAGAATCATTTCGAGGTGGGGTTTTTATCCGGCGACGGAACTGCGTTTGTCGATGTCTCCGGAGGGGCAATATGGGAAAATGTGTTGAAACGATGCATTTCAGAGTACGGCTTGGCGCCAAGGTCATGGACGGATTACCTCGGGCTAACGGTGGGCGGGACGTTGTCAAATGCCGGCGTTAGTGGACAAGCGTTCCGTTACGGACCACAGACGTCAAATGTAACGGAGTTAGACGTTGTAACGGGAAATGGAGACGTCGTTACTTGCTCGGAGATGGAGAATTCTGAGCTCTTTTTCTCAGTTTTAGGTGGTCTTGGCCAATTTGGTATCATCACCAGAGCTAGGGTTTTGCTACAGCCAGCACCAGATATGGTATATACCTAAACCAATAATTTAATAATATTTCATAATCTCAATTAGAGATTTTGTTTTTCCTAATCCAATCGAAAACCAGATATTTGGTCCAGATTTTCGAGGGGGATTTTTTGTTTTTATTTTATTTTTAATTTTAATTGGAAATTACTTATTTTCAATATTTAAATAATGGTTTGTTTTAAATTTGATTGATCCTTTGTTTAAATTACTTGAGTAATTAAAGATATAAATGATTGTATTAGGTGAGATGGATAAGAGTAGTTTATACCGAGTTCGACGAGTTCACTCGAGACGCCGAGTGGCTGGTGAGTCAGGAGGACGAGTCATCGTTCGATTACGTGGAAGGATTCGTCTTCGTCAACAGTGATGACCCGGTCAACGGATGGCCTACAGTTCCGCTCCACCCAGACCACGATTTTGATCCGACCCGACTGCCACAATCTTCCGGGTCGGTTCTTTACTGCCTCGAACTCGGTCTTCACTACAGAGACTCAGACTCCAACTCAAGCGTCGATAAGGTAACTTCATAAACACAAACTCTATACTGTATTAATTTTCAAAAATTCAGCAACCATCCATCGTTATGATCCGACGGTGGCGGAAGCTTAATGTTCTAGAAACCTTGTTTGACTTTAGATGAAGTGTGAAGTTGACCGTCGGAAAAAATTAGCGGACCCGTTTTTACGCTAACAGTTATACGACACGTATATTCTTATAGGACCGCATTGAGTTTTCTCGACCTCCATGATTACAACATAAAATTCAAAAACAGTGAAAAAATAATAATAATATATATATATTTAAATTAAGGAAATATAATAGGGTGGGAAAGGGAATTATACAGTCTCTTGTCTGACTGCATAATATGAAACTGACCAGACATTGGGTAATGTATCTTCCATTTTGGATTGTCTGACAAAAAAAATATGTGTGCTTCTCTCAAATGCCCTCGTCGTAACCACATTATTACGAAAACGACATTTGTCTTCCTTCTCTTTTTCTTTTGCTTTTGTTATATTTTTAGATCACTTGCTTTTTTGTACTCAATTATTTAGGTTAGCCGAACACGTGTGACATGTCTATTGGTCATGCGGTATGGACGTAAGGGTAGAATTGTAATTAAATTATGTAAACGTTTAGGAGTAAACATCGATGATTTGATATCAAATGGTCCCCAAAAATGGCTAAAATCTGGCCATCGTTTTATCTGGAATTATCTATATGTACCGAAACACCCCTGACTGATTTTTTTTTTTTTTTTTTTTTTTGGTTGAGTAGAGAGTGGAGAGATTGATCGGACGGCTAGGATTTAACGAGGGGTTAAGGTTTGAGGTGGATCTGCCTTACGTTGACTTTTTACTTCGGGTCAAACGGTCTGAGGAGATCGCGAAGGAGAACGGCACGTGGGAAACGCCGCACCCGTGGCTTAACCTCTTCGTGTCGAAGCGAGACATCGGAGATTTCAATCGGACGGTTTTCAAAGAACTTGTCAAGAACGGAGTCAATGGGCCCATGCTGGTCTACCCACTTCTGCGAAGCAGGTGAATATTGCTCTCTCTCTCTCTCTTTGTTACTGGGACCCATCACTTTTCTCTTCTTTTCTTTTGGGTTCGACAAGGCACCTATCTAAAAGACTATAAGAAGATCGGTCTAGTTAGTTTGTTTTTTTTGGCACGTGTTAATCACGTGTGATGATTAGTCGTGCTTATATGTTCCACAAGTCATGAGACGTGTGTGATCAACAAATTGTCGCCGATGTGGCACACGTGTCGTTTTTTTCAACCCCCTCGTCATTTTTTTAACCGTACGGTTTTTTAAGTACAACATTTTTTGGAGCTTAGTGGCGTCGTTTAGATTCTGTAGGCGAGAAGCTGAGCATTTGTTTTTTTGTTTTATTCTTTTGATACAAAATTAAAATTGAAAAAAAAAAAAAAAGTTAGTACTAATTCGATACCGTATTAGGTATTACGGTTGGGTGGGTGACGGAGTTCTATAGTAACCGTCGTTAAGGTTAGCGTCATATAGGGAAAGAGATGAAATATCTGTGGGGACAAAGATACGCTTCTGGGACCCACTATGAACTAACGTTAATTTTATTTACTTTTTTTTTTTCTTTTCTAAAATACTGGCATTTTGTAGTTTACTGAAGGGTAGTTTCGTCTTTAGATATATATAACTTTATGTGGAAAACGAGATTTGCCTGTGACAAACTGGCAACGTAAGAAATAAGAGGATTATTGCAAAGGGCCAAAGGGTTCATTTTTATTCTCCGAGATTTAAGAGCGATAAGCCCTTATAATGTATTTTTTGTTCTATTTAGTAGTATTAAGATTCGAATGATTGAATAATAATTTGGTCTGATTTTTTTTATCAGGTGGGATGACCGGACGTCCGTGGTTATACCGGAAGGGGAGATATTCTACATAGTGGCATTGCTTCGGTTTGTGCCGCCGTGTGCAAAAAGTTCATCGGTCGAGAAATTGGTAGCTCAAAACCAAGAGATCATTCATTGGTGTGTCAAAAACGGAATTGACTTCAAATTGTATCTTCCTCACTACAAGTCTCAAGAGGAATGGGCTCGCCATTTTGGGAACCGATGGTCGAGATTCGTTGATAGGAAAAATATGTTTGATCCCATGGCTATCCTTTCACCGGGTCAAAAGATTTTCCATAGGTGTCCCTGACCCTATTTTTCCTCCTTTTTTTTTATATTTGACTTCTGTATTCTTGAGTTTTGTGGGTTTACTGTAATTTTTTTTCCCTTTTATTGGTTCGTTCTCGTTTTTTTTTTTTTCCAAGAAAAAACCAGTTGGATTTTTTAGTTTCAAAAATTTGGCCTATCAGACTACGAGTCATGTGTCCAATTATGGAGACTTCGCAAGAAAAAAGTTGTTTTTGGTTTAAAAAGAAATTAATTTTACTTCCGAGCATATACCCGAATATTGTGAATTTAATATCGATTTTTTTTTTTTTTTTAATAAATTTAAGTTCCAAAGAGTTAGGTTATGAGGAGCACATTGCTGAAATAAATTATACAATAGATACACTAGATAATATCCATGCTTATGATTATAGAGCAATCTTTTGAGTTTCGATTATGAAGCTCCCGCTGAATCGACAAAGGGCATGTAAATTGATACTTATGATACGCGAATATTGCTCTCTCTCTCTTTTTTTTAATATCTTTTGCTTCTCTTGGTTTTTTTTCATCTCTTAGATCATAGTCAATATTGTAATTTTAGGATTTAAAATGCGTGGAGTTGGTAATGTTTTCTAGGTCATCATCCATTACATCTAACTTTTTTTTTTTTGTTAAATTTCTTTCTTTTTTTTTAGGGTCGAATCTTAGCGACAAAAGTACATCTAACTCTTCGGGGTTTATTTCCGAAACTCTTTTAATAGGTACATGCACCACAAATTTCTATCCCTAACTCGTAAAGTAAACGATCGATTCGGTTCGGCCATTATTGATTTCAATCAGTCCGTATCTACATCCTATTCTGAATAATCTACCGTGAGGTTTGAAAAATCGATGAGTTCTGAAAATATGCGCTAGTGCATGAACTTGTCTAAACGCAATGGTTTTCTAGCTAGGTTTTACCCACACAAAAAAAAAAAAAAAAAAAAAAAAAAAAAAAAAAAAAAACAATTCACATTTGGATCGATACTCTTTAAGTAGATTTGCCTAACTCTCTATAAATTTGATGGCCATGTTCGATATAGGATAAGAAAGGAGAGAATTGATAGACATTGAAAGGATTATTCTTCACGTGCTGTCCCAATAATTAATCAAAAACTATAAATAGGATCAACCAAATCAATCATCCACCATCCATATTGGAGCCAGTCGTCCATGATACTATTGTGTGATTATGACCTTATATTTTGGATAATTCCTACTAAATTCTTATGTCCTATAGACTATTCGATTTGGACCGTTCGAATAATTTATTCACTTCATACAGATATAAACTTTAATTTATTTATTTTCAAGTTTAATTGCGACATGTCGTAGACTTTCCTGTCAACGTTCTTGTTCATATATTGAGTATTGAGACCATCTGTTGTAAGTTGTAACTTGTAACTTGTTCAATTCGGTGATGTGATAGCAAATCCAGCAATTATAAAATGGAACATAATATTATATATAAAGATGTCGACGCCAAGCAAATTAGATGATGTCCATATCAGTGCCATGTTATTTAGCATGCGAGAGGTATTGATGTATATATGAAGGTGACAGTGAACAATAACCGGTCGATTTAAATGGAATAGATGGATAAATTCGATTTAAATGGAATAGAGGGAAGTATGAATTCAATTATTTCAAGTCTGGTCAATTTTTTCATTGCCCATTAGTTTTGGATTAGAAACTCATTAATCTTAACATGATATTAGTGTCTCGTTTTTTTACTCAATTACGATGGCTCACAAAAATATTTATTATCGGTTTTTGATTGATTAGTAAAAATCTTCATTTTGAGGAGGCGTGTTAGAATCACACATCAAAATTTAAAAAGACCAACACTAATATATATATATATATATATATATATATAAAAGGGATATAAGTCCATTAACCATAAGAATGTGTTTTACTCTCCAAACAGAAAAAATGATCTAAGCCTCAAGTACCAGCTGGTTTTTTATTTCCAATAATAATTTAACTAAGAAAGAAAGCAAGCTTACATCTTGCTCCCTTATCAAATATAGCACCAGCAGACCTCTCCAAAAGCACAAGGGGACTAAGCAACAGTTTAAAACCACTAAATTATTTTATAATTTTTAAGACCACCAAAATTATATTTTTATGATAATATCTATATCTCAAAAGCTAAAATTTTATTTCTTTTACTAAATCATTGTTATTGTAAAGGATATTTAATACAATTTCCAAAACTAATATTGTTTTAAATTTTAAATAATAAATATAGAAAGGACCACAATTTTTTTTTTCTTATTCAAACCACTATTTTTATTGGATCGGTCCTGACCACCCGATTACGACCGCTAGATTAAATATGAAAACAGTGTTATATATATAAGTAGTGCAACCGTCACATGTATCATGCATGATTGAATAATTTCTAACCAATTTGAATAAGAATTTTCTCCTATGCTTATTGTTCGCACATTAAAGTTTGGATAGACAAAAAAAAAAAAAAAAAGTTTGGATAGACGTTATGCATTGACCAGTCTCGGAAGATTTACTTTGGAAAGAAGAACGAAAAAGATGGATGCGTTGATTAGTCTCGGAAGGTTTACTTTGACTCGTTACTATCTTTGTCGTTTGCGGTGCCAATGTTCGGGAGAAAGAAAAGGTTATAAGACTTGTAGATTTTGGGCATCAGATTCGTCTCTCCTTACCACAAAAGAATCGAAGAAAAAGGTTTTGAGCTTCACCAAACGAACCAACCTTTCTACATATATTATCAAAAGAGATAACATTCCTACACACACACATATATATTTTTTTTCTTTTTTTTGGTGTGTTCCTCACTTCCTCTCTTAATAGATTCTGATTCTTTTGTCTTCTATTTTCTATTTTCTTTTTTGGAAAAAAAGCTCACATTCCCATAAAGATAACGTAAAGCTAGTTTGAAGATATCAAAAGAAATGATTTCGATTGTAATTTGTTTGTATCTGTCTGTATAGAAATCAACTAAACTGAACTTTTCTTTGTGTATAAATATTTGAAGATAATTAATTTAATCAAAACTGATTTAGAATCAAACCAGGCATAAGAGGATTACTAAAATATTTTGGAGTTTTATTCGACATAGCAATTGAAATTTATTTTGACATAGCAATTGGAGTAATGTTGTAGATTAATTAACCATGCTATTATTGTTTTTTGCCTTAAATTTTGTATACTATCAGTGCTTTTAATTTCATGAATCCTCAGATATTTGACGCATCTATTAGAATAAAGTCACAAACTATCAGGATTTATTATAGCTCATTCTGTCTATTGTTAATTCGTTTTTCTTTGGACGGTTTATCAAACTAGTGTCCAAATAAACGGGTTTATTAACTAAACCTCCGTCTCTTTATTTTATTTTTTTATAATAACCGATTTTTAATCGAGTTCTCCCATTATGTAGTCCAAATCGACTTTTGATCTTATAAGGTTATTTATATATGTTCAATCTCACCGTAGCATATATAAACTAGATATTCTCAATCAGATAAATCCCACTCACAGAAAGGATATTTCAGTTTGTTGAAAGAAGCCATATTGTTTTACATCTTTTTGTGATGCAATAACATCCTTTCTTAATTTTAGAGAACTACAATCTCTGTTCAACAAAGAAAGTGCCCTTTTAAATGAAAAAATGTGAAAGCTTGTCGCATATCAGTGGATAAATCTTAGTAGAAAAATACTAAAGAGAAAAAGATTTTCAAAATTTTGGGTTCCGAACCAAAATCTACTCGATTTCCCCCACCCCAACAATAATATATAATAATTTAGTTTTTCCTCTAGCAACTTTCCTTTTCTCTGCTTTTCTGTTTGTTTCTCTTTCACAAAAGATGAGATTCTGATTTATTTATTTTTTAATTATTATTTGTTCGCAGCTTTAGATAATGCAATTATAAGATAATGATTTCATTGTAAGAGGCAAAACATAGAATAAAACAACAATGGGCTAAGAATTTTCCATGCAAGACTATTCCTAGTACGTTCTCTGGTAAATGTGCCATGCATGCACGGACGTGTTCTTCGATTTTTTAATTACTTTATTTTCTGCTTATGGGTCGCTACAAGCCAAAAGCGTTCTTACTATTTTATAGCTTCATTTGTCTAAATCGAGGAGAGGTATTTATGTAATAAAAACTTGGATAACAGATAGCTACATACTATAATTTATTATATTATACTTTAACATAATTGGTTGAGTAGGTCTTATGATTAGTCTAAAGTTCTACTTACATTTTTTTTTTTTTTTTGTTAAAGTACTTACAATTGTTTTTATCCTAAGAGAATTGGCATAAAATTAATAAAAGATATATTACGTGAATGAAAAAGATATTAGCAAGTCTCAACCGATGTACCATTATGCCGTTCAAAGTCGAGAGACGAAAGGATCTCCGAGTTCAAATATCGACGACGGAGGAAACACTAAAACTTGATACTAGTGGGGTAATCGGAGACTTCAATTCCAACTTGAATTTATAAATTAATGTTTTGATGAAAAAAATGGTTTGGTGAAGAAAAGGATCTTATTAAAGTTGTCATGGTTGATGAATTTAGTTTTTCAAGTTTTGTAGGTTGGGTTATATGGAACTACGTTCGTTTGACACGTGAATGGAGATGCTTTTTGCATGTGAATTTTAATTTGCTTTGTAGCGAATTAAATTAATTAACCAAACGAATATCTATGATTCCCCGATAAATGAAAAGATATAAAGATAAAGTTTTAGTGTCCAAGAAATGAAAATTTCAAAGAGAAAAGTGAAATGAAAATTTGAAAACTGTAAAGCAAAAAGAATAGAGCACAATAAAAACAACGATGAGAAGACAATTATCATAAAGATACTTTCGATTTTTGTCCTCGGACTTGCCGTTACTATATATAAATTCATGTCTATTCATGTGATCAAAGCAACTAGATAAGAAAAGTGAAACATAAAAATTATAAATCTCCATAGGTTTCCCAAATTTAAAATTACTGATATATTTATGTATTCTGTTAATTTCAGAAGACTTGGGGTTCGAAACAATTAATAAAAAAAAAAAAAAAAAACTATTGCTCTTATTGAATTAATAAGATTAAACGATATAAAAAAGTTGACTCATCTTATGTGAAGTAAAATCTTACACACGTCGTACGTATGGTTTATATGACTGTTTGTTTCAGTAAAGTAATTAAAGAACATATACACGAAATAGTATAATAAACTCACAAAACTCGCAATCTACAACTTTACTGCCATAAACATACAAATCGAAATAGTATGTGTGTATACAGATATATATATATATATATATATATATATAATGGTCCTCTTGAAAACGATGGCATATAGAGTTCAATTACAGCTATTATCTACGAAGGACCAAAGGACCATTCCACATTCAATTTCGATTCACATACTTTTCAGCTTTCATATCTCTATCTCTCTACACAACGACATTCCAATGATGTGATGTGATATGCCCAACACCGTATGTGTACCATATTAGACAAACACACACACATATATATACACACACACTTAAACTGCATATATATATATAGTTAAAATTTGTATGTTTTCATTCATATCTTTAAACTAAAATGGAACTAAATCACAATATCATTTGATTGATTGAATGTTTTTCCTACAATATCTTACATATTATTTTATTTTGTTTTATTTATTTATTTTTTATTTTTTTGAAAAAGAAGAAATGCCTAAGGTAAAACAAATATAATGTGACTACATATGCCATTATGATTAAAAAAAAAAAAAATCTATCAATGGTAAAGAAAAACTGCAGAATTGCGGATATTTTCTACAAAGTAAAATTATGTTTTTTTGCTATATATATGCAAAAAGACAAATAAACTCATGATGATTTTATAAAATTACATTTTCTCAACCAGATTTGGAATGCCATCTACTTGCACTGATTTTGCCATAGTGGATTCTGGATTTAACAAACATCCAAAGTCCTATGACTTGGTCCCGACCTCCCAAATTCAATTCTTATTTATAACTCAATACAGAAAAAAAATAAGAGAAACTGAGAAATATCCAATTATATTGTATGTATGTGAGATATCGATGTGGATATCGATCCTTGACTTTTATATACACAATGACAAATGAACAACTGAACAAATGATATGATGAAGATTTCCTATGATTTTTTTTTTTTTTTTTAATTAGAAGTTCAAAGTTACAAAGAGATTAAAGTCAACAAATAGGTAGCTTGATACCACACTATGAGCAAGTTGATCTCAGAGACAAGGAAAAAATGTTTTCTTACAATCAAATCTTCATTTTTGTTTTTATAGAGGTGAAATCTACTGGTCATGAGGATAATTAATGCCATGTGACTTGCCGACCATAATTTTGTAATATATCTCGTAAGTTCTATATACATCACTTTAAAAAATTTCTATTAAATAGGTTGTTTTTTTCAAAAGCTAGCAAACAGCTGATCTGAAAAAATTTAGCAAACAAAAAGAAAAAACAAAAGATCTGAAATTAAGCTAAAGAAAAAGAAAAAGAAAAAGAAGCCCGTGGGCTCTAAAAGACTAAAACTAATTGGAATAGAAAATTGTCAACATGGGTCAAATCTTATTGAGCCCATGGTAGCTGGAGAAGACCTTGGCTTCTTGCTGTTCGATATTAACAGAGAAAACGAACTTCAAATGCGTTACGAAATTTGTTTGGTGTGAGCTCTATCTTTTTGTTTTTTTTTTTTGTTTTTTTCCGTCGTCAAATCCCAAGTTATCGGTTTAGTGACTCTCCTCTAAATAAAATTAGGTGGAAACCGATATACTTACATGAAAAAAACAAAATTCGTGAGCTTTTGCACATTTTCCAAGATAATATGCACATACATTCTCACTACGCAGAATATATTTAATCCTAAAAGACGTAAAGAAATCCCTAAATAATAAGAAGTCTCCGATCTCCGAAAAAAATGATGGCCAATTTCCTGGGTTTTCCGTCATATCGATAAGATCCGAGCAATCCATGACAAAGAGAACATCCGTCAGAGAGATCGCTGCCAAACTCGGGATAACCCAGACAAGAGCCTCCAACTCGGTATAAGCTCTATCTATCTTTATACTTTTTTTGGTTTGTCAGTCTCGCTCAAATCTGTTTGCATGAATCAATCCATATGAATCCTAAATCTTCTTTCCTTTGTGGATGAGAAATATAAATGACTAACAATTGATGATGGGATAAAATTTTGAGAAAATATATATATATATATATATATATATATATAAACTACTTGGACAATTTGATAATATTATTTAAATTTTAAAATTTTGCATAATACTTCGTCCGTTCATATTAAATATCATTCTAGAATTAATAATTTGTTTTATGTCTTTGTAGATTCGCTTTTGACCATAAGAGAGATTTGTCGAGACAGATAGAGCTATCACGTACACCACTCTCGCCGGAAAGGTAAACCAGAAATCTTTTACTCTTTTAAGTGGATTTGATGATTTGTTGGATGTTGGTGTTGAAACTTGATTGATGTGATCGTGAGTAATGCAGATCCA
Organism: Barbarea vulgaris; assembly: GCA_963667165.1. NCBI lineage: Eukaryota > Viridiplantae > Streptophyta > Magnoliopsida > Brassicales > Brassicaceae > Barbarea > Barbarea vulgaris. The sequence continues at coordinate 19,769,160 of OY763891.1, read as the reverse complement.
TCGCTGTCGAGCCACCACTATCATCGGCTGTCCTCCGAACACACCAAAAGGAAGAATCGCAGAGAGAGGTACGACTTAATTTGTCTTCTTTGTTGTGGTGTTGTTGAATTGTGTTAATTACTGAACTATATATTAATTAACTAAACCAAGGATTCTAATTTAATTAAGTCCATTAAACCAAAGGTATTAATTATGGTCCAATTTTATCTTTACTATTTTAATGTATTGACTAATAAAAAAATTTATATACTATATTAATAAAAGATAATACAAAAAATGTAATTATTTTTTTAATATGCATGAAAATATAATTAGACACTTAATATAAAGTTAATATTAAACTGAGAAAGTATTATGTATTTTTTTAATAGGATATCTTATATAACAGCAATTCTTTGGAAAAAAAAAACAGTTTTCTCTGGTCAAATACTCGACTTAGGGAAAGAGAGACATGAAAAAAAAGAAAAAAAAAATATCTAAAAATGAGTTACAAGCTCATTATAAGAATGAACCGGAAAGTATTTTTCTAATATATGTTTTTTTTTCCCAAGTCAATGGTAATTGGCATAAAAAGAATAATTAAACAAGTGGTGTACTTTTAATTTTTTTTTTTTTTGGTCAATGAGTTGAAATATTTCGTTTCCCTAACAATTAAGAAAAATAAAAATAAAACACATTTATTTTGTTTCCTAATAAGAAAAGAGTCAATACTAAAAGAATTTGACTAAATTAATTATGGAGGGGTCCACTAAGTTGGTCCGATAACAAGAAAGTATAAATACATCTCTCGAGTTTCCTTTTTTAAAATTTTCTGATAATTTCACAAAATCCTCTCTGTAAAACCTCAAAGACTCGAACTCGATTTGCAGATGAATCCCGCCGATCTTCCTGATGATACTCCAGACAAGAAATTGCAAACCGTTGAAGAAACCTTCGACGCATTTCTCTGGGCCGCGGATGTGCTTAAGAAACGTGATTTGGAGGAACGAATGAGAAGAGAAGCTGCAGAGGAGGCTCGGAGGTTGTCTTGGGCTATAGAAGAAGCGAGAAGGCAAAAGAAACGTGATTATGAAGCTGCCAAGGCTTATGCTGCTAACTTGCACTCTGGTTTTAACAATCCCAAGATTGTTAAGAAGAAACAAGAAACTAAAGGAGAAGGGAAAAGTCCGTTTCAGAAAGCTATGGAGATGATTAAGGAGAGAAGACAAGAGATTGATACTTCGTTACCAACCGGAATGGAGTTAGATCTGAAGATGATGACACAAAGGAAAGCTCCTACGCTTATGGAGTTGAGTGCGAGAGCTCTCGCCAAGAACTCTGAATCAATCAAGTCTTTGAATCTTGTCCCTGATCATTTGAGGAAGCAGCTCTCGGTTTATGTTAATGATATAGGCAGAATCAACACACGTTTTATGAATCTTCTGATTAAGGATTCTCCATATGAGGTTTATGTGAAGAACTGTGTTGATTTAGAAGAGCAAGACTTGATTCAGATCCTCTGTGACTGTGATAGAGTCAACTTAAAGGTAATTTGTTCAAATCCATTTTGTTTTTATGCTGAAAAGTTTCAATCTTTTAGGTGTTAAACTCTTGTAAAGTTTCAATCTTTATGTGTTAACTCTTGTAAAGTTTCATTTTTTAGGTGTTAACTCTTGATCTCTGTGGGCGAGCAATGACGGAAAACGCGATAACCGAGTTCTTGAAACGCTCGCCAAACGGATTCCCTTCATTGAGAAGGCTATCGATTCAAGGAGCTTTCTGTTTAACAGACAATGGATTGGCTTTGATTTCGAAATCAGCTCCTCTGCTTCAGTTTATTAACCTCACTGAATGCTCTCTTCTCACTTCCAAAGCTGTGAAGATTCTTGCTAAGAACTTTGGTTCCACTCTTAGAGGACTTAACATTGAAGGATGCCAAGGGATTAAAGTTAAACAGTCGACTGTCTTCAGTAGAAGCCTAAATAAGTTCAAGAATTTGAACTATCTCTCAGTTTCAGGACTCATAAGCATTACTGATGGTTCTGTTATCCCATTCCTTATGTTCCATAGCTCGAATCTCACTGATCTATGTCTCGCTTATTGCAAGTAAGTTACTCGTTGAGCTCTTTGATTGACCCAAACAAAACTCATGTCCAAGTTTTATGCTGAGAATTAATGTTTTCTTCTTTTTTTTTTGTGTGTTTCTTAATGGTAAACTAGTGAGGTGACTGATGAATGCATTTGGCATATTGGGAGATATTGCAAGAATCTAGAAGCTCTTGACATCTCAGAGTTAGATAATTTGACTGATGCGTCATTAGAATTCTTAACTGAGGGTTGCAAATATTTAAGCTCAGTCAAACTTACAGGAAACCGATTCAGGTTTGCACAAGTCTCACTATTTGGTTTCTTATGTACATAACTGTTGTAGACTGTTCTGAATCACAATCTATGGGACTCCTTTGACAGTGACGAAGGTGTTGCTGCTTTTCTTGAAGTCATGGGAAGTTCTCTTAACCAACTCTGCCTAAACAAAGTCCGAGATGTGAGTGTTTTAGTACTTATAAAGTCTCATATCTTTATAAGCTGGTTTGTCCCAAGTGTTTGAAGGAGTTGTGTGTTTAACAGGTCGGTCCAGATACTGCCATTTCGCTTGCCGAGGTATGTAAGAAGTTGCGTTATTTGGACCTGTCGTGGTGTCGAAGAATCAAACAAGAAGAACTAAGACGGGTTTTGAGTTGCTGCTCGTCACTTAAATCACTCAGGCTATTTGGATGGACGCATGTACGATAATTTAAGCTTACACACTTGTGCTTTTTTTTTGTTTATGTTGAAATTTAACCTTGGGATGATCTGTGTCAAGTAGTACTTAAATGGAGCTATTATGGTTGTAGGTGGAAGATTCATTTCTTGAAGAACTTTCAAGATCAACGGTTCATATCATCGGATTGAAAATGACTTCACTTTACGCTCACCGTGAACCTGATGACTTCCCAAGTATGAATGCTAAGTTCTTCTGATGAATAGACAAGCTTTGGCGATGTAAAGCTCAGAATTGATGAACCATCTTCATTGTTAGACCAAATTATCAGTTGTAGAGGTTCAAATCAAATATTAAAAAAGGTAAACAATGTACAATTTCTTTTGGGCTCAGCTTTATGTAAAAGATAGTACTAAAAGAGAAGAAACGAAAAGTATTAAGCATATGATCCCATTGGAATATTTTTAGTAATGTGTGGTCACTACTGTTCACCAGAAACAAAAGAATCTTTCTTTTTCTCTTCTCTTTCTGTGTAAATTGTTAACCATACCATCTAAACCGCTTCTCGAAACTATCCTGCAACTTGTATAACAGATTCTTACCAAGAAACAAACCATTGTCTTTCAGATCTTTTCTCTTTAACAAAGATGAACAGCAAGCAAGAACTGTGAAGAGAGTTACCATTTGTTTTTTATTTATTTTGTACTGGCATTTTTCCGATGGAAAGGGGATCATCCAGCCCGATGATGGAGAGCTTTACTACGTCCAGGAAGGTTCTGGCCATAAGCTTGTCGGTACTAGCCGTGCTCTCGCCTCTCTACATCGACAGCTTATCAGAAGAAGATCTAGAAGAGGAAGAAGAACTCTTCAGTTTTATGTTTTCGCTCTCCGTGCTTCTCCTCTTGTTGATTTTGGCCATTGCCTTGTCCTTGTATTGTGACCCGAGCTTGACCAGGTTTGATCCTTACTGGATTCACAGGCTATGTGGTTCTTTTGGTGGCTTGATTGTCATCCTCATCCTTCTTGTTTTCGTCTTAAAGTGCAAAAGCTTCTGATTAGAAATTGAGTGAAAGTTGTTTCAATGACACAAATGAAGAGAAAAAAAAAGACTTATCTTTTGCCCTGTAAATTTGCAAAATCTTACAAAGATATCTGTATATCAGAAACACAACTCTTTTTATTAATTTTTCTAAAGAAAATATACACAAAAACTCAGAAATCCAAAGATGTAGACAATGAAATTACTCAAAATGTATATTTCATAGAAAAGAGGAGTTTCTTTAGACAGGTTCAGTTCATAGAAGCCGAGCTTGGTCTATCCTTGTGGTTGCTCAACCTTCTCCTTCTCATCCACTTTGTCTCACCAGAAGATGGAGAAGCCGCACCATCAGCTAGTGGGAGCTCACAAGGAAGCGCCGTAGCAGAGCTGGTGAAGGCATTGAGAACAAGGAACGCCAAAATGGGAGACAAATCTAGTCCTCCAAGAGGCGGTATGAATCCCCGGAATATGTTCAAGTATGGATCACATAAAGTGCTGATACAATGGTAAACACACACAAATAATTAGCAATCATTGGCGGATCCACAAGCGTTTTATCCAATCCTGAATTTTTGGACATGAATGTAGATGACCAAATGTATCGAAAATAAACTTCCTCTAATATAAGCAAAAAGACGAACTTCAGCATTCACTAATAGCAAATATATGAACCAGATTTTGTTCCCATGGAGTGATCAAAACTTTTAGACATAGATTTAAAATCGTAGAGGCATTTCCTAATACTAGCAGGAAAACACTAAGGAGACTTCTTTTTTTCTTTTTTACCTGAGGGGGTTAACAATGGCAGGAGGAGCACTAGGGAACCAAGTGAGTACAAGTCGGACAACAAGGATAGTGTTATATATGTTGAGGAAGTTTATCAACCCATTAGCAACCACCAGTCCTGCAACTGAATCACCAGGCAGAACCGCTGCAAATCCGTGATTAGACATCGCAAGCCTCACCTTTGTAGTGTTTCTCAAACGAATCTGAAACGCAACAAAACGTCTCTTCATCTTTAACAACCAAAAACTAGAAGCAAGGCACACAAAAACAATAGCCCTGACTTATCCTGAAACCGAGTTAGATAGGTATAGTGAAGAATAGAACCAAAAAGATCCCAACTTGAGAGACATATATATAACTCAGATTTAACAATGTGACAAGAATTTCCAATAAATGCTAAGTGATATATTCAACAATCCCATAGTCTTTGCATATGATCCAGAGATACCTTTTATGGAAGAGAAACCAGAGAGATTCAGCCATTACAGTACCAATCAAAGCTCAGGCAAGTTTCACCAGGTTCATCGGAAACACATTATGATTTTCTTAACTTAATCCAAAGAAGAGGAAAGAGAAGTTTTACCTCGTCGCACAAAACGCGAAATTCGGACGACAAGCGAACTGCTTCCTGAAAGAGAGGGTTCTTAGAAGCTAGAGAATGGAAGAACCCTGAGAATTTCTCAGTAGCGGAGACCAGAGAACGATGAAATTCTTGAATCAATTTGACGGAGTCTGCCGCTGGTTGTAGAAGTAGCAAATTGGGTTTGTTTGAACGCACAAGAGGTGTTTGCGTAAATGCCGAAGAGAGCGATACGAAAAAGTTCGGTATAGGTCCTGACGGAGAGGATTTCAAGCTTTTCATAGCTGGTTGTTCATTCGTACTCGCCTCCATTGCAGAGCTCTGAGTCTGAGATGTTTCGTAGAAGCAGAAGAAGAAAGAAGATAAAGTTAACATCCAAAAATAATAATATTTCAGGCAGATGACACGTGGCATCTCTGTGTCCCGGGAAGCAAGTCTCATAAAATCCTCTAGCTCAGCCAGAAGGTCTTACCTAGCCTGATAAAACGATGCGTTTTATCTCTGACTTGGTGACAACCTGGCTTTTAAAAATTCCACAAAAATGGCTAATCACTCGTGTTCGTTCTGGATATATATTCCAAATCCGACGTGTCAATTTGGTAGGATACGTTTTAAACGAACCATACAGTTCCACCACTAGTTTACTTGTACCATCGTGACTATCGTCGTAGTCTCGCCGGCGAAAAATGGCGAGCTATCTTCTTCAGCTTCCTCTTCCTCCGCCGTCGAGTCTGAATATTCGTCCCAGTAAGTTCCTCCATGTTAAATACGTGAACCGATGCTTCCCTAGACAGCGCCGTGCTCGTATCCGGCGGCACTTCTCGAAACCTGGTTTATTGGTATCAAACTCGATCGAGATCAGTACTCAATCGTTTGAATCTACGGAATCTTCAATTGAAGCTGTGAAATCTGTTACGAGCGATACTCCTATTCTCCTCGATGTGAGTGGGATGATGTGTGGGGGCTGCGTCGCCCGGGTTAAATCGGTTCTGATGTCTGATGACCGAGTCGCGTCTGCTGTGGTTAACATGCTGACCGAAACAGCAGCTGTGAAGGTTAAACCGGAGGTTGAGGAAGTGATGGTGGATGTGGCGGAGAGCTTAGCTAAGAGATTGACAGAGAGTGGCTTCGAGGCTAAGAGGAGAGTCTCGGGGATGGGAGTTGCGGAGAATGTGAAGAAGTGGAAAGAGATGGTTAGTAAGAAAGAGGACTTGCTCGTTAAGAGCAGGAACCGTGTGGCATTTGCGTGGACATTGGTGGCTCTGTGTTGCGGGTCTCATACTTCGCATATTCTTCATTCCTTGGGAATTCACATTGCTCATGGTACATTGTTTCGAATATTCTGCTCACTTGAGGATTGAATATTAATTCAAATTTCTGCTGCTCGATGTCATTTATTATACTAATGGAGTTTCTGACTTTCTCTTGCACCTGGTGTTACTAGGAGGGATTTGGGACTTGCTACACAACTCTTACGTGAAAGGTGGTTTGGCAATTGGAGCTTTGTTGGGACCTGGAAGAGGTTTGCTTTTGTTTAAACCTCTCTCTTTTTTTTTTTTTAATCTAGAATGCTTTACCAGCTAATGCATTATAAGTTGAGTAATTAGATTTATAAGAGAGAGATGACTAAGTAGTCATTCTGAGTCTATTCTGCAGACTAAGATGTGTGCAACTATTCTACTCTGAAACAGATACAACTCTTTATGAATTAGAAGGTTAACCTTTATTAAGTGGCCGATGTCATAAGAGAGAAACGATAAATTTTACTCTTCTTAAGTGACAGTGATGGTTCCTAATATACTTTGAGAGTTTCATAAAGGCTTCAAAATGGTGGTAGTAATATTTGAGTCTTTTGAGGCTGTTCAGAAGCACAAATGACTGAAACAGATACATGTATATTGTAGAATTGCTGTTTGATGGCATAAAGGCTTTCGGGAAAAGATCACCTAATATGAACTCGTTAGTTGGATTGGGATCTATCGCTGCATTTTCCATCAGTTTGGTGAGTTTTTGTACTCTGTCATTTATTTTTGACTGGTGAGTATCCTATTTTGAAAACCTGGAGTTCTCTGCATTTTGAATTTTGCAGATCTCACTAGTTAATCCGGAACTGGAGTGGGATGCTTCTTTCTTCGAGGAACCGGTGAGTTTCTCTAACACATCCACAAGGGGATGAAAAATTGTAATTTTTACTTCCACTGCATGCAAATGAAAATTTCAATGGTGAATTTCTGATTGGTAGCTCTTGTCATTTAGTATGCAGGTCATGCTGCTTGGCTTTGTGCTCCTTGGTCGTTCATTGGAAGAAAGTGCAAAGCTTAAAGCATCTAGTGATATGAATGAACTGTTGGTAAGTTGGAAATTTCTTGATTCTCCTCCCAAGATTAACTTGTAGGCTTTTTCCTCCTTTTTTGATTTGAAACGTGTTTTTGCAGTCACTCATCTCCACCCAATCAAGACTTGTGATTACTTCATCAGACAATAACACTGCAGCTGATTCTGTACTGTCCTCTGATTCAATTTGCATGAATGTCCCTGTTGATGATATCCGAGTTGGAGACTCGCTGTTGGTTTTGCCTGGTGAAACATTTCCTGTCGATGTAAGTGTTTCTATCTTCCTGACATCTTACAATTTCTTTAGTTGTTTATCAATGTTGAACTGTCTGATCTTAGCAAAAAAATTTTGTGTGGGTTTCTGGAAAAAAGTTATGAAAATCTATCTAAATGTGGGGTATCTATCATTCTGTAATTTTAGGAAATTATCTTTGGATTAATCAGTGCTGGGAAAAAAAAAATATGTGGATCTATCAGCTCTGCTTGAGATTTAGTTAAATTTCACTTTCTCCTCTGCACGGGATAATGGATATGTGCTATTATTTTCCTTTCTCAAAATAGCTCCCAAAATAGCTTGGTTATTATTCCTTGCGACTGGTTAGTCACCATAAGTTTTGATTGTCGTAATGATGAAGTTGAACTAACTTGTTCGGCATAGGGGATTGTGCTAGCTGGAAGAAGTGTTGTGGATGAATCTATGCTGACAGGAGAGTCACTTCCCGTGTTTAAAGAAGGAGGTTCTTCAGTTTCAGCTGGAACAATAAACTGGGTACGCAACCTAACAAAACTTTATTTTTACGAGGCTATTTATGGTTTAATTCTTTTAGTGCTTCAACTAATGACACACCTCTCACTTTGGGATATGATCCTCTAGCAAGCGTGACTATATTACTTCAATTGATAATGTGAACCACATTACTAAGGGGAATAGATTGCTGTTTAACTGCACTAACCTTGCTCGGTTACTAAGTTTGATTTACATACAATGATCATAAACCTATTTCAGGATGGCCCTCTACGGATCAAAGCTTCTTCTACTGGTTCCAACTCAACAATATCTAAAATCGTCAGAATGGTTAGTGTCTATGAATCTAGAGCCTATGATATCTAATGGAAGTTACATTGTGTGAGGGTTAATTCCATCAGTCACAATGTGAAACGTTAGAGCTGTTCAGTAATCTATGTAATTTGTAGCTGACTTTCCTCCTCGAAAACACTAGGAGTAAAGATAGCTACACATAGAAATATCATGAACAAGACATAATCGTAGTAGAACTCATTTACATGTTTGTAGCTGAACCTAATTTCCTCTATAGTGAGTCTCTATTTCATCCGCATCCTTTCCTGTCTGAAATCAGGCTCCACTACAATATGTGAATGAGTTCAATTTGTGAGATTGTCTCGTTCAAGAGAGTGCTATCTGTAAAATCCGAAATATGAATACGTTATGAATTACTGTATTAGGTTGAGGATGCACAAGGTAATGCAGCTCCTGTACAGAGGCTGGCAGATGCAATAGCTGGACCTTTCGTCTATACTATAATGTCTTTATCTGCAGTGACGTTTGCCTTCTGGTATGGTCCTCTTTCCATATTTCTACCGGAAACTAGATCTGAAATTCAATAAGATTCCTATATTCGTTTGACAGGAATCTGTTTATTTAGTTATAGTATAAAGTAGAAGCATCATATGTCAATTTTCTGTTCAGGATCATCAACTGAAAGACCCAGTTGTTTTCATGCTTCAGGTATTACATTGGTTCACACATATTCCCAGATGTTTTACTCAATGATATCGCTGGACCTGATGGAGATCCTCTGGCCTTGAGCCTTAAACTGGCTGTGGATGTCTTGGTGAGTGAGCCATGCATATCAAAGTTATATCTTTCATGTGAAAATATCACGGACTATTCGGACTTATGAAAGAGGAAAATTGTGGGGAAAATGTGAATTCGCGAAGGGAATGTAGGATAAAAGAGGGGGATAGAGAGAAACTTTGGAGAAAAAAACATCATATAATAATGAACTCATCTTTTTGTTTACCAGGTAGTTTCCTGCCCCTGTGCACTGGGCCTTGCAACACCAACTGCCATACTAATTGGCACCTCTCTTGGTAAGTTATCCAGCGTATTATTTAGCTTGCACGTAAAAGTCTGCAAACCTAGCTGAGAAGAGTAACCTAATTGCGTGCAAAGTTTTCCAATGTAGGAAGATGCAGAAATGACATTGAAGCTTGTTCCTGCTCTATGTTTCCCTGCTCTTTTTGACAACTCTAGTATATGACCATTTATGGGTTGTAAATTTCTGTTGTTGATGGTGGCTTTAGATAATACATAAAATTACTAAAAATGGCCTAGAAATCATGAAGAATCTACTTTCTAGTTTCTGTGGAGTCGTATGTGCAGTCCTTGTGGTAATCATACATGTTTATAGGGGTATATAAACATTATATCACTTGAAAAATTGTAATTAGCAACTTTAAATTCGAGACTGTTGAAATTTTCAGCCTGAATGTGTCCAGGAGCAAAGCGCGGATATCTTATCAGAGGAGGAGATGTCTTGGAACGCCTGGCTTCTATAGATTGTGTGGCTTTAGACAAGGTACATATTTGCTAATCTCTTTTGCCTTCTATGATCCTCTTCACCCATCTATCTCTCTCCACTATCTCTTTCTTATATGAAGATGGAAAATCTGAGAAAATACGATATGTGTATGAACAGTTCCTGTATGCCCCTCAAAGTAGAAAAAATAGACTTATTGTTTCCACTATTGGTATTATGTGTCTAGACAGGAACTCTTACTGAAGGAAGACCTGTCGTCTCTGGTGTTGCTTCTTTAAGATACGAAGAACAAGAAGTTCTTAAAATGGCTGCTGCGGTGGAGAAGACAGCAACACACCCAATAGCAAAGGCTATTGTAAACAAGGCTGAGGCACGGAATCTGGAAACTCCAGAAACAAGAGGCCAGTTGACAGAGCCAGGCTTTGGTACTTTGGCAGAAATAGATGGACGTTTGGTTGCAGTGGGTGCACTTGAGTGGGTCTCTAATCGTTTCCTCAAAAAGAACGACTCCTCGGACGTGGTGAAGCTTGAAAGTTATTTGGATCGTAAATTATCGAGTGCATCATCAACGTCTAGGTATTCGAAGACTGTTGTTTATGTTGGCCGTGAAGGAGAAGGAATTATTGGTGCTATTGCAATATCTGATTGCTTACGCCAAGATGCTGAATTTACTGTAGCCAGGTAGTTTTTAACCGTCAATTTTTTTAATAAGACTAAGCAACCCTGGTTTTAAATTTTGAGAGTCAGTATATTAACAGGAAATTACTTGTTCTAGTTTTGTTTGTTCAAGATAAGTGAACCTTCTGGCCTAATCGAAGTAGCAGTCATCAGTAGTTTCTAAAAATTTTTGAGTTTATATGTTGTCTGTCATATTAAAGGCTTCAGGAGAAGGGCATCAAAACAGTCCTCTTATCAGGGGATAGGGAAGGGGCAGTGGCAACAGTGGCAAAGAATGTGGGGATTGAGAGTGAATCAACCAACTATTCTTTGTCTCCTGAAAAGAAATTCAACTTTATATCTAATCTTCAATCCTCTGGACATCGTGTTGCTATGGTAAGATCTTCAACTGAACTGTAAGAGCTCTTTTCAACTTATTTCCCGTGAAAAGTCAATGAGGTTAATCCCTTGTAGGTTCATGGTTATGTGAATCCTATAAATTTACCCTACCAACTTCGTCGTGCATGATGGATTTCTTCCCCTAAAAAAATTGTGGACCGTGTCAAATCATAGAACTGGTGTGTTATAAAAAAAATGGAGTGAGTTAGACTAACATTCTTTTGATATTCAAGGTGGGCGATGGCATAAACGATGCTCCCTCATTGGCTCAAGCTGATGTAGGAATAGCTTTAAAGATCGAGGCACAAGAAAACGCAGCATCAAATGCAGCATCAGTCATACTTGTCCGCAACAAACTTTCTCATGTATGAAGCCACTTGCCCTCATTCAAGGAACAAGAACCAAACCTGAGAATCAAATGCTACATAAGCTCATCACTCTTTTTTTTATTATAGGTTGTGGATGCACTGAGTCTTGCACAAGCAACAATGTCAAAAGTATATCAGAATCTAGCGTGGGCAATTGCATATAACGTCATTTCGATCCCTGTAGCTGCAGGTGTGTTGCTTCCTCAGTATGATTTCGCCATGACACCTTCCCTCTCCGGTAAGCAAGCCCCATTCAGATTCTAGTTAAATTACAAAACAGTTCGTTTCACTTGCACTATAATAGATTCACACAATCTAACCATATACCATGGTTAATTTGCTTTCAGGTGGACTAATGGCATTGAGCTCTATCTTTGTCGTTTCAAATTCATTACTTCTCCAGCTCCATAAATCTGAAACAAGCTAGTGATCTGCCCCATCTATTTTGGAGTCCAAGGAGAACAATGAAGGTTTTGTATATTCTGCTCTTTTGACATTTTTGGTGTTTGTTTGTTGTTGAGGTTACTATATAGCAATTATGAATGTTGTATTACTCATAAATGTGAAGTTAGACCTCAGTTATACGTAAATATCAGAATCTTAATCATATCTTTGACTATGTTTTGGGATCCGACCATTTTCTCTTTTCATTCTATGGGTTTCTTTGGGGTTGTAACTTAACTAAAATAGTTTATGATATATTCCAGCATTTGTCATTTATTGAAATATGTAGATGTAGTTGTAGGGTAGTATAATTTACATTTTGTGTGTCTTAGACTGGGAAACTTATGTTAGGTAATTTAGGGCTCATCCACTATAAGAATGCTGAATCTGGTAAATAAATCATTTCGGAAACAAAAAAGAGAGTAAAGAAAAGAGTGGACACAAATGGATCTTCGTATTGACAAGTTTGGTGGATCAGAACTCAAACCCCATCCTCTCCCTCTCACCAAACCTTCAACCTCATTAATTACTACCTTTGTCATATTATAAATAAATATAGAAACTTGGATAAGAACAAACAAAGAAGAATGTTGGACTTTCCACAAGATAGGCAACAGATTTCAATGTGCGAAGACTTGGGGAGATTCAATGAAGAGAATAATAATAAAAACAAAATGGTTTTAAAGATGTGGATCCATCCATTAACAGATTTCAGTGTGCGAAGACTTTGGAGATACAGTGAAGAGAATCAAGAAAAAAACAAAATGGAAAAAAAAAAAGATTTGGATCCATTAAAAAACTTTGAAACTCTTTTTATACATTCTCCGGATGTTGTTACTTTAAAACATTAAAAATTCTAACAAAACAATTGTTATCATTTCCCTACGATTCATTCAACCCAATCCCACTCGCCGTCGCCGGAAAACACCTCGGAAAATCAGCTACCGAATACGATTTCCAGGCACAAAGACCCGACAATGACGAAGACTGAGACGACGATGTCAGATTACCAAAAGACCCTTGACTCCGAGGATATAAAGGAGGAAGCATCATCTGATGATGATGTCTCTGCCTCGGAGGAGATCCAGATGACGTCGGACTTGATCCCGGCGACGAGTCTCCGCCTGAAGAAGATCCTTCTCCGGTCATCACACCAGCCGCAACCGCCATGGCAAGCGTCAAAGCGCTTCTGCTTGAATTCATGATCGGTTTCTTCGAGATCCCGCCACGTGGAGTCGTCTTGTTGTTCTCCCAAATCTGATGGCAGAGGAGATTCCGACGACGACGACTGTAAGGATTCTCCGGCTTCGCTAGGTCCTTCATCGACGAAGAAGAAGTCAACGCCGACGCTACCTCCGCCGCTAAATTCGTGAAAGATTTTGACTTTCCATTGTAATACTTCGATATCCCTTTCCTACACAATCAAAAATCAGAAAAAAATTGATAAGAATCTGACACAAGATCCTATTTTTGAAGTTTGAAAAATATCAAATTTCGAAGTTTTGAATCCTAAAAATCTCAACTTTTTTTTGTGAAAGTATTTATAAGAGAGAGTTCTCACCTAACAGGTAAGACTTGTTCAAGAGATTCCATCATTTCAAGAGGACCTTTGTAAGGAGACTCAACTTCATTCTCTCCGGCGTCATTTCCACCGTCCTCCGACGATTTTCCACCGTCGTCACTATCCCTCCCAATGGAAGAAGATGCTGAAGAAGAAGGAGAAGCGGAAGAATCAGAAGGAGATAACCAACTACGCTTCGTCGGAGATTGATCTGAATTCTCGCCGGAGAAATTAAACACATAAGCTTCAACTCTATCCATCGCAATCGACATTATAGAACCAAAAATACTTGCAGAAGACTTGGAACTCTTTTTTTTTTGTTGTTATCAAAGACACACAATAGAGAGAGAGGAAAAGAAAGAGAAGAGAAGATGAGATCTTTATAGAGTTAATTGGGAAAGTGGGACATATTTCAAAAGTAATTAGCTAAATAGACCATTTACTATTTATTATTAATGAATTAAGTCTGGTCTCACACTTCTTCTAATACACCATTTCCCTCTAATAACTCCATCTCTCTTTTGCCTAAAAGACATGTAGGGGTATTTTATCCTTTATTCTTTTTTTCTCCTTCTTTTTTGTGGATTTCGTGTAATTAAAAATGTTTGGGCTGCTTTAATTTTTTTCTATTTTTTATTTATTTGTTAATGTTGTTGGGTCATAAATGTTGTTCGTTATTGATGTAAGGAGAAAAACGTGGAGGTAAATAAATGTATGTAATCTGCTATCAATTGGAAAATTTAAAGAAATAATTAGAAAATTAGGACATTTTCTAAAAATAATTGGGAATATAGACCTATTACTATTTATAATTAGGATAATGAGACTAGTCTTACTGATTACAGTACACCTATATGTATATGAGTTGTACGTACACCTCATTTATATTCAAGGTGTACGTTAAAGATGTACACTTATAACTGTACAGTCATAATACAGTCATCATATGACTGTACAGTTTCATATGTGCATGGTGTACGATAATTATTATACACTTCTGGGTGTACATTAATATTTGTACTTGAAAGTATTATTGTACGATAATAAAAAATGTACCATAATTCTTAGTGTACCACAAAATTTGAGTATATATATGGTACACTTATGACTCTACAGTTATAAATGTAGACTTATTTGTCAGTATATCAGTGTTTGGAAGTATATCAGTGTTTTATGGGTTTGTATGACATTGTGTACGATAATGCAGCGTACATTTGACTAGGTGTACGTTAAATATTGTACGAATATGAGATGTATATACAAAGATGTTCATAACACACTTATACATATATGAGATGTACGTACACCTCATATATATATGAAGTGTACGTTAAAGATGTACACCTAAGACTGTAGAGCATCATATTTGTGTAATTATTGTACAACTATATGTATATGGATCTTGTTAGATTCATAAAAATATTTTAAAAGATAAAATTTTGTTTTTGTTTTTTTTTAATAACTTATTTGTATTATAATCAAAGAAATAAAAATTGGAAAAAGATAAAAGGAAGAAAGAGAAAGAAAGAAAGATTTGCCGGGAAAAAAAAAAAGTGCAATGGCATATATCGTAATTCCAACATTTATGTGAGGACATGTTTGTTATCACCCATTTAATGAATAGTAGTATTATCCCTCTTTCTCTAATATTAAATAGTAAATGGTCTATATTTCCAATTAATTTCAAAAAAATAACCCATTCTACCCATTGACTCATCTTTATATTGTGATCTTTGTGTCTCTCTGCTCCGGTGGTTTTCTAATAACATTAAATAATATTAAATACAGAAAAAGAATTAGAGTATTATTTATCACGTTGTAATTACTTTCTTATTATATCTTTTAATTTTTTTTTAAAAGGAAGAAGATAAGTACTTAATAAGTTTTGAAGAGGGGACAGAACAAACTGTTTGCTTAACCTTATCCTCATCCACGCACTCTGCATGCAAATCTCATCATATTTTTCTTTATTTACACAATTTGGTCGCCATACTTTTTTTATTCACATCTAAGGTTTGTGTTGATTAATAGTATATTGATTGATGAGATATGCAAGGATCAGTTTAGATTCATTTGGGTGATTTATAGAGGTAGTTATAGAATAATTATAAGATTTGCAAGATTACAATTTCTTCTTCATAAAGATTTCTCTTTAAAAAAAGATTATTTTTATGCTTCCAAATATGGAGTTTATATCTTATATTTCTACAAAAATTGTTGTAATGAAATTATTTTGGCAAAATAGTTCTTGTTGATAATATGAAGAATAGTGGTGTTGTAAAAAGTTTTCAAGTAGTATGAAAAATAGTGGTATAAATAGATATGTTATAAAAATATAAATAGTAAATATTATCAAAAAATTAAAAGTTAGTTAAAAATACATATATTTAATCGAATAAACTCAAAATAGATTGTAGCAAAAAAAAATTGAAATGTTTTGAATAAAGAAATAAAAATAGTAAATAAGCATTTTATGCATGTGTATAACTCACTACTCTATTTATGCTACACTAAATTTCAAGAAAAATAAGTCATTTGCATCCAAAAGACAACATTATGGCAGTCAATTGTTGCTATACTCTTCATTTTTTATAATACTGTTTTTATATCATAAACTTGTATAACTTGTGACATTACAATTTTTAAAAGCATACTTAGATATAATCAATAAATACTCAAATATAATCAATAAAAGCCAATGAATTTAGATAACTTGAGATAAGAGGAGAGTAAATTTAGAAAAGAGATATTAGACACAGTGTAGGGGTGACTTAGAGATATTCAATAAGTATAGGGGCTATTTGCAAAACTTGTCTCGTAAATCAATATTATTTCCTTATTCCATTACTTTTTATCTCGCGGAAAATAGAGCCATGGAACGTCGCCACGTGGAGCTGTCGTGACCGTTGCGGCTGGATAGGAACTAGGACGAATGTGACGTGGCGATGACTAGGTGGTCATCTTTTTTATTTTCTGAGAAACGGTGAAGCTTATCCACAGATGAAGCTGGGACCCACAATAGTCAGAAAAAAAAAAAAAAAAAGTTTATTCTAGCCGACAGTATTTCCTCTTCCGCGGATTTTCATTCATTTTACTCATTTTTTTGGATTTTTCTTTGTTTATTGACGAAAAAGTTTCTTCCAGACGAAGAGATTAATTTTCAAATGTCCTCCTAGCAGTTTCCACTTTTAGAAGATTTATGTTTATCTTCTTCTAGATTCGTTCATTATATATGTTCAATTTTTATTGAAGATTTTTTCATGATTACTTTTATAGGTGGGACACAATTTTATACGTCTATAATTGTAATAAAATAAAGAGAATATTCTTATTATGCCGCTTCGTTATCAATGAAATCTTATACAGTGTGCTGTTTGTACACAGTATGCTGTCTGTACACAGAAAAACAAAAAAGTATGACTTAATATCGCTAAATACTACTATTTGCAAAAACAAATAATGACTTGATATAGCGAAATACTATTTTTATCTTTTTAAAATAATGAATGAAATAACAAATTAGTTTAACTTATCATTTATCATATATTTTATAAGTAATATAGATTTTGTATTAACGAATATCATATTATTTTACTTGATAACATACTGTATTATTGTTGATCCAAAAAAA
Source organism: Barbarea vulgaris (assembly GCA_963667165.1). NCBI lineage: Eukaryota > Viridiplantae > Streptophyta > Magnoliopsida > Brassicales > Brassicaceae > Barbarea > Barbarea vulgaris. Next base: position 19,752,060 of record OY763891.1, on the reverse strand, counting down.
AAAAAAAAAAAACATACTGTATTATTTTACATATTACCATATTATTTATTTAAGTCATATTTTTTTTAAAAGTTATATTTCATAGAATACATAATGACAATCTACGGTGTTTTATCCAATCCAATGACATTTTCTATGCAAAGAAATCAACCCCATATATTAATGAGAAATATTAATAGTGTTAACAAATTTTAAAATTCTTCTAATCAAACTAGCTCTTCCGGTATATTTACTCTTTGCAAAGAAAAACAAAGGGAAAGAAAAGTCCTTTTTCATAGAAAGAAAAGTCCATTTATTTTGTTTATTTATTATATATGTATATGTATGTAGCCGAAGGAAAAGACAAAAAATACTTTGGCAAAAGAAAAGAAAGAAGAGTAGCGTAAAGCATTCAAATTCGAAACCGCGTATCAACATAGGATCTCATCTCATCAAGGATCATTGTCAAATGGGTCCTCATTTATAGATAGACCCACTCTCATTTCACTTTACCCTTTTCAATTTCTATCGTGTCCGAACCATTTACCCCACTTAATGTTGTTGCCTCCACCATCCACTCACGTGGCATTGCCTAACCCTTTCATTCCATTTTTGTTATCCATAATCCGTTTTGTCATTTTCATTTACAGCTTTGGGTTTTGCTTATTTCTCATGCACGCAATCAATGGTGGACTGTGCCAACTTCGGCTTTGAGAGAGGGAAGCTCTTGGATATATTGGCTTTTGCCTTTGTTTCTGAAATCCAAACACACATTTTTCACTCACCAATGTCTCTGTCTATAATATGCTAATACTGTTTAAGGAATGTTCTTGTGAAAAAAGATAAAAGGGTCGTGGGGAATTCATGCTTTTTGATAAATTGTAGATGAAACCATTCAAAGAAATTGAACAACATCCCCATGACTTGTCGTCATAAATCAACCTCTACCATCCGTTTTGTTAATTTAAAGCACCTAAATTTTCATCCTAGTCAAGGACCAGTCTACTAATTTGAATCCTTAGAGCCGAATAAGTTCATGATCCTTTCATAAAAGAACACAGTTTAATTTTGTGGACCCTTTTCTTTATTATAAATTGAAATGTTTTTTTTTTTTTTTTGTCTGTCATACCCACTTGGATCGAGTCTGATCAATAGCTAGTTTATTCGAACTATTCGGTCTTGGGCTTCGGTCCTATGATTTATTTGATATTGGGTTTTAAACATTCTCCTTACCAAAGACTTGCTTGCGCTCACCACAAAATTTTGACAACTTGGATGAGATCACCTCTAACTAAAAAGACATTTCCCTAGCTAAACATGCATTTATTTTTCCAGTATCTCAAGAAGAGTTCTTGTCAATATTCGAAGTAGAGTTCTGACCAGACAAAAGGGAGGAACTATAGACGGTTAATATTAGAGTTCATATTTTCTTTTCCTTTTGTTTAGTTGGTTATTAGCTTTGGTTAATCATCTTCACTTGTATTAATTAAGCTTATATTTGTACACACTTTAATGTTTAATGAAGGAATTTATTAACTGATTCTCCCTCGATCTTAACTCTGAGAGAATCTGAAAGTCAATAAGACCCAAAATGGCTAAAGTAAGCTTGTTAACATTGGGTTGGTTCTTGTTTAATTATCAATAGCTTATATGTACGTAGTGTATATCTGAAACAAAAGGAAAAGAAAATATCCATTATTATCACGTATGTAGTTTTTGATGGTTGATCGTAGTTTGCTTGCATGCGCATGATTGGAGTATATACACAAGATTATCCACTCATGTCGGGACGTAAAGCAATAATTAAAAAATTTCAATAATGAAATTTACTTTCTTACAGATATAATTTTCAATATACTATTGTAGTTTGTTAACTAGATTTATACCCGTGGTATACCGCGGGTCAATTGTTTTAATAAAAAAATTTAATTTTTTTTGTTTATTTATTATTTATAAATGGAAAAATTTCATTCAAATCCTCTAAAGTAGTACACATTGCGGGTCAATTGTTTTAATAAAATTTTGTATTTTTTTGTTTATTTATTATTTATAAATGGAAATTCCATAAAAACTTTTAAAGTAGCACACATTTCTACATCAAACATTCAAGGTATTACATTTCACCTTTAAACCGTCAAAATAAAAGAATTTTCAGTTTAAATCTTCAAATTAAAAGGGCGTTTTGTTTCCCACTGATATTTCCGATCCTGGAAAAGTTTACTCTGATAACAGAGAAGTTAACCCCAACATTTTTTTTAAATGAAAAACGAAACAAAACGCCACTTTGAAGGTTTAAACTGTAAAAAGTTTCACTTTGGAGGTTTAATGTAAAAGTATGTGCCACTTTTGAAGTTTTTTTATAGAATTTTTCAGTTTATAAAATATAAAAATTGACCCGTATATACGTCAATTATCTCAACTAAATAATCAGATTAAGCCGAATAAATTTTTTGAAATTTGGAAGTCTCATAAGTCAAGATTCCTTTTCATTCGTATTTAAAATCATTTTGATTTTGATTTTTTACATAAAAAGTTCCTTTTCACTCGTATTTAAAATCATTTTGATTTTTTTTTACATAAAATGAACTAAACTATTGCCCACAAATTTTAGTCAATGTTTAAATTATTTCAAATAAAAACTGGATAAACCGAATACATTTTTAAAAATTTTGACGCATGATATGTCAAGTTTCTTGCTCATTCGTATTTGAAATTATTTTGGTCATTTTATAATACGACTATGAACCATTGCCACAGAAATTTAGTCAATGTGGGATGTTGAACACAAAAAAAAAAAGAACACACACTTTTTTCTTCTTTATTTGAGTAATATATGTCCGTTTTAAAAAAATTTAATCACAATATATGCAGAAAAATATATTAAATTTTAATTATTATATGTGTTATATAATAATTTAAAATAATTTGAAAATAAGATCTAACAAATGTGATAGGAGAATTATAATTCATACTATTAATATTGCAATAGTAAATAAGGAAATAGTTGATGAAGAGGAAAAATGAAAAGATGGAAAAGAGTGTTTGGATACAATGATAACATTATTTCTTTTTTATTTTAACTTCTATAGTGTTTGGAAACACCCTATAAGAGCATCATCAGTGGTATAGACTCTATGAGTCTCTCAAATATATTTTTTTAATACTCCTAATGTAATTTATTTATTATTTTTAATTTAAAATTATAAAGAAAAAATCAAAACCAATCAGATTTTGACAAGTGTGTAATGAGTCTCTAGAGAGGTTCTCATGGGTTCTCAAATGAGAACCGATTCTGTTCTCTCTCTCCTCCTTTTTATTATTTTTCATTTTAATATTATTGAGAGACTGGGTGAGAGATTCCCACTGTGGATGCTCTAAGATTGGATCTTTTTAATAGTTTAGTAGATAATACTTTTAACCATTAAAGGTTTCTTTTCCTATTAAATAAATATTAGGTTTTGAGAATATTTTCTATAATTTAGTTGTAACAGATGATGATCTTGGACCGAACCTCAAATTAACCATTCTCCAAAATCTGTGGAAAAGACGTCGTATTTGAAACTTCGACGGTGGCTGGCTAACCATGTAATTAATTAATAGTATTGAAGTTGAAGGGTTTGAACCAAAAATAAAATAAACTTAAAGGGGAAATCTTTCAATTATTAGACCATATACCAATTTGGCCTTGTTGTGTATCCTACTTGACCATATTCTCTTTATATAGTCACCTTCATTTCATTAGCTATACCAAGATTATTAAAGAAGTGACCCATAATATCGCGTGATGAATCCTTATCTATATAATGGAACATTCTCACGATCGATGGTTAGGAATTTAGTATTTTATAGTTATGAAAAGGTAAAATGAGATCTTAATTTCAAGAGAAGAAATGTGGAGTAAATATATTTAAAGATTTCGATGCGGTGGTTGTGTTTAGATGACTGTTGATGTTTTTCTGTTCATGTGATCGTCGAACCTTTGCAATGGATTTCCGAAAATGGCAGTGTTGTAGAAACTATAGGGTTAAAAGTTACGGTATGAAAGATTTTATGAGTTGATTGTTAGTTTTATCCTGATGAAACAACATGCTATCCTGACGAAACTCCAAAAGATGTGTTTGATTTTTATTTTTATTTTGTTGTCAGATATGTGTTTGATTAAGGTGTTTATGTTTATATTTGGTTTTCACTTGAGGAGGAGTTGCCATGTTGATCTAGACCATGGATCGATTCTTTTCAAACGCGGAACTCTCTACTTATTTTTATTTGGTTACCGAAGCATTCACATAACCTCTTCGAGTCCTGCGATTAGTCGAATCTTATGGTCCGTTGACCCGGAAATCAGTTAGGAAATAAACGTTCTCGTGACCTGACTCGGAGCTCATGGTGTCTATTAAACCGGATCTGTAGTTAATTCATTTTGTGGACGTTGTCTCATAATAGAGTGATTTGGTATGCATGCATGATGCATCAATCATTAATAATTTTGCACCATGGCTGTTCTGGAAAACATGTTGATGAAGCATTGGTCTAAGACTCCCAATTTTTAAAACTAAATTTTATCATAGAAAAAAACTTACTGTTTTTGTAACTTTTGAAAAGAACTCGTAAATTTCTGTTTTTACTTAAGAGACTCTTTAAAATCTCATAGCCGGCCATGTCTTGCAGTCATCACAACTTTTTGTTCAATAAACTATTGATCTAGTCGCCTTGAATTTATTAAAATACATTTGAAACTGTACATGAACACTTCGACCATTAGCGAAATAAGAAAAAATTGTAAAATATAGTTTCATATGGAAATTACAATTATAGTGGAGAGGGAGGTAAGAAGAAAGACATGATAATGGCATTGAACTCTTTAGACATTTCGGTTTGGGGTATATGTGATGTCTTTTGTATCACTTTCAGCGTCACCTTCTTCCCCAACATCCTGGTAATTTTACAAAACAAATACACACGACTTAAGTATATGAATTAATAACTCATGTTTACCATGCTTCCTTCCAAATTTAGTTCTCAGATCGCACAATTGGTATTTCTATCATAAATATTTTGTCCAATATATATTTAACCTTAGTTAGATCAAAATCCAGATAAAAATAATCGAGGGTCTTACTCTTTGAGGTGGCCATTTTCAAAGGAAAAACTTGATCTTGCTCCCCCCAGATCAGCCTTACATCCTGCATTATTCATTACTTGCATATATATATATAATCATTTCATTTTAAGCAATTGAATGAATTAAAACGTAGACAAACTCGAACAATTTAAAAACTGAACGAATTGTAATTTATCTAGTTTCCAATATTTCCACAATCAACGGATTATTATTTTCCTAGGCATTTCCGCTACTTTAAATGGTTTTCATACTTTTGTAATTCAAAGATAATCAATCACTGTGTAAACTTTGATGTATCATGCAAATTAAATATATATAACACTGTAAAGTAAAAACACTAATTAATTAACGGAGTTAAAGATCAATAATATTGGTGTGGTAGCATTATAATAGGAATACCATAAAATTAAAAGTGGTGAGTGATAGCGATTGGCAAACCTGTTGAATTGGAGTAACGTTTGTTTGGTCGTCCTTCCCAATACTCAACCCCTCTAGAAGTTCTGCTTTTTCTTCTCTTTTCTCCGAATACAGTTTCTGTATATTTCCATTTTTTTTTTTTTATCTTTGGTTATTAATTTGTCTATTTTTTAAATATTGTATATCAATCATGCAAATGCAAGCCCAATAGCGATTCAATTGTTTTTGAAATACTTGTCTTTCTGTATACATCAGTCTCTACAAAGACAAAAAAACTGGGCCAATCAAAATGACCACTTTCTTTGTCTTCTTTTATCCATTAGTCTATATGAAGATAAACTCGTAGGGAGAGAGATGCCACCTCGGTGGCTCTCTAGAAAAGTATCAGACCATTCAAAATAAAACACATGTGTAGAGATAAGTTTCTGTTTCTCTTTTCTCCATTATCCTTTTTTTTTTTTATTAATTTTTAATGTTGAAATACCTTATAATAAAGCACCAATGAAGGTGCCCTAATGGGGTATCTGAAATAAATGTGGGTTTAATTCTTTTTTCTTTGCAGAAAGGATCAGAAAGGATCTACATTTCTAATACAATAAACCGTTACAAGAAAACTGACTTTAACCTTAAAATACAATTTTACTATTTAAATCTAGAAAATTGTGACCGACACATATGGGCATAATGATTGAGCTATGTCATTGTTGCATTACTCTCGAACCAAGACTTAAAATGTCAGACCGGTAAATTTTAGGAGTAACCCAACTCTATTTTCTGAATCCACCAGATTTGGATTAATCTTTCTTTTTTTTTTATCAAAAGTTTTTCTTCTAGGATATACTTTTATTATAGGTAAAAGGAGTTCAAACAAATTAAACCAGTTTAGTGAAGCCTAAATAAATTCTAGCGCAAATTTTTACTCTATTGTAGAAGTTTTATCTTTGAAATGATAAATGCAGAACATACAATTTTACTTTATTTTAATATTTATGAAAAAGAGACATCTACATTTCAAATAGATGGAGTTCCTATTTAATTAGTTACCATTAGAGCATGATTAGTGGAAAATGAGTCTTTCAGTCTTTCATTAGAGAGATTTTGAGAATTTTTCTCATGATCGACTTGGAACATGTATCGACATAATTAATTATGAATTTTTTTTAAATATTTAAAATTTAAATAAAATTTTTTAATTATACAAAATTTATTAAAATAATATATATGAGATACTCAGAGAGGTTCTCCCCACTGATCATGCTCTTACTTCTCAAAAAAAAAAAAAAAGTAACGGTGGGGACTTGCTACAAGAAAACACACGCTATTAGACGGAAATATCGGTCACAAAATCGTCAAAAAGGTCATTTTGGACAGATTTTAGACCGAATGGGGTCGTCAAAAATTGGAATCCGTCAAAAATTGGTGTATAATTTTAGACGGATTATAGACGGATATTTTTTTGACGGATTTCTAACGAATTTTTGATGCATTAGATGGTGAAACAAGCGTGAAAAATCCGTCTAAAAGTGACGTCCAAAATTCGTCAATGTTTTTTTTTTTTGACAGAATTGCGACAAATTACTAATAGATTTGTAGAGACGGTGTTTTGACGGATTTATGACGATTTATGACGGGCATTTTGTGACGATTTATGAGGGAAAAAAAATTATGACGAAGTTTTGACAATATTATTAATTATATATTTATTTGAAATTAAAGTACAAAAATATTAAATTAATTGAAATAAAACATAATCCTTAATCAAAAATAAAATTGTTTGAACATAAATAAAATATTTTAAATCACAAACTATTTTATGCTGGAAAATTAGGAAATTGTGACACTAAGAACGCCATAATCTTTGCGTTAATTTTCTCTAATTCTTCAATCCGAGCGTCTTTTTCTTGGAGCAATTGCAGAAGGTCGGGATTTCCCATTGGATTTTCCATCAAACCTAGAGAAGAAAAACCGATAGATCGAGATACATTACCTAACCCGAAAGGACGACCCTTGTTAGTCGGAAGTTCCTACAAAACAAGAACAGTTCTTAGTAATAAAATAATTAATATAAATTAAATTAAATTTTTATAGTAAAAAATTTACCTCAACGACAATTTTGTTTATCACTTCACGTGGTAAGTCGTTGGCGGGAGCTGAGTAAGGTAGTCCATCTTCTTTTTCTTCAACTTCTCGATAAGTTCCAAAACAACCGGGTCTTGAATTAGACCAGTTTTTTTGTTGGTGTGGGTATTCTCCATCAATGCTAGATAATCCGGACGCACACCTCCAGACGCAATTGTCTAATTAATTAAATTTTTAAAACTATTAGCCAAAAAATAAAAATAAATACTAAAAATATATAAGAAGTAACTTACCATCTCGTCTTCGCGACTTAAGTAGTTTGTTGCACCCGTGTTGTGCACAGCCTTCCCTTTACCATTCCGATCGCTGTTCCGATTCTTCGACTGTATCTTCGAGTGAGAATCGGTCTCCGCCAATGCCCAATACTGCTTAAAACCCTCATAAACGGTCTCATTCAAGCCTTTTGGCTTGTCTTTGCCTTTCAACCAGTTATTTTTCCATACGTTCATGTGTTTGGAGAACGAGAGTGCTGCAGTTTCGTGAAATTTGCCACGGACAAGATTTGTAAGCTGCGGCTCCCATGTAAAATCTTGCTATAAAAAATAAAAAAATATTATACGTTAATATGTAAATTATTTATGAGGGCATATATAAATTAAACACATGTCATTTATCTTTGACCAAAACTCTACGATTATTTCTTCTTCGGTAAGATATTTATAGTACGTATATACTATAAGGGAGAATAAAAGGTTTTAAGATTTCCAGATGACCAAATTATATTATATATATATATATATATATATTTTAAATTATAAAGTTATGTGATAAAATTACTTACTGCAAAAGACCGGAACCACATTTCTCGATCGCTACTTGGCATATCTGTGTATGTGCGATATGGATGTGTGAGGAGTCCATGCAACATCTTCAAAATAGATTTGGTGATCCCGTTTTTATATCCAAACCTACGAACATGAAACATTATTAAGAAAAAATAACAAAAATTAAAATAAAATAATTTGAAATACATAAATATAAAATATTACCAAGTCGAATTATTAAGCCGTGCTGGATGGAGCACCTTGATACAATTCCGACCCGGTTGCTGCACTAATTCCTCAACCGTTATTTGTGTGCGAGTTGTAGAATTTTCTGACTCTGGAACTTGTGATGGCGATGGAGATGCTGTCGTGTAATTGTTGCCATGAGCTCTATTTGGATTCGGTCGATTGATTTGAGGCTGTGACTCTGCGAAATTTTGGTACGACCTACATAAAAGAACAACGAGAGATTCCAATTTCAATATTCAAATTAGTCATTAAGAATTTGAAATTGAACAAAAAATCAGAGTAAACATTACGCATATTCTAATGAAATATCACATACCTCTGCGAAAATTGTCATTTTACCCTAAGTACTGGTTAAGTATAAAACTCAAAATTTCAAAAAAAAAAAAAAAAAAAAAAAAAAGACGAAGACTGATTTGCAAGCTTATTGTAACTAGTGAGTGAAAAAAAAAAAACAGGATCCACGTCAAGCAAAACCTCAACAATAAAGATCAAGGATAACTAGAATAGTATATTCAAGCATATATGAATAAGATCTATATAAACAAATAAATTAACAACCAATAAGACTGATTTGTTATATTGTGATTTGCAAGCTTATTGTAAATTTGCTGATCTTTTTAATGAAAAATCGAAACTGACATGGAAAACATTACGATTACAGAATGAACATATCAAAGAGTATGCTGTGTTTTATTTTATTTTTTATAAAAAGAAAAGAAAAAAGAAAAGAGATTATTCATATATATATAAACATCGTTAAAACTATTTGCTTAAGCACATAAAACAGATGAAGCCAACACCAAAAGAAATCATAAAAAAAACTGATCTGAGATTATAATCAAGCTGTAATCACGAAGAAATTAAAACAGATCAATCCAACACAAAAAGAACTCATAAAAAAAAAACTGATCTGAGATTATAATCAATCACAAAAAAAGTCTAACCACCTAACATCATAATTCACAAAAACACATTTCAAATCCCAAATTAAAACTAAATAATTCTATAAATATTATTATTTACAAATAAAAAATCAAAACTTACATATCAAAAGAGCAAAGTGATCGAAGATTTAGAGAGGTTTTTAGATTGTTAATCGATTGAGAGATATTTTGAGAGCTTTTGAGAGCAAAAAAGGGAAATAAAAAATAACTATCGATGAAGTGAATATATTGAAAACTTTTAGACAGAATATTCCATCTAAATTCCATCCCAAAATTTGTTCAGTTTGCCGCCCACCTATTTTTTTGGCACCATTATTAATTTATGTCACAAATTCGTCTAAATTTCGTGACTAAGCAAATTTATTAAAATTTAAGCGCCCAAAGTACTTTAATTTTTCACTGATTGTACTATTTTTCAAGTTTATTTATATTTTGATTTAGGAAGCTTTATTAGAGAGATTATGTAAAACTTTTTACCGATTATATTTTGCAACATTTTTTTAGAATTAAAAAGATTTATATTCTTCTAAATTCTATGTTTTGTTCCCAGTGACATATCTAATTGATTAGAGGATAAATATTATTTGGATTAAAGGTTTATTAATAGTTCGTAGTAAAGTATGGTTTTCTAGTGAAAGCATCATATAAATTCTTTTCTTTCATTGGAGGTTAACGTATGATTTCAAATAAAACGTAACATGTATAGTAAAATACTAAAAGCTCATGCATATAAGTTTTGGCAGAATCTTTACAAATGTTATAACGTTATTTTCTTTCATGTTTATAAAAAAAAACCATCAATGCCCAAAAGAGACTTTACGAAAACAAAAATAAAGGAAGTAAACATAGAGAATTAAATAAGCAAATAAGCAAAAATACTAGGAAAATACCAAAACTAAAATAACTTAGGCAAATAGATCTTTAGCATATCCACGATCATAGATCTTTCAATTTCTTTGAGTCTTTGAAACTCTTCAAGCTCTCTTTCATCTGGAGGTAACTTATTTAAATCAAATTGTGGAGTAATATGTGATTTGATCATATAACAATCCCTTGAACATTCACCTTTTTCTTCTTTTTGTTTCATTTCTTTCTTTCCACCTTCTTCTTGCTTCATTTCTTTTCAGAAAATTAAAAAGAAAAGAAAAAAATATTACTAAGAAATAAAGAGATATGGTGTCTTACTTTTATACTATGATATAGTTAAGAGATTCCTATTTTGACGTAAAAAGTAAATTAATTTGTTTTAATTAATTTTGATCATTTCAAAGTTTTTATTCCAATTTCTTAGTAACTATATTTTCTATAAATAGATTTCTTTAAAAATCATCAGATTAAAGGTCATATATATCCAACTCTAGCGTATAATCTACACAATATTTTCTAAAATAATATATTCTAAAATCAAATTAACTTGTGATACATTGGATAATTATGTTAATTTATTAATTATGAAAATAAAAAATCTAGAAATCTACACGAATGTGTGAAATCTACCAATTTTTAAATACTAAAATATAATTTTTGCAAAAATATTAATATAAAATTTATAAACATATCAGAAAGGCATAAGATAAAATTATTTTATACTCTTTTTAAAAAGAATTTTATTTTTATTATAAATCAAATTAAATACTAGAAATAGAAAGTTACGACCTTAAAAGACAAAAGAAAAAACAAGCAAGATTATAAATCTATGGCAAAAACTACTATGAATCTGATGAATAATCTGAAGAGGCTGAATTTGGTTCTTCTTCAAATTCTCCAACCTCGTCTTCGGAATCCTCAAACACCTCATCATCTCCTTCCACAGTGAAGTCTACTACATGATCAACTTCAAGGGAATGATCAATTGGACCTACATAACCACTTCCATTTTGCTGCAAAGGATCATGATCAGAAACTCCATATATCCTTCCTCTCGGGTTTATTGACGTCACAGTGATCCATGGGTCTTGTGCGTTTGTAACTCGAGGGTAGCGAATATAGCATACTTGGTCTGCTTGCGAAGCAAGTATAAATGGATCATATTTTTGAAGTTTTCGTCGTGAATGTACAGATGTAACACCAAACTCATCATGTCGTATACCAAGCAATGGATCGTACCAATCGCAGTAAAATGCAATGCATTTCAAGTCAATCATCCCCGGGTAATGAACTTCCAATATTTCGCGGAGGACACCGTAGTACACAAGATCACCGGATTGCGACGAGATGCCGGAATTAGAAGTTGTTCTTGTACTTCCTTCTTTAAAAATCTTAAACGCATATCCCCGAGTGCAATACATCGGATATGACATTGCAACAAACTGTGGCCCGTTCACCAACTCCTCTAACCACGTTGGAACTGATTGACCGATCGAGGAAAGATGTGAAACCTGTTAAAATTATTGTTAATTATCACTATGTCTATAAATACATAAATATTAAGTAGTTAAATGTTAAATAATACTTACGTAGAATTTTAACCAACGTGGAAACTCGCTCTGTTTGAGGAGATCAAGTTCATCCTCAGAGGACTGCGGATATGCTCGGCGTATATCAGCCATGTAAATCCTGTAAAAACAAATAATTATTTATATCATTAATAAATCAGTGCAAAATATATTTATTACTAAAATATAATTTATTAAGTATATACCTCTCGTATTCTCGAACTTCGTCGCAGTTTGTAAGAACATACATCTCCAAGTGATTTCGCTCCTGCTCTAATAGTCTTCGCTTCTTGCATTTTCCACTTAGACGTCCGATTTGTGCAAAGATATCTGGGACATAGACCGGATAAGTTGGTCTTTCGCCTCCATCATCATGTCGAGCAGGTCTTCGACTCTTCGTTTTGACTTGTGTGGGAAAATAATATCCCGAAAAATTTGAAGTTTCTTCATTGATGCTCTGTGCAACAATAGAACCCTCTACTTTGCTTAAATTTTTCACTTTTTTCTTGAGATGGAACATATACCGCTCAAAAGGATACATCCACCGATATTGAACAGGACCACCAAGGGCTGCTTCTCGAGGGAGATGAATTGGTAGATGTTCCATAACATCGAAGAAAGACGGTGGAAATATCTTTTCAAGATTACAAAGAATTACTGGTATCTTTTCCTCCAAATTGCGAATACCTTGTACTGTAAGTGATCTCGCGCAGATATCCCGGAAAAAAGCACTTATCCCTGCATATTGAAGAAAAAACATATGAAATATGAAAAAAGAAAATAAACTTGTAACATTTTGAATTCATAAATATAAAATCCAAAAATAGTCATAACTCCAAATACTTTTAAATTATTTAAAAATAAAATAATATAGGTTGTATTTATTTGTGATTTGAGAAATTTCTTATTTAAACAACAGGGGCGGACGTACATTACCATTGGGAGGGGCACTTGCCCCAGGTAAAAATTTCAAGATTGGTTTTATTAAAGCTTTTAATCATGCCCCTGTTGTTATAGTATTTAATGCCTCCATTACTTATGTTTTTATATACGTTTTGATCACACAGATACAAATACAATATAAAACCCCAATTGATTTTTTTTATCTCTTTTGGTTTACAAGCCTATATTCTTTTTAAATAAATGAAAACACGTAATCCTTTTAGTTAATTTGGAATAATTAACCAAATATTTTAAATGATTTAGAAAGTTTGCGTTAGCTTTTAGTTTTTTACTTAACTAACATTTGGTTTCTTTTGTTTCGCTTTCTGATTTTTAGTTTTTAAACCAATTTGAATTTTCGATTTCTATTCATTTTTATCAAACACAAATTATGTTGTTTAGGTATTAATTATTTTATATGTTACGAGAATTTAATTTGGTTTCTACGTTTTAGAAATCTTTTGTTTTATATATATATATTTGATTTTTCTCGTATTTATATTTTAGGAATTTTTTTTACGTTTAGTGATAGATTTTTTGGGTTTTTTCAAAGCTTAGGATATTATTTTTAGGTATTATTGTGTTTTAGCATGGTTTTTTTATAAAAAAAAATTATAATTTATATTATTGCCCCGGATAAAATTAATTTTTAGATCCACCACTGGTAAACAATATAATATATAAAAATAAATATATAATATATGTTATATAAGTTTGATATATGTTATTTACCTTATTTATGGAAATAATTTTTTTTCAAAAGTATTTGAATATTTAATGAATTAAAATTTTCGTAAAAGGTATATATACTATATGAATAATTAAAAATATTTTGTATCTACATTATAAATGTTTACTTTTAGACGTATTTAAAGATTTTAATAATTTAGCAAGATTTTTTTGTTTTCTAACAATTTGATAAACTAGTATTTAATTTCTGTAATTTCACAAAAAAATTTAAGATTTGAAAAGAATTTTAGGAATAGTTTTTTCGAGTTTTATAGAATAGTTTTTATTTAAATATTTTTTTTAAATAATTAACAATAAACATATTTTATCTTAAATATATACTATTTAAAGCTTTATTTAATATATTAGAAGAAATAATTAATTCATATATTTTAGGATATCCACAAATTTCATGTATCTTATGGAATTCGTGTAAACGTACCTGCAATTGCTTCGTGAACGTTTTTTGGTAGAAGGCCAACAAAGGCAAATGGAAGGAGGCGCTGCATGACAACATGACAATCATGACTCTTCATCCCAGAAAACTTTCCTTCTCCTTTATCAACGCAATTACGAAGATTTGATGCGTATCCATCAGGGAATTTAACACTATGCATAATCCACTCAAAGAATGCTTCTTTTGATGATGAATTTAACCGGAAAGCAGGTATTGGGCCCTTTCCATTCTCCATAACATGAAGCTCACTACGGGAACAAATATCTGGTAAGTCCAATCTAGACTTCAAATTATCTTTCGTCTTCCCTTGTACATTGAGAATTGTATTCATGAGATTGTCAAAAAAATTCTTCTCGATGTGCATGAGATCTAGATTATGCCTCAACAGATGGTCCTTCCAATATGGCAAATCCCAAAAAATACTTTTCTTATGCCAATTGTGTAGGTTGCCATAACCGTCAACATGATCATGCCCATTACCACCACATTCAATCGTCCTCTCAGCACCGAAATCTCTAAACTGATTCAACATATAAGTACCGTCTAATTCAGGAGGTGGACCTTCAAACACTTTCTTTTTCTTCTTAAACAACGTGGCTGATCGACGGTAGGGATGACCATCCGGTAGAAATCTTCTATGACAATCAAACCAACAAGTCTTTCGTCCGTGCTTCAACTGGAATGCATCAGTGTTATCTTGACAATACGGACACGATAACCTACCGTGTGTTGTCCATCCAGATAACATACCATATGCTGGAAAATCACTTATCGTCCACATAAGTACCGCCCGCATCATAAAATTTTGCTGGCATGAAACATCAAAGGCTTGAACACCATGATCCCACAACATTTGCAACTCATAGATCAATGGCTGTAAGAATATATCAAGTGATCTCTTAGGATGCTCTGGACCGGGAACTAGAATTGTGAGGAACAAAAACTCACGTTTCATGCACAAAGTTGGCGGCAAATTATATGGTGTAACGATAACAGGCCACAGCGAATACTGCCTGTCATGCTTCCCAAAAGGGTTGAAACCATCTGTACATAATCCGAGGTATACGTTCCTTTGCTCAGACGCAAAACTAGGATACACTGACTGAAAATGTTTCCATGCTTTTGCATCTGAAGGATGCGTGATTTCTCCCTCTGTTGTATGTTCTGCATGCCATCTCATAGGCTCAGCCGTGCGCTCGGATTGATATAACCTCTTCAACCTATCTGTTAATGGCAAATACCACATCCGTTTATATGGAACTGGGATTCGTCCACTAGTTTCCTGATACCGAGGTTTGCGACAAAAGCGACATATCAAACGGTCTGCGTCTTCTCTCCAGTATAGCATACAGTTGTCGATGCACACATCAATCATCTGATACGGCAAACCAAGACCAGCTACCAGTTTTTGTACCTCGTAATATGAAGATGGTGAAAGATTATCTTCAGGCAAAATATCTCTCACAAAATCAGCTATTGCATCAATACAATCCTCCGATAAATTGAAATCCGTCTTAATGGTCATCAATCTAGTTGCTGCTGATAGAAGTGAATGTCCTTCTCTACATCCTTTGTATAATGGATGCTTAGCTGCGTCTAACATATCAAAAAATCTCCGAGCCTCTAAATTAGGTTCTTCTACTCTGTTACCATCATCAAAAAATAATGGTATATTTTCACGAAAAGCATCATGCACCATCTGAGCAGTACCAACATTTTCATCTACTTCCGTTGTTGGTTCATCTAATCTATTCCCCATATGATGTTCACTAGAACTAGCAAAATCAACCATTGAATCATTTTCTCCATGAGAATACCAAATCTTATAACATGGCATAAATCCTTTCGCACATAAATGCTTCCAAACAAAAGATTGATGAATAAATCTAAGATTCCGACATGTTGGACATGGACAATACATATAACTGGAATTTACGGTTACCGGTTGTTTTAGAGCAAATTCCATGAATTGTTGAAGACCGTCTGCGAACTCATCTGTAAGTTGCCCCGTTGATGCATCACGTGGAGGTTTATCCATCCATGATCGAAAATAATTAGAGGGATTTGAAGAAGACATTTTTTGAGTTTTTTCGTTGTACCATTGTTATGACTAAGGATACAAATATATTTATAATATTCAATTTTAGACGGATTTTAGACGGCTTTTAGACGAATTTTAGAATTTCAAAATAAATTAAAACGACTACACTAAAGGAATATCCTTGTGCGTGGGATATAGTCAACCGAGTTTTTAGTAAAATTCAAATGTCTCTATTTGTGACGGATTTTAGACAATATTTTGACGGATATTTAGACGGATTTAAATCGTCAAAACTCCGTCTAACAGTTTTGACTCATTTTGGACAGAAATAAAATCCGTCAAAAAATTTAGACAAAAATGTGACAACATTTTGGTTCTCAAAATATCGTCAAAATATCGTCAAAAATTTTAGACGGATATTTTTCCATCAAAAATTCCGTCAAAAATAGCTATGTTTTCTTGTAGTGTTGGGATTGGATGCTCTAGGTTTTCGAATTTCTTGTAGTAAAAATCTTGAAATTTTTTAGAAAAGTATAAGGTTGTTCTTTAATGAGATGTTCCTCAAAAGAAATTTGATAAATAAAGAACATATATGTACCTGGCAAAAGTCGTTCAAAACAAAAACAGGGACATAATCGAGTCTCCAAGAAGAAATGATCCCAGAGAATCTCCGGAGATCTGTCCCAGACGAAGGAAGCATCACCTCCTTAATGCTTTGGCACTTGGCCCTCTCTATAAACGCTTCGTTGTCACTCCTCCGCATATTAACGCCGGAGCTCGCAAGAACCACTTTCCCCACTTTCTCCGGAAACATTTTCGCCATGTTATACGCCACGAACCCGCCGTAGCTCGTTCCAACGACGCTGAATCTCTCGACCTCTAGCTTCTCCATAAGCTTCCCCATGCTCAACGCCTGAAACATCTCCGTCCGGTTCTTACCAGAGGAAGAGGAGCCGCCGAAGAAGACGAGGTCGGGGACGTAGAGGCGGAAGAAGTGAGAGAGTGGTTTCACCTGATGGTTCCATTGCCATACAGCGGAAGGGCCAAAACCGTGGAGGAGAAGGAGCGTCGGTTTCTGTTGATTTTCCGGCGATGAAGACGGTGGTGGACCCCAGAATTGTATGGTTGTTTCGGAGTCGATGGATAGTGTTTGTTGGGAGAGACCAGCTGAGGAGAACCTCCGGCGGAGTATTGCCTCAACGAAGTTTGCCACGCTTAGAAACGACGGAGCCATTCTTTTAATTAGAGCAAGCAAACAATAATTATGCTTTTTGATTACGATTGGAGATAGATATAAAGAGAACGAGATGCAAATTAATTAGAGAGAAATACTTTGAAACTGTTCATTAATAATTTAATATTGCATATATGGTTAGACTGATGTCAAAAAAAAGAAAAAAAAGAAAAAAACTTTACATTTACTGTCTGCATGCACCTTACAGACAGAGGCTGCTTTTTTTGTTAATTCTAGTTAAGTTATTTTCTCGTTTTCTTGTTTGGGTATTATTATCTTTTGTTAATATTGGATTTTTTGTTTTTGTTAATGGGTATATATTTTTGGATTATTTGCTGGAGATGAGTTTTAATTCTTCAGAGTTCAGAGAAAAAAGGAAGAAGTTTTGTATAGTTTGCCTGTAATTAATTTTTTTCTAGTTAGTAATAGCTAGCTTGCATTATTCATTTTATTTTTGTAATAGTAAAGTAATACTAGCTAGTAGTAAATAAAATTTAGGTAAATCTCTATTTAATAGTTGATAATTAAGAGAAGAAATAGACAGCTAACTTGAAGTCAAACATGGTCCACTTGTCCATCACAAATGATCCAAGTTAAAAGCACCGCATTAATTAAATCATTAGTAGTACATACGTCTATGGGTATAGGTTGTCTATTTAATGGAGAGAAATAAAGCTTGCACGAGCCACCTTTGTACTATAGTTCGAAACTCCCCAAAAAAGTACATGAAGCCAACTAGAATTTAGTAAGCAATTAAGGAGAGGCCATAGTAAGGTCTTGGAGTTGTCTTTTGGGTAGGGCTCTCCAAAACCAGAGTTGGGCTAATCTTTGTCCTTGAGTTTTAGAGTTGATTGATAATTGATTCCTGATCCGATCCAAACACTTTTGATTGGAAACTATATCTTTGATCTCCAATATGATTCCGGACAACCTTAGAACATAACGTGGTGCATGCATGATTTTATATTCGCCAAGAGTTACCATAAATAGAATTAGACTAAAGTGATTATAGTGGTTAGTTAAGTGTTAATTAGAAAGATCCCAAGGGAAACCAATGTGCCGGTGACATAGCGGTAACTTAAGGGGATTGGTTTTTTTTTGTCCCGGGTTTAAACTTCTGTTGGTACGGAGAATCATTTTTAAAATAGGAATGAAGTAAAGACTGGTTTCGGGTATCCAGAAAGATTACGGGTCAAAGGTTTAAAATTCCTACAGTTTATAAAAAAATAAAAAAAAATAAAAAATTAGAAAGATCTCAAGTAGCTGATCGGTTCATGCTAGAGTGTAGGTAATTAAACAATATATAAGATGACGACCAATAAAGATCACTCAACCTTTTTATCCACAAAAATAAAAATAAAAATCACTCAACTCTGAATGGATATGAATGCTCAATCGAAAATGACCACAGGAGAAGCCTATGCTAGGTATGTAAGAAGAAAGAAGAAGAGTTTGCATGCTAAAAAGAATTATCAGTTTTCGGAGTTGCGTGGAATGAGATGGAATGAGCTGTATAGCTTTTGCTTCTGAGTTTCAATAATGTTACAAAGGTAAAAAGAAACGCATATGCAAATTGTATTCCAAGTAAATTTCTAAAAGTAGAGAGTTTTTCATCACTCCAAGCTATCTAAATTTTTTGAGTAACTTTGTGCTACTTTTAACTTAATTTATTGCACATTTGCACTGTGCTAAGTTTCAGATCTCTGGTCCCCTCCTTAAGACATTTTCCCAAGAAACCTTAACAATCAAATTACTTCTTGGATATTTTTCCAACAAACAAACTACGAACAAAAAGTTCCACACGCACTGTTGACCGTTTCTATGCTTTTCTTAAGGGAGATATATATATATATATATATATATATATATATATATATATATGCCATTCTAGAAAGTAGTATTGTAAGAACTTTAAAAAAAAAAGAAAAATTATAATTATATTTTGTTGTTGTTATAGTTTATTGGGAGATGGGCCAGAGCCCATATGATTTTCAATTGGGACAAAAACACACATGTAATTTTCTTCTCCACAATTTTCAGCAGAGACTTCATTACCACAATGAACTTCGTCGGATCTTTAGATTTAGTCATGACCACACAAAAAAAAATTGTAATTCACCTAAAACGTAGCTAGTGTTACTCTTCAACCACCACTGCACATTTGAAAATGAAAAAAAAAAAAAAAAAAAAAAAAGAGATATGTTTCATAAAGAGATATCTTCCTAGGCTTCGAATCGGTGAATGTTCCGACCAGTTAACTTTTTCTGGATGGTCGTGTTATAAACGGTTTTGCCATCTCACATATATATGGATCTAAAAGGGAGCAAATTTGGACTCTTTTTTTGGGACTTTTCAAGAATGAAATAGTATTGAACTTGGTTAAATTTCGAGTAGAATCACTCGCATTTGTGATGGCTCCACAATTTTTAAAATCACTTGTTTTCGAGTAGAATCACTTGCATTTCAACAATACCTATACTGCATACAAATTTATATAATTTATATAGTATTTGCATAAACTTAGTTCACCATATATATACTGCATACAAATTTATATAAAAGTTGTTAGAAACAAACCTTCACCCACGCAAAACGTGAGTTGTACTTATAGAAACACACATTTGCATAAGCTTTAAAACAATCTAAAACCAAAAGATAGGGTCAAGATTGGCTTGTCAGAAAAACGCAAGCAAATCTTAGGAAACAAGAAAGAAAATTACAGTGTGCCAAGTGATACAAAGCACGTAAATACAAAAATATATATATATATATGTGAAAAAATTGGTCTGAATAAAAATAAATAAAGAAGATGAACTCTAGGTATTTACTCTAGAGTATATACAATATATAATTAAAGAATAGGAGGAATAGGAGGCTATAGCTTACATTGTGACATAAAAACTCCATAGGCTTCAAACAATGATTCACATCGAATGTGGTGGAAACTCTGGTCCAAGATCAGTTGAAAAATCTTGGAATCCAAAAATTGAATAAATCAAAAGGAATATTGGTCCAAGATCGCTAAAAAATGGATCTCAGAAATTCCAAAGGTTAATATTGTAATGAGAGAAATCATCTTCATCACAAGCTCCATCATAGTAAAAATCAGACGAGAGCTGATGTTGTTGTGTCGGAAAATACAGATTGGTTGAGTCGTCCGTGAAAAAATCGAACTCCTCCATGTTAGGAGGAGGACATGGAAGATTCTCCTCCCATAATGGCCAATACGGCGTCGTGTCATTACTATTACCCTCGTTGTTATTATCTTCCCCAACTTGCCCTAACATGGGCCCACCACTACCACCGCTATTTTCCCCACGTGTTGAAATTATCCCTTCTTTTTCCATCTTATGATCGCCACGTGGCGACGACGACGCCGGTTGTTGTTGTTGTTGTTGTTGTTGCGGTGGTAATAGCTCCTCGCAGGCGAAACGGTTAGCTACCACTTGAATCTGCTGCGGCGTCAGCGTACGACCGCCGGGTATCTCCGGCGGATTCTCAGGGAAGTTGAAGCGCGCTCCAGGGCCACGGAGGCAGTAAAGAGCTGCGTCAAAAGCACGTGCTGCTTTCTCAGCGGAGTCGAAGGAGCCGAGCCAAATCCTCTCGCGGCTGTTGGGGAGACGAATCTCAGCCACCCATTTTCCCCACTTCCTCTTGCGTACACCAGTGTACTTGGGTGTTGCGTCCATGTCTGAGAATCTAAATGCAGCGAGAGAGCGAGAGAGAGAGAGTTGTAAATTAGGGCTTTTTGAGTATATAATATTCAGGTGTTGTTTGTGGAGTTGACAGTGTAGTGAAAATGGCGGCTTGTAAGTGTATATATATACTTGCCTGTGTGATAAGTACAGTCTAAGAAGAAGAAGAAGGTCGCAGGTTGTATGCGCGTTGAAGAAGATGATTACGTGGCAACGCGGAGATGAAGAAGCAGTCATGTTTATTATTCCACACGTGCCCTATTTTCCTCCAGTTATATCACGAGCATGTTTTTTTTTTTTTTTTTTTTTTTTTTACTAATTATATATTTTCGTTAATCTATTTTTTTTTAGGCGACAGCTTAAGTGCCAAACCACATAATATTTTCACCGGAAACTAGACCATGTAGTACCCTTTTCTTTTTATTGATAAGTGTTTGATTTTTAGAATTAGATTTTAATTTTCCCTGTATGGTTTTCAACAATATTTACTTTTTGCAGGAGAATTTTAAACATGAATTTAAAAGATCATAATTTTAAAAAGAACTTAAAAAAAATGAATAGTTGAAACAAAATAGCTGTCCTAGCTAGTTAAAAAAAAAAAAAAAGACCATTGTGAAATTAAAGATATTGATTGAGTAATTAAAAGAGTTTAATTTGGAAATAAAAAGATGAAAATTCGTCTGAAAACTAAATCCATTCAAGACTTTAGTCATTTCACTGTCGTTGGCATTCAAACTCGTGATTTTGAAAATTCGCTAACCACATACACCAGCTAAGTTACCCATGTCAAATAATGCGTGTTAACTAATGTATCAGTAGTTTCTTTATTTCACTTTCTTTCTCCAGTTTAATTTCGACCCTTTTTTGTTCTTTAGTCTCACACTAGGCATATAATTAGTCCAACCGAAACTGGTACAAGTAAACAACTGTATTGTTAATACCGCAATACCAGACTGAGAGAGATCTTAAACATGTGATCTCGAGGAAGGTGGCCAGCCACCGTATTTTGCTTAGGTTTTGTTTTTTGGTTGGTTGAAATTTTGTATCGAAACGTGTAAAACACCTAAATACAACGTACGCATGATAGACATGAATTAGTTTATTTATCAGCAGTTGATTTAAAAAAAAGAAAAGATTATGAGTATTGACATGAATTTTAAATGGATATAGTTGATGTGTAAATAAGATTTGAATATGATGAATAATTCAAAATAATTTCAAAAAGAGAGATATAAACAACTGCAATTATAGTTAGTTGGTTTTGAACGGTGTTAGTATACATGTGTACTCGATAACCCTCTTTTAATTATATTTGTTTGCGTACGCAAAGCAAAAAGTGAAAGGCATGAAAATTTGAAGTGGATAGGTTGTTACATTTCGACTCCTTGCCATATATAAATGACTTAAAAATCATTTATAAGTAATAGATAGATAAATAGATAGATAGACATGTGTTTGGTCAACATCCTATCATAGTATTATTATGTCACGTTTCATGAAAGCTGCACTTGCGAAGGAATTTGGGTGCTTTCCCCTTTCCTCCTTTTTATTTTATTTTCTTGGCTTGTTTTTTTTGTTTAAGTAGGTCCTTCCCCTTTCCACGATCAATCAACATTATTATATTTAAGTTATATGTAAATTGTAATGTGAATTGCTTTAAGCAGGTTTGTGTTGAGTGGCTTGAAAATAGACGTTTGATTCGTGACCAATAATAATCCCTCCGTTTATGAAGACTACAATTAACATGATTTAATTCTTGTTGTATATGGGGCTAGTAATGGGCTTTATTAGGCCCATATACAACAAGAAAAAAGACATTCACACCTTCGCTCTCTGCCTTATGCTCTTGTCGCCGTCGGACCTCCGTCGCATGGCTTCCCGCCCATATTTCACTTCACCGCCTTATACTGTTCTGTGAAGTCTGTAGATAATTCAACACTTAATTAATTGTTCAGGTGCTCAAAGGTGAAATGGGAAGGCTACGGTGTTGGCTGCAATTATACGGGAGTAGGAATGCCCACAACATGTTTGCGATAATGCCTGAAAGAAACGTTTTATCTGGAGAATATTCTTTCGGACGTGTATGGGTCAGGTTCATGACGAGTAGTAAGCGTGTTCAAGATAGGAGCAGGGAAAAGAGAGTCAACGAGCTCGAGATAGCCACGGAGAAATGGAAAATAGCTTCCAAAGTGATGTTCTTGATGGAGGTGTTGAAGAGTGAGCCAGATATGATCATGACCGTCAGGTCGATGGAGCAGTATAGGAGGCAGATCAATTTGCCTAAACCACATAAGATCAGCGATTTCATCAGAAAGTCTCCAAAGTTGTTTGAGTTGTATAAAGATCAGAGGGGAGTCTTGTGGTGTGGATTGACAGAGCAAGGTGAAGACTTGTTGGATGAACATGACAGGTTAATCGAGGAGAATGGAGACAAAGCTGCAGAACATGTGACTAGGTGTTTAATGATGTCTGTTGATAAGAAGCTTCCATTGGATAAGATTGTTCATTTCCGGAGGGATTTTGGGTTGCCTCTTGATTTTAGGATTAACTGGGTCCACACGTTTCCTCAGCATTTTAAAGTTGTGAAACTTGGGGATGGAGATGGAGATGAGTATCTTGAGCTTGTTTCATGGAATCCAGCTTGGGCTATCACTGAGTTGGAGAAAAAGACTCTAGGTTTAACCGAGGAATGTGATCACAAGCCAGGTATGCTTTCACTGGCTTTCCCCATGAAGTTTCCTCCGTCATACAAGAAAATGTATAGGTACAGAGGAAAGATAGAACATTTTCAGAAACGAACTTACCTGTCTCCATATGCCGATGCACGTGGGCTCGAAGCTGGTTCAAAGGAATTTGACAAGCGGGCAATCGCGGTTATGCACGAACTGCTTAGCTTTACACTCGAGAAGAGACTGGTGACGGATCATTTGACACATTTCAGGAGGGAGTTTGTGATGCCGCAGAAGCTGATGAGGATATTCTTGAAGCATTGTGGTATCTTCTATGTCTCTGAGAGAGGGAAGAGATTCAGTGTGTTCTTGACAGAAGGTTACGAAGGGCCGAAGCTGATTGAGAAGTGTCCTTTGATACTTTGGAAAGAGAAGTTGCTTAGGTTTACGGGTTACAGAGGCAGGAAGAGAGATATTCCAACTTATGAAGATACTTTAGACATGGAAGAGAAAGAATTGCTGGAGAGTGGTTCAGGAGATGAAAGCTTGAGTGTTGGATTTGACAAAGATGATGATGATGATGATGATACGGTGACAGATGATGATGAGATGAACATTGATGAAGTGAATGATGCATATGATGAAGATAATATCAAAGTTTAGACAAAAGAGTTGTCACCACATCATTCTTATGGAAGTTTGTTCTTCTCTTATGTAAGCCTGACATGTATTCACAAGCTCTCTATTCAAATAAACCTCAAATCCTGTAGAAGAGCAGAAGTCTAGATAGGATACAGTACCGAGCATTGGCCTGAAACTGGTCCTTATAATTTACATTTGTTTTATCAATGTTACAATAATATTATAATTTACAAAGAAAAAAATAGATACCAAGCTAAAGTGTAACAAGCTCGTACTGGTAAGGGAAGGGAACCTATTAAAGCTGCAACAAGATTGTGAAAACTCTTTTTTATAAGAATTGAAAACTTACTATAAAAACGATGATCAGTAAAGCAAAAAAAAAACGAAGTTAACCGAAACATTTAAATTTTTAGTAATAGGTTTTTAACGAAAAGTAATAAAAGGAAAAAGAAAGAAATGTTTATTTCATTCATGTGACTTTGCCAAATCGAACATTTCTCTCCGCAGGCTTCTTGTTATTTTAATGATTCAAATTGTCTCCGAACAAAAAGAAAATTTGTAAAGAAAACAAATAAGATAGGAAAAAAATAAGAAAAGAACCAAAGAGTTGATTCATCATGTCTGAAAAAAAAAGAACAGTAATCAATCTTTGTGGTTCAAGCAAGCCAGTCGTCTCCATCCATGCCTTCAATTTCTCCAATCTCCATACTGTAAAAAAGAAAAATCACACATTAAGATGTTTCATTAGAATACACCACTTACCACAAAATTCAAAATAAGAAAATAACAGTAAATAAAAGTTACCTAGCAACCAAATTTTAATAGTATAATACAAGCAACATAATTAAATTATATTTATATCGGATGACGTCAAGACGGTTTTGGGACAGTTCAGAAAAATGGGGCAAGGATAGTGTTTTATAGATGTCGGCGATATTATCATTGGACCAAAAAATAAAAATTGGACAGCTTTAGATCATGCAATTAAACGATGTGTATCCTTCTCCTTCCACAAATTTCACTCCTCTACTTCATATTTTTAATCAATAAGTCCGATTTAATTATCAGAAAGAAACAAAAATATTTTTAAAAAAAAGGATTCGGTTTTTTTCTCTGTTCTGCCTCAACTCAAAAAAAAGAACTCATCACTGAAGTTTATGCAAGAACCACCGCAATATTCGCCGCCGGTGATTCCGGAGGAAAAACACCGATCGAATATTTTTAAATCTAATAAATTTAATTAATATAAAAATAATTACCAGGATAATGGAGGATTGTGAGGGGAAGAGTAATGATCAGTACTGAGATTATAAGGATGAAATAATTCTTCATCTGTTTGATTTAACCATGTAGGGAATTCCATGACGTCACTAAGCTTTGGGAAGACGTCATCTTCGACTAAGAGAACTTCTTCCTCCGGTTTAATCTCCGGCTCTACCGTCTTCATCATCAGCTCCGACCACCAAGCTGACGTTACCACGTTGTTATCAGATTCCATCATCAGCTGCTGCTGCTGCTTCTTCTTCTCTGGTGGTTTAGGCGCAGAATCAGAACTGGCGGCAAAGGTGTGAGGAGATGAAGGGGAGGAGTAGATATACGGATTAGTCGGAAAAATCGACGGTGAGGAAGATGAAGTCGAAGATGATGATGATGAAGATGAAGTCGTTGATGAGGTTTGGATGAAGTCGTTGAAATCGTGGAAATTGAGGTTTAGCCCTAAAGGTTGATTCGGGAGGACGAAATTGAGAGGCGGAACCGTCCAAGAAAATGGATCCGGAGGAAGCGGTGGAGAAAATAGATTATGCGGCGGCGGTGGAGGAACCGGTTGAGGCGGTGGAATCCTCGCGGCTTGTCTCATGGAAGCGCGATGTTGTTTTAAAGCGGTGACGATTTCACGACGAGCTTCGGCCATGTTGAGAAGACGTTCTTGGTAAGGACGGCTTGTGTGGAGTCGTCTCCTCACTTGTTTCTTGTGCGTCTGCGTTGGTGTTTGCGTTTTGACGCCGCCGCTTCCATCAGTGGTGGTGGTGGTGGTGGTGGTCATGGTGGTGGAAGAAGCAAGTTGTTGTTGCTTCACGAGAGATCGGATGTAAGTAGCAGAGACGCGTGGTTCTTGCTTGTTTGATCTGACCATTAAATTATGATTTTATCACTGTAGATCATTTTATTTTTTTCTTTCTCAAGGCTTTGTTTGAGTAATTGAGATTGATGATGAGTTGAGACAAATGTCTCCGGAAAGAGAACAGAAAGAGAGAAAGAGAGGTGATGAAGAAGGAAGAAGAAGCAAAGCCTCGTGGGTGATATAAATACTCTGCTCTACCCCAAATTTGCATAAATCTCTTTTTTTTTCTTTTTTTTTTTAATTTTGCATAAAAGGCAAAATACTATAAGAAATTAAATTATTCGATTTTTTTTTCCTTGCTTAAGAGTTAATAATAGGGTCCCTGTGTGTTTTTCATATTTTGACAAAAATAGAAATGTTGTTTTTTTTCTTTCATTAAACTTTGCCGTAAATGGGTCTGTTTGGATGGTTGGCACTTGGCAGTAATTGACCAAAGTGTCCTCCTACTCAACAAAAGAAGGGAAATATGAAATTGGGTAAAGAATTTGTTTTTTTTTTTGCTTTTTTTTTGGTTCTGTTGTGTGATAAGCAAATATTCAAGTGCTCGGTAAGTCTGAAATTTTATCCTCTATAAAAATAAAAATAGAATATTTATGATAATATATAACTAGTCGAAGATATCACCACAGCCGTGCCAAGGGTTTTAGAGGCCCAAAGCAAACCGTTATATATATATGTATATTTTTATGGTAAAACATATATTTTAGTTAAAATTTAACATATACTCTATCGGTTTTTTAAAAAATATCGTTTTAAAGTTTTAATTTTGTTTCACAAAAATGTTTTCAATGCGAATTTTAAAACGAAATCCTATTTTTTTCTCTATTATTTTAGCTTATTAATTAGAAAGAGAAAGTTGTTTAGTGTATTTGTAAAGAAAGAGGAAATTTACTTAATTTTTTAATATGTCTGAAAAATGTGAGAATGATATTCTTTGAAAAACGGAGGGAATAAGTGATAAAGAGTAGACAATAAGCACTATTTTTAATCTATAAAGATAAAATTTATACTATTTTAAGCTATAAAATATAGTTTTATACTATTTTGTAATATATTTTTAATAAAATTATTTCAATCTATAAAAATACTAAAATTTAAAATAAATTTTGTAAAATATTATAAATAACTAACACTATTTGTTTAATATATATGACTTAAAAATTTTAAACTAAAAAATACTCACACTAAAATACATATTTTACTAATATACGAAATAAAATTTATAAAATTAGGGCCATAAAATTTACTTAATATTTTGGGGCTTAAGTCGAATGCCTTTTCATTTACTCTATAGGCACGTCTCTCCATATCACTGGTGTGTTTGTGTTTGTCTTTTATACTAATAATCTAAGAAATATGACTTCCAACCAAACAAAAGGGTTCTTATCGCGCGACAGAAGATATCGCTTTAATTAATTCTATAATGGACAAGGAAAATGAGGGCCATGCAGAAACTTGGAGATTTGAGAAATTTTCTTTCTTTTTCTGGAAGTGGATTTTCAATATAGAGAGAGGGAGGGTATTTTGGGAATTAAGAGAAGAGAATCCATATGACACTAGTCTTCTCTTAAGAGCCTTTGTCTGCAAGTACAGTGGGACCCATCTACATGAAGATCAGCAAATGCTCATTTAAATAGGGTTTTTTTGAAAAATACCTTATTTATGTTTTTAAATTTAAAAAATACCTTTTCAAATTTTTATTTTAAAAAACTGAAGTTGTTTGACTAATATACCTTTAAACACTGATTAATAATTTTTAGAATAAATCAGTTATAAAAAAATAATCAATTATTTTTGTAAATAAAAGAAATATTTTATTTGTGTGCACAAAAAATTTAGAGACTGATTTTATTTGAAAAAATATATTTTAAAAAATCTCTAAAGCATCTATAAAAAATACGATGAAAAAGGAAAAAAAGAAAAGAAAAAATCTCTGAAAATATATTATCTTCACCCAAAAAATCTCTCAAATATGAAAAATGAGCTTTAAAAATGAATATGGTTTATAAACTCAATAAGCAGTCATCTTTCTTTTAATTAGAATTTTTATTATAATTTTAGGAAAATTATAGATTATAATAATTTTGTCTAGAAAGATTCAAAATTTTATAAACATTTTGGGAAAACTTTTAAAAGTTATAATAATAATTGTAATTATTTAGATTTTCCAGAGATATTTTAGAGATTTTTCTATTGATTTTTTCAAATAAAATATGTCTATAGATTTTTTCTGCATAAAAATAAAATATTTCTTTTATCTACAAAACAAAAAATATTTTTTTTTTAAACCTGATTTATTTTAAAAATTATTAATCATTGTTTTAAGGGTATTCTAGTCAAACAACATTGTTTTTATTATATAAAAAAAGATGAAGATATTTTTCAAATTGAGAAACATAACTAGGGTATTTTCCCAAATTTTTTCATTTAAATATTGTTTGCTTTGTAATTTTTATAAATATATGCAAATATTCTACCGCTCTCTCTCATATACAAGTTTTATTATTCTATTTTTTTTCCTCCATTTTGTTAAAAAATTATATATAAGTGAGTTAAATAGAGTATTTGTACTAGAAAATGATGATAATTATAAAGTCATAATAGATCATTTTTTCCAAAAAAGCAAATGGTATTATCCATGTCATTTGATTGTTTTAAAACAGATACTTTTCTTATATATATATAAAGATATATAATTAATCAAATATATATATATATATATATATAATTAATCAAATATATATATATATATATATATATATATATATATATTCTTGCTTTAATTTTGTCATTTAACTGTTGTGAGTAAACTTGATTTTTTCATGATATATTATTTTAATTAAAACTTATCTATGTATTAATTATAGCTAAATCACCCTAAGGTATATATCTAATTATTTGTTCAATTGTACGAATTCTAATTTGTTATATAAATATGTGATATATTAACGCATTAAATATTAATACATCTATTTACAAATATAACATTTGAATATATTTTTAGAAGAACATTCAACAAATAACAGGCTAAACTTTATCCAAACTTTCGTCGATATCCTTATCTTATTTGCTAATAGAAACTTATGAATTTGTCATTATCTTAGACAAAATCTTTCCTATTTCCATTCTAGCAAATGGTTATCATAAAAATAAAATGAGAATATATAAAGAAGAATTTGAAAAAATAACTTCTTTCGACAAAAAGACAGCCAGTGATTTTCTTTATAATGCATGCAGAATTGTAGACTTTGCAGTAATAGTTATGTATTTCACACAAAAAAAAAAAAAAAGAGAGTTGAAATATATATATATATTGAGATAATGACATCACCAGAGTACGAGAGAGGGAGAGGGTATGGTGAAAATGTGTCTGCAAGTAATACGGTGAGGATATATACGCAGAAATAGTCCAAATTCGAGGTTTCTTTCAAAATTCAACTCTTCTTCTCTCTCCCCTACCTCCCTTTCATTGTCAAATAATAATTCAATACGGCCCTTTTTTAATCTTATTTTCACACACTAACTATTCAAGTGGTAACTAGCTAGTATTCAAGCTGCTGAGGTGAAATGGTTTGGTGCTCGATTACTTCGAGATATCGTTTTGGAAATAGAAGAAGAAGTATTAATTAAGATGCAAAACGTTGGATACCGAAAGATTATTTTTTAAATACGATTGCAAAGAGTTAAATTTTTATTTTATGAAAAAATGAAATATGCTGGCCAATGCTTCTATTCTTTGGACAAGATGTCCCATGAACACTCTGTGGAGCTCCAAGTGGTCTTTAATTCGTAGAAAAGGAAATGTGGTATCCGATAGCTAATAAGACTTATTATTTCATAGACTTGGTATTATTTAAGTGAGCTGATGACTTATTTTTTGTTGCCTTTAAGAACAAATTCAGCCACTTTTTTTTTTGCAACTTGAAACGGTTGAAAAAACTTTTACACCAAGAACCATTTTTCTTCTACAAATATTGTGATATATATATAGATGTACGTGTGTGTATTAACCCGGAAAGGGGAGTAAGTGTCAGAGGTATGGCAACTGTTACCCAATTTGTTTCTCCTTTATTTCCCCTTTAGCAGAGATTATTCAGACAACAGTGACAGTGAAAGTAATTTCTATTACAACAGATATATATATATATATATATATATCACTGTTCACATTTCCAATCATAATCCATTTTCTTGATTTTCTATTTACTCATATATTTTTCAATAACATTTTATCTCTTCACTGTTCAGGGAGTAACAGTACGTAAAAACAATACAGCACGTTTTTACCATTATCTAAATCTCGCTATTTAGATAAATTACAAAAGCTATACTAATCGAAATATAATTATGTACATGTAACATTAATTACCTTTCCATAGGAAAAAAACTATTATATTTTTTTATCATTATTAATTTACTATTGTTGTTAAAGGCATTTTCAGCAAAAAAAAAAACCCATTTTTTGAAGGGTTGAATAAAATTTTACAATTAATATTAGTTTCGGTTAAAGTTTTAAACCATTGAACTAATATCATTCAAACACTTATACTTTCATCACCCGAGAGGCCGAGACATGTACCCCCATCTCTCCGACTCCGACCAACCGACGTTGGTTCTGCTACTGAGCCCACCAATATGTGTATCAACATTTAATCATCGTTGGAAAAAGATTGTTTGAATCATTTTAGAACGGTTTAAAATAAAGTTACATGTATATATATAGTATATAATTGTGTTAATGCCCAATACGTGTCAAATTGTCAACTTTTCAAGAATTCACATTTATCAGGCATTATTAAGCAGTTGTTTTACAATTCATAGTCATTTTTTGTCGGCATAAAAAATAAATATAGTTCATTGTAAAAGTAATTTTAAGCTATCTATGTATAGATTTCTAAATTAATAGTAAAAGAAATAAAAACCTTCAAGATGCAACAGATAGGTGTGTATGGGAACAAAGAAAGAGTCAACGGTAGACTAAATAGAGTCTGGTCCTGGTCGTTGGTAAAACTTTTAAGGGAGAGTCAATAAGTACTGCTTAGCAGATAGGTGTTTGAACCCATGTTCTCATAGTTTTAGGTAGTGCAACTAAACTATTTTTGTCAAATTAATTATATTATTCAATGTTAAAAATACAAATACTTATATTTTAGGTAGTGCAACTGCATAGGGACCCACCAACGTGGGTCCGCCCATGGTCACTCGGCGCTCGCACCAAATTGAGTTTGAAGATCAATACTTTCAATAACAACTAACAGTATTTAAAAACCAAAACAAATTAAAACTCAAAGTATTAGGTTAGAACTTGAGCTTTCTTCCTTCATAACCATTTTGAATATTATTTTTGTATAGGTCCCTCAACCATATCAATATTAAAAACTTATGAAGAACAACTAAAAATCTTATTAAAAAAAAAGTTTATGAAGATCAACTGAAAAGACAATGAGATATATTTTCTCCGTTTTTTTTATATATATGTTGATTTTACGCTGTAATGAAAAAAACGTAGTCTCGCATTATTTTACATAAATTTTCGATAAGATTTGCATTATATCAATTTTATCTTAATTACAACGCCTCTCTTTTCCATTTCCATTTGGAAATAATCGTGGTTCTCTAAATTATTTATTATTGCATGCATGCACATGCGCCTCACTGTTTACCATTTAGTTGCCAATCTTGGACCACCGAACTTCCTCCGTATTTACTAACTTTTAAATTAATAAGACATGTTTTGTCCTAAAAGTCTTAAAAAGATTTTAATAGAAGTCAGATGACAGAAAAGAAAAAAAATTCAGTTCCGGGAAAAATATACAAGGATATAAATACTGAAATGCATAATAGTTCATTTTTATTTTTCTTTTTGGTTGGTAATGGACGAATTGTGTTTCAAAACATCACCATGGGATATTTGGAAAGTAAAAGGGATACTCCGCTAAAAGAAGAGTAATTTCAAAAGAGCAATTCTTTTTTATTTTAGAAAAGTACACACATCACCGCAAAAACGTATCATAATTAAAGTTGAGAAAAGTAAAACTAAATCTGATAACAGTCTATACTTGTTTTAAAATGAGAAAGAAATTAAAAAAAAAATCTGCAGATAAAGACGAGAAATATGCGGAAGTGGATAAAGATATACGCAAATGATTTTTGTTTTAGTTTTGTTGAGAGACCACCAATTTTCAACCAATCAGAGCAGCCCTTTCTGTTGGATTCCGTTCACATTTCACGCCAATGCGCAAGCGAATATTATTTTGGTCGTCACAAATCTGAATCTTAATCATTGCATATAAATTATCTCTAACAAACCAAACGAAAATTTGCTTAACGGTTCAACATACATCAGCAATTCAACGTTTATAGAATTATTATAGTTGCGAACTTGCTAAATACAAAAATGAAATACTTTTAGAAACCAAGTTTTTATCTCACCAATGTCATGTGTCCCGTATAGAAAGAAATTCAAACTGTTATTAGTCTATATACAACATATTGCATAACCACATTTACAAATTGTTATGATGTTGTACAAATTGTTTAGAATCTTTATATATATTTTTGTTACTTTTACGCCGTATTTTTTTCCGTAATCGTCCCGCACATTTCCATTCAAAATCTTAGTGTATATTGACTAACATAAGTACACTCAACCTAGCCGAGTTAATCCACCGGTTATATTCTTACTAAAATTATCACGGTTTTCATTGGTTTTTTTTATTTTATAAAGACAATTTATATATCTATGTTTAATAAAATATTGTATCTATATGAGTTAACGTTTTTGTCAACCTATGAGTTATTTTTTAAATGAGACCATTTTTAAAACGACAAGTAGAAGGTTTTTTTTTTTTTTTTTTTTTCACTTTAAATTTCCATTCAAAATAAACCATTACACATAATCTGGGGATTACATAACATTCCCAACAGGAAAAAACAGCTTACGGTGACAACCCAACCGCTAAAGCTGCAGATATATTTTCTGAATAATTCATTAACGAAACGATTACGAATGAAGCCAGTGATGGCAGCAGACATACATCCAAAATGAGCTAAAAGTGAGTAAACCAAATGTTGAGAAAGGAGACAGTTGATGGAAGATTCCTTTGCGCCCGAGACAATGGATCCAATCTGGCTCGTAAGACCCTTTAAATTTCATCAATGATCACCGTAGCTGGACGGGATGTTGCGGTGTGCAGCCGCGAGTCCCTTTGAATTTTTTGTTTTTGTTTTGTTATTGTTGATAAAATAAGTTTTTTGTTGTTATCGACAGAAGATATTCAGGGATCCAAATTGTATATTAAAAGATTTGATTGTCGTGAAAACATTTCATGAAGTCCTCGGCTAATGCCTTAAGAAAAAAAAAGAAGTGATCGGCTAATGTTTTTCGATATCTTTTGACAATGTCGATGATACGTGTAAGCGGTAACGATGGTATCATCGGTGTGTTTCAAAGATTGTAGTAATAAACGAAAAAAATATTAAAAACGGTAGAACCTTAAACGCTGTTGCTGTGATACAGATTTGTTACCATATAATACATTCATGTTAAATGGGTTGATGGAGGGTGGGGCAAAGAACTGATGTGACACATCCAAAAGAAGAACGGCAATCGCACAACTTGCTGCTGTAAAGAGAGAGAGGTCCCATTGACAAGTGGCATGCCACGTGGGCCGACGTTTTAGGACCCAATCAGAGTGAAACTGCCACGTGAGATCTATCCACGTCCCGACAACAATCAAAGCTTCCCTCCTTCTGTTTCCTTCCATAAGCCCTTAACTTTTTCTTCAATATTTTCTTCTGATCCAACTTATTATTAGTATTATTTCCCTACATTTGAAGACAATGAAAATGAGGATATTTTAGTTGGTAATAATTTTTTTTTTTTTTGGTGAAAACAATAGATGAAAACATGCTTTAAATTAATTTAATTGTTATAAAAACATGTTACTAAATCTAATATTCCTATAACAGTCATTCTACAAATATATATATATTATTTCATGTTAGTTGTGGCATACAAAAAATTGGAAGAAGATATGAACCTTAAACCCACTCATTCGGGAAGATGCAACTAAAAACAATAAATGGTATCCACTAGGAATGTAAAAATGTTTTGTCTATAGATGTTGGTTGATCAGCTTTTATTAGCCAGGTATAGTTGAGTTTTTAAGCCATTTAAATATATGAGTTTTGTGGGTTCGGCCTAATAGGTTTATTGATTTGAATCATTTGATCGTATGGGTCAAAACCAATAGATTTTGGGTTAGCCATGGGTTAATTACTGTATAGTTTAGTACTCCCTCTGTTCCAAATTAATAGATGTTTTGGCTAAAAGCACACATATTAAAAAACCTATTTTTCTTTACAAAACTATCATTTAATGTTTTATTTAAAATTTATTTAGCTAATCAAAATGTAAAATTTGCATAAAAACTAATAAAACATCTAATAAAATGGAACAAGAAAAAAGTGTCAAAACTTCTATTAATTTGGAACAGAGGGAGTAGTTAGTACATAGTAAATATGCAAAATTACTTGAAAAAGTAAAACACGCTTTCTTAAATCACACTGTACATTATTATTTTTTTGTTTATCATTTCTATTACTTCAAAATCAGTTTTAGGATTAACTTTCATGCTAACAAGTACTGAAATCAACTTTTAAGCATGTCCAAGCTAATTTTTGCAGTAGATCTTGATTGTGTAGCTTTTCAACCAATGAAAATTGTAAATTGTACCCTTTTTAATTTATTGTATACTTGCCATTATAGTATTATATATATGTTTTGCTGACATAGTTTCTATTGATTTATAGGCGATGAAAGGGAAGATGATATCAAAGAATCAAATGCAGCTACAAAACAATTCAAATGTTCTTTAGATCAATCTATGCTTCAAAGATAACTTATTTTCAATTACATTTTCTTTTTAATTCATAAATTGAAAACTCTCAGTTGTTTAACTATCTGACAAGTTTTGAGAGTTTACAATTTTTATTTGATTTGTTAGTTATAAATATATGGGCCATCCCATTTCTCCGGGTTTAGAGAGTCGCTTTTTAACTCACGAAATAAATAATATACTCATGGATCGGGTTAGGACTTAGGACCCACCCAGATCATGAGAAACCATCGCCTCTATGTCGTCTTCTTCTTATCAACTGGCATCTTCTCTCCCTTTATCCTTTAGCTAACTTGCAGAATAAGGGAACAACCTCTAGTCTATTGCAGAGAGGCATCGTCTCTTGTTCTTTTTCCATTCCTTTTTTTTTTGTTATATATATAATGAACATTTTTTTTTTTTTTGGTCAGTTAGTCATCATATATATGTATACTGTATTAGATATATAAGTATATTTCAATAACATTTATATTTATATACACACCACAAAATTTATTAAAACTATTACTTCAAGTTGAGAAAAAAATAAACCTAAAATTATGACTGTCTTTCTTGTTAATTTTTAATCATAGCACTTGATGAAAGTTATAATACTTTGTTGTAA
The DNA here is from genome assembly GCA_963667165.1 of Barbarea vulgaris. Taxonomy (NCBI): domain Eukaryota; kingdom Viridiplantae; phylum Streptophyta; class Magnoliopsida; order Brassicales; family Brassicaceae; genus Barbarea; species Barbarea vulgaris. The sequence goes on along the minus strand of OY763891.1, from coordinate 19,715,976 downwards.
ACGTTAAGTAGTTCACTATTAGTTTTAAATTAGTTCTACAATTATTTATAAAAGAATCTCGTATTTCAATTTTATATCCTAAAATAAAAAATAAAAGGATTATTTTAGAGATTTATCCCGTTTAAATTATTTTTTACAAAATTAAAGTATTTGGGTTTAAATTTTAATAAATATATAGCCTAAAAGACTTTGAAGTTTTAAAATTATGTGACAGTTTAAGACGTGTCATATTATAATTGGATATGTGATTTGGTAAAGCATGACTTTTTCTATTTAAAGAAAAAAGAAAAAAATAAGAGTTGAACAAGAGTTTCGTCTCAGTTTAAGGAAAAAAAAAAACGAGATTAGTTATCCATGTTGGACAAGGACATGCACAATTACACATTGATCATAAATTATATAGTATATTAATTTAACATGGGCACGTCATTGCATCTTCAGAAGCGTAAGGGGTAAAATTGTCATTCTCCACTCAAGGCATATTCCGGTCGGTCAATTGAAGAGGTTGAGCAACTTTTGTATATACAGAAGAGATAGAGATTTTTCATATTTGAAAGTACGTCGGCTCGCCAACAATTCTCCTTTAAAATCCTCGATCCCAGATTCCGAGTTATTTATTTTTTTTTTTTATTTTTTTTCGGGTAAGTTTAGGTTTGAGGTTTGTTGTGTGTGTGTTCCGATCTGATTCCAGAAGCTTCTCGAGAAAAAAAGATGTTTAACGGGATGATGGATCCTGAGATGATTCGTCTCGCTCAAGATCAGATGAGCCGTATGACGCCTGCTGATTTCGCTAGGATCCAGCAACAGGTTCCTCTTTTTTTTTGTAAACGATTTATTCAAGTTTTTCAATCGATTCTGATAAATTCTATGTGATTTGTTTGATTGTTGTGATTGTGATCATCAATTTGAGCTTAATTGATCGTAATTTTTCAATTGGTCTCGTGTTTCTAAATTCTTTGATTGAATGCAATGTGTTTTGTGCTTCTAAATCTTCGGAGAGAAGCAATTAACAAAAAGTTAGTGTTTTTTTTTTTTTTTTTTTAACTGTCATTGTTTTGTTACAGATGATGTCAAATCCAGATTTGATGAATATGGCAACTGAGAGTATGAAGAACATGAGGCCTGAAGATTTGAAACAAGCTGCGGAACAGCTTAAGCATACAAGGCCAGAGGAGATAGCTCAGATAGGTGAGAAGATGGCTAAAGCTTCCCCTGAAGATATTGCAGCTATGCGTGCTCATGCTGATGCTCAGTTCACTTATCAAATCAACGCTGCTCAGATGCTTAAAAAACAGGTACTCTTGCATTCCTCTGATGAGCTGTGGTGTTGGTCTCTTCAAGTTTTTAGAATGGATGTTTTCGGAACTTTGATGTTAACCTCATTTGCTGCTACTTTTGCCAGGGAAATGAGCTTCATAGCCGAGGAAATTTCAGTGATGCTGCAGAGAAATATTTGCGTGTAAGCATGCTTCCATTTTCTTTGTTATCAAGAGTGTTTTTTTTTTGTTTTTTTCTGCTTCTCTTACAATAATGCTCATGGACTATATTACAGGCAAAGAACAATCTCAAGGACATTCCATCTTCTAAAAGTGGAGCACTTTTGTTGGCTTGTTCTCTTAATCTAATGTCATGTTATTTGAAGACGAATCAGCATGAAGAGTGCATCACGGAAGGTTCTGAGGTATGCTACACCTTATATATGATTTTGATTTCCTAAAGTTTGTAGATGCTAATATTTCTAGCAAAAAGAGAGATGTCAATCTTTTGGCTTCCTTTTTGATAAAGTTACCGCCTCGACATTCTTCTGATATATTTACATTCTTACACTATTTTAGGTTTTGGGATATGATGCAAGGAATGTCAAAGCTCTATATAGAAGGGGTCAAGCCTACAGAGATCTGGGACTTTTTGAAGTGAGTTGTTCTGTTACTTGTGGAAGTTTCTTGAAATTCCTTGTCAATATTTATGTGCGTCCTGTAAATATGTCCTGACCATATGTTTGCTGATTGACTTTCTAAAACTATAAGGATGCCGTCTCCGATCTAAGCAAGGCCCTTGAAGTTTCCCCTGAAGATGAGACAATTGCTGATGTGCTAAGGTATGGTTTGTATATTGGATTACTGTTAATATCATGCTTTTCACTTCTTATTTCAGAGGTTTGGATATCAACATGTTAAGTATAAATTTGACTTTTTATCTTCTTATGCAGAGATGCTAAGGAGAGATTAGCTGTCGAGGGACCTGGCAAAGCATCAAGAGGTATAATCTTTGTCCCTTATGAGTTGTTCGAAATAATAGTTTATTTTTTCAGACCCGACGTTTCTTTGCTGCATCTGTAATCTGCTTCATCCACGAATGGGGGAAACAACTGAAAATTATTATGTGGTTTGTTCATTAGGTGTGGTGATTGAAGAAATAACGGAAGAAACTACTGTTACTTCTAGGACACAACGAGAAAGCAATGGTGGTGGTTGTGCGCAAGGCGTAAAAGCTGAGGTTGATGGATTGCAGGCTCTCAGAGATGACCCAGAAGCAATCAGGTTCAACACCATTCCTAACTACTGTTTGATGTGTTGTTTCATCTGTTTGTCTTCTAGTTATCACTTGAAGACAAGTATTAACTAAAGCATCCTTTTTCTGATACATGTGCACAATTGTATAATTTTGTAATTCTATTTATTCTTTCTATGGACTGCAGAACATTTCAGAACTTCATTTCAAGAACTGATCCCGAAACACTTGCTGCTTTGAGCGGAGGCAAAGCTGGAGAGATGTCACCAGACATGTTCAAAACTGCTTCGAGCATGATAAGCAAAATGTCACCTGAAGAGATTCAAAAAGTGGTCCAAACAGCCTCTTCGTTTAAAGGAGATAACCCTTTCGCCCCGACTGCACCATCTGCAGAAAACGGGTTTACACCCACACCTGACATGCTTAAACTCGCATCTGATATGATGGGTAAGATGTCAGCAGAAGAGCGTGAGAAGATGTTTAACATGGCATCGTCTATGAAAGCAAACGCTCCAGTTTCGACATCATACAGCGATGCTTCCGCATCTGAACCACGGGAAAGTTTAGGAGCGAGTGGGATTAGTAGTAGTTTTGTAGGTGAGTCTAGTTCTTCTGGTAATTCCTTTGTGGCTCCAAGAAGCGGATTCGAATCAAGCATCCCTTCTGCTCCGTCTGGTGACTTGCAGGAACAGATGAGAAACCAACTGAAAGATCCAGCAATGCGACAGGTTTTGGTCATTTTTTGGTTTATATTTTACCTATTTAGGAAACTGTAATGTGATTTGGGATCTTCATATTAGTATTTCCTCTGTATTTGGTAGATGTTCACGTCTATGATTAAGAACATGAATCCGGAAATGATGGCTAGCATGAGTGAACAATTCGGAATGAAGCTATCTCAAGAAGATGCTGCGAAAGCTCAGCAAGCCATGACTTCTCTTTCTCCCGAAGACTTGGAGAAAATGGTACACATTTGGTTTAACAAAAAAAACAAAAGAACACAGCAGAGTTGATTTGTATAGTTGTCTCATTTGTAAAAAAAAAAAATGTTGTTGCAGATGCGATGGGCGGATCGGGCTCAAACCGGGATAGAGAAAGCGAAGAAAGCAAAGCAATGGTTGCTAGGAAAAGGCGGTCTGATCTTTGCAATATTAATGCTGGTTTTAGCAATGATCCTTCATCGTCTCGGCTACATTGGAAGTTAGAAGCAAACAAAAATCCCTTGAGTGAAGATTTAATCAGATGAGTCTTTTGTTGGGTTCGTAGTTTGTAAAACTGTAACATCATCTTCTTCTTCTTTCGGCTCTCTTTTTTGTTAGTTTATTTTCTAGGCCACCACCACTTTTGTCTAAATTTCTTTCTATACCTTCTTTTGTAGTGGTTTAATATTAGAGAGAATATGATGTTCCCTTTTTTATACTATATATATTTGCTTTTTTTTAACTCACCATTTTGTCCAAAGTTCTTTCCACCATCTATTTTTTTTAACATATATTCTTATTCTTATTAAAAAAAGTGCCGACATGAAGTGAAAAAACTGTAATAGAGAGATGATAAAAGAAAAGACAAAAAAAAAGGCTAAGAGGTAAGAAGGATGAAGTACAAGAGAAGGAAACACGTGTCACAATCTGGGACCCAGCAAAATCAATTTTTGGTTAATGTCTTTGAGTTAAAATAAAAATAAAAATAGAAAAAAAAGAGAAGGAACGTCGTGAGAGAGTGAACAGAGACCACGCGCAGAGAAAAAAAAAGAGAAAAGAAAAGAAAAGAAAGAGTCTTTGTTTTGTCATTTGTCTTCTTCTTCGTCTTCCCTCTCCTTTTTCTCTCCATTATCTTCGGCGAATCATGAATCTAGGGTTTTGTTTTCTCCCATAACCCTAGATTTTCTTCGATCGAGTTGATCAGCTTTATTATATCTTTATTCTCCGTTTAGCTCATCACCTGATTCATCGTGATTTCCATGGAGGTTAGGGTTTCTGATTTTTTTTTTTTCCGTTTTGAATTTCGTTTCTGAATCGTGGCAATCAAATCGAATCTTTTCAGTTTTGTTGTTCTGAGCTCGTTATACGGATTTTATATTGAATATGTCATTTGATTTTGATCTGATTCGGTGTAATTGCATTGATTCTTCTGAAAATGCCCTTGTTTTCAAAATTTCTTTTTTGTTTTGTTTTGTTTTGTTGAATTGTTACAATTTCTCCAGATTTTCTCATATTTGCATTGGAAAATTTTCAGGGAGCGGGAGAAACGACGACGTCTGAGGGACATTTGACTTCAGCAGCAGCTTTTGTTGAAGGAGGAATACAAGATCCTTGTGATGATGCCTGTAGCATTTGTCTTGAAGTCTTTTGCGATAGCGATCCATCAACTGTATGTAGCTAAATTTATGCCTTTTTCATTTACTCACATTTATTCATTTTTTGTTTTGTTTTATTATCTCTCTCTCGCAGTTGACTAGTTGCAAGCATGAGTATCATCTTCAATGCATTCTTGAGTGGTAAAGCTCTTCAAAAACTTATCAACTCTTGCATTTACCACTTTTTTTTTTTTTATGCTCTGTCATGGAAGATATATATTCCAAAAGTATTTGTGTTGTAGAATGTGTGGTTTGTCATCTTCTCTTCTTCTTTATATGGTGTGTGGGTCTTTAAGGGGAAATGAATGAGGAGATGCCATTAACCAGGGGGGGGGGACAAGAGGAACTCTCAATAATCTCAAGTAACTTATTTGTGCATTTACATTTCAAAATTTGCAGGTGTCAAAGGAGTTCACAGTGCCCAATGTGTTGGCAATCAATTAGTCTCAAAGATCCCACGAGGTTAGTTTTGTCTCCTCGTAATCCTGTTTAATTGTTTTTATCGGTCATGAGGCATTCTCGATAGAGGTTTCACTTATGTGTTTTCGTGTTTCCAGTCAGGAGTTGCTTGAGGCTGTTGAACAGGAGAGGAATTTCCGTTTCAATCCATCTAGAAATGCCACCATATTTCGTCATCCAACTCTCGGCGATTTTGAATTGCAACATGTATGTGACTCTTTTATTATCATTTTGAATTGATTACATCTCCTATTTGCTAGTGAATTGTCTAAACAGAGCCCTATCTTTGTGCAAATCTCCTTTAATGCAGCTCCCAGTGGGGGTGGATAACGCAGAGATTGAAGAACGAATCATTCAGCACTTGGCTGCTGCTGCTGCTATGGGGAGAGCAAGACATGGGACAAGAAGGGAAGGCCACAGAAGCAGGTCATCAGGTCAAGGTCATCCACAGTTCATGGTGTTTTCTTCGCATCCTAATGCTTCTTCTCCTCCACCTCACCCTCCCATGCCTTCTTCTCCATCTCAGCGAGATGAGAGTGACACAGTCACAAACCTTCCTTTGTCTCCTCCCAATACTTTAGGGGAAGGTTCTCTTCGTTCAAACACGCATACACCATCTTCTTCTCAACCCCGCCAGGTTTCTCCTTCGACATCTGATTCAAATAGCAGGTCGTCACCTGAATCCTGGCCTTTTATTGTCTTTTATTACAGTGTAGTTACATGCACCCAATCTGAGCCTTCCTTTTTTTCGAATACGCAGGTCTCGTAATCAATCTTCCCCAAGTGATCAAGATAGAGCTGGACCATCAGAAGAACAATCCTTTTCAGAATCACTAAAGTCTCGGTTAAACGCAGTCTCGACGAGGTATCCTGTCTCTTTCTAACCAGCTTTGGTTTGAATATGTTTTTTTTTTCTTCCAATTCTAAGTGATTCCCGATGCACAATGTAGATACAAAGAATCGATATCAAAGAATACAAGGAACTGGAAAGATAGATTTTTTTCTCGTAACACATCCATGGCAGATATTGGCTCTGAGGTTAAAAGAGAGGTTAGTGCCGGAATCGCGACTGTGTCCCGCATGATGGAACGTTTAGAAACAAGAGAAAACAGTAGACCCAGCTCAGCATCTGTATCAAATGTCTCAGAAAACCACACTCCTGAATCAAACAATGAGAATAATAGATCAGAAGCAGCTGATGAACATTCAATGAATGAAAGAGGTGTTAAAGGAACATGTGCGACTGGTTCTGGTTCAAGCTAATAAGCAAGTGCCAGCATCTTGTTGGCAAAGGTAAATTTTGACTCCTTTACTGATTCAGTTTGGCTTATTAAGTAGTTGTTACTTATTTCACCTGTCAATTATGATCAAGTCCTCATCAGTTGCATATTTTTCTTTTGGATAATTGAAGTATAGAAACATGAAAATATCGTACTTGTAATGAATGCTAAGATGTGTTGTTTGTGTGTGTTGCAGAGACGGGAAGATGTTGTCCACTGTCAAATTCTGATGTATTATATATACAGAGTCGGAAGTTTCAAGGGAGCATAGGAAGAAGGTTCATTGATAATGTAAAAGAGTGTCTGTCTGTGTTTCTGATTTTCAATAAATAAAAAAGGTTATATGACCAAAAGGAGGGGCCTGCTTCAGAGGTGAGACGCCTTCTTTTGTGTTGTGTCAAACTATATAAAAAAAAGAAGAGTAGAAAAGGAGAAAAAAACTATATAAAAAAAAAAGAAAGAGTATAAGACATTGGGTGTTGGGTTGGTCAGTTGGTCTGTTGTAAATTCACGTTGTCGTTCACATTACGGATTTCCTATATTCTACTGCTTAAATGCTATTATTATGACCTTACTTATGGTATCTTCAAGAACTTGGCCAAGCAATTACATCTAATAATGTGTTTATATAGGGAAAGTAAAAAAAAAAATAGAAGGTTGTATTGAATAACACGATTGTTTTGTTTTTTTATTATTTTATTTCTTCTATGAAATTTTGAAGATTCTGTTTTTGTCAAAAGTATTTGTGACCTTGTGTTTGCCACCTTAGTGAAAATTTATGCTAAAAGCTCTGCCTGCAAAAACCTTAATCCATTCAAGAGGTAATTTATAAAAGCTTGCACTAATTTCATCTTAGTCAAAGAGCAAATGGCATTCTTCCTTCACAAAGCAAAACTAAGAATCCGCTCTTAAAACTCCAGAAACAGCATAAATCCATCTATCAATACAGGAAAAAAAAATAACCTCGAAATCCTTTTTAGCTAGACACGCACGAACATTCCAGAGAGAACCGATGCAATTGGTTTCTCATCTCTTTCTCTTGGTACCAGAGCCTCTTCCAGTAGCTTTCTTCTCGGCAGACGTATCGGCTGCTTTGCCTCTGCCTCTGCCTCTGCCTTTACCTGCTGCTTTTCTTGAACCAGAGCTTCCAGCTCCTTTCAAATCCACTTCAACTTGGATTCCTGCAACCCGGTTATAGTTCGTTAAGAATCAGAGATGATGGTCAGCAATATCACCCTCCCAGCGAGAGGCGATATACACAAACAAATTTCGGTTCTAGACTGACTGGATAGTCTGGATTTCTGAAGGAGAAGACAAATAATAAGAAGGGCTAACAAGACCGACCTCTAGCATTTAGATTTTTTAAATTTGACTCCAGCTTTTCTCCATCGGTTGCTTCTTCTGGAATATCAAAAACAAAACAGAGAAACCCAGTCAGGATTTCATCTGGTCTATAGTTCAAACTCCCACTAGATGCCGAAGGTAATCTTGTAATGTCTTTCCGAGGCTCAGTCTTTGATTATACAGGTCCATTTACCTGAATCTACAATAACAATAGTTCACAATGATGCACAGTACCTGCGTCTTCTTCAGCGTCTGATGCGTTTGCTTCTTCATTTTCTGCCAACGGCTCGCCATCTTCATCTCTCAAACTATCAGCAGTTGGTTCAAGCATTGCAGCTATTCGCTTCTTTGGCGCCTTTTTAACTCCGGGAAGCTGCACCATGTCAGCGGCACGTACCATTCTGGTTTTATTAGCCTCATTATATTTTTTAGTCAAAGCTGCTTTAACTGCAGGTGGAACACCTTCCAACGGATTTTCACGTCCCTGATTTATATAGTTTGCAATACATTAGTGAAGATACATTTTCGCAGTTGTGGCAATGATATATCCCATGAAAACCGAAATCGTATATACCTTAAACTTTGCCAACTCCATGATAGTATCAAAGTCCTCCTGGCTTATAGAGTAGGAATTCATGAACTCAACAACTTCTGAAACAGCTTCATCCTGAGAAAATATTTTCACATATATATAATATGATCAAGTTAAAGATAACAGAGAAAATCACATCATATTAACCTTATCCTCGATATTATAAAAAAACAAGTGTATAGTGAGGTCATGAACAATAAACAGATATTAGTAAGCCAAACCTTAGGCAGTGTGTGAAGTGGGCTAGTCAAGCGATTCAAGAGAAGGGGGAGATAATCAACACGAAGAGTCTCCCTGTGACCAACGTTGACATATGTCAGAAAGTTGGAATAAGAGAACATATCACATAACATTTCTAAAACGAAAGAAGTAAGTATAATACACAAATACACAAATGAACATATCACAAAGTTGAATCTTCACAGATGGTTGAAATATGAAGAAAGACGAGGTAGCAGTTAAATACACAAATGTCTAATACTTATCAAATTAGTAAATCGCAAAGAAAAGAAAACAGTTGAAATCACTAGCAGGAAGAAGTAATTCATAAAGCTAACTGTACAGGTGGAAACAACCTTCCAGAGCTTGATTCACGAGAAGCAAGGACATGAACATGCAGATCCTCCAGCAACCTTGTATTCTTTCCTGCAGTAGAATTCTTGCCAAGCCACCCACCAAATCTATTGAAATTACGCTCTCCCTGCATTCAATAATTGTGTCCACAACTATGCATTGTTAATCTGAATCAGGATATTTTAGGCAGCTTCGGAGCTATAAAACTAACAAACAGGCTCATACCATAACCATAACCCTACATAATAGTAATCATGCTCACATATTACAATCACAAAACACTATCTGTCAGTATATGAGATGTGCATTTCAGAATCAATAACTTAAAAGCAGAAAAATGTGTGACGTGGAATATGGACATGCATCATTAGAAAGAGGAGGCACACTGAACGATAGCAAGAGTTTCTAGGTTACATCCATAGGTGTAACGATTCTTTGAAAAACAATTACCTGCTCGAGTACCTCCCTTGATCCATGCAGCAATGAAGCTCTATTCAAACAAAACAAGTACACGTCAGTTCACTAGTATTAGAAAGCACATCATATTCCTTCCCTGGAACTCTATGCCGGAGAACAGAAATCGATAGAAAGACATAACACATATGAACATACATGGCAGCATATGATTTATTTAACTTGATCTCCATGGAAGAGGAACTTTAGGTTTTGAAAGAACAGAAACAAATTTCACGTAGAGAGAAAATAAACAGAACTTTAGGTAAGGATCGATTTTATTTTCAAGAACTGGAAGCAACTTACGGGAGAATAGAAGATGCAACACAGCAAGATAGAGAGAGTTGCCATTGCCTATATCTCCGAATCTGCACGTTAATAATATCTCCATCTGCAATAGATTCAGCAGCACGGGCAAGTAACTCCATTCGTTTTGCCTCATCTTTGCCGCTTGGTCTATAATTGAGATAGTTTTCCTGCCCAGATGGAAAGAAAACAAAGTCTATAAATTTAACGGTAGCAGAGGTAGCAGGAATCTACAAGTTCTAGAAATCACTAATGTCAGAGGTAGCAGGAAATAATTTTCCGTTCAAAAGATATAACAAAATAACCCCTCAAGTATCCAAAAATATAGACCTGAATAATAAGGGGAACCAAATCAGGATCACTCATGCTTAGGTCAATCCGTTCATCCATTCTCAGCTTCCCACCGTTATAACCAAACAACCTGAAAGGAAATCATTAGCAGTTAAACTATGGTGAAATCTCCAGAGTACTTGAAAACAAACTTTTACTACAACAAAAGGGAACGAACTTCTTTATATAACGGCAACAATACGAGTTAGCTTCAGACAATTCGGCAATACCAAACACTTTGAGAGCATGTCAATATACACTACTATGTGCATCGATGAACTAAACTAAACGACTTGAGACATTACTTGTCAACAGCTGTGAAAGGGGATATATCTTCATCCTTCGCACTGCTTAGCAGGCGCTGCCTGATATCATCGTACTTGATAACTGACATGGACAGGCTCATATATTGGAGCTGATTTAGGGCCAACCGTATGTCACCATTCACTCTCTCAGCGAGTTCCTCCAGGGCAATCTGACAAAAAGGAAAGATATATGATATGCAGGGGAAAACTGGTAGCACAAACGCCCACCAACAAAATGCTTATAAGATTAAGCAGAAAAAGAAGTATTAACACAGGATTGAGTTCTATTCTTAAACGTTTAATCTAATACAACTGGCATACGATTTCCCAAGGACTTGAATTCCACAAAATAGAATTAAAGAGATCAAGTTACATAAAAAGTAGGCTTTGAAAGGATAAGAGCGTTGCATGACACATATACTTTACACCAAATCTAATACTTCTACTCTCATATGTTTAATTAGTAAAGGGACATGACATAAACCAGATTTTTTGACAAAGAAGTGACTTCTATTCCCAAGCAGATGTAAGATAATATGGCATTGGCTAGCATTGACTAACAGAAGCTAGTGAAAGTAAAAATTAAGTAGAGAATCTTACTTCATTAACTTCAAGGCCTTCTGCCTTCGCGATATGCATCAGCCTTTTTGCCATCTGTAATGAAAGACAAGTTAGTTTCATAAGAGAACAGACATTTCTAATGATAAAACAGAGGGCATACGACCATTCAGATCCTCATGCAAGCGAATCCTCTTTAGTTTTATTTTTTATGAACATAGGAGCCTTAGCGAAAGGTTGACTACTAAGCAGGTGTGATACTTAAGGTATTTCCACAATACCCCTATCGGCAAAGTATAAACAGGGCACTTCTAGTCAACTGCTAAAATAAGTATCTGATGGTGAAGATAGAAAAGGATAATCAAGAGCTCTAGGACTAATAATGGTACAAAGCAAACATGCCAAGGAGACCACCATAGGTCCATTGCATGGAATCCTGTGCATAATTCTATCAAACGAAAACGCAGAAAGCACAAGCACAAGCACAATCATCTAAATCCAACCTGCTGTTTCGTGGGCTTCCGGAAATTGAGGGGAAGACAGTAGTTTACTAAACTCTTCAGTTTCTGACTGTATCGGTCATTACAAATGCAGATGATAGGAATTTTTGATATTTTAATGCTAGCAATAAGATCTGCAACACCTCCCCTGTCACCTGCAGACATTCCATCTACTTCATCCATGATTAGAACAGTCTTCGGGGGCTTTGACCTGAAGATCAAATCTTTCTCCAAGTCAGGAAAAAAAAAGCATCTAGGTCCGGTTACCAACATTGGGGGATTAAAAACAAACACAAACATACCTATCCATGTTAGCAGACATGGCTTGGTTATTAACAAGTTCTTTTACAGTATTTGCATTGCTACCACTAATTCCTTTGGCAATCTTCGAGTCCGCTTTTCCACGACTATCACTAGCATTAACCTAAATAGAAAGTAAAAAGTATATACTTCAAGCAAGGAATGTGCAAGAAATTGATAATTGACCAATGAAATTGAAAATGAATATGAGCTAACCTCAACTGTCTGGAAACCAAGCATCTGACTAACCAACTTTGCTGATGTTGTTTTTCCAATACCAGGGGTTCCACTCAAAAGTACAGCCTTCTTGGCACCAGAATCATTCACTTTCTTTCCCTTTCCTTTGCTTCCAGTACCTCCAAATTGACCATGCCAATGGGATAGCCAGTTGTGAAGCTGAGTAACCTGCAATCGATTTGATAAAGATTCATCATTTTCATGTCGTTGAACAAAAAGCATCATACAGTAGTTCCAATCACATACCAATGACTGATTCCCAACAATCTCATTTGGAACCTTCGGTCTGTATTTTTCTGTCCATGGCAAGGAAGTCTGGATAATTTTCTTTTTTCCCTTCGCTGGGGATGAATGTGGGGGAACCTTGTTGGGCGAACTTTTTGCTAAAGGTTTTCCTAAAAATGATTGTTATCACTATTAATTATAAAGATAAGTGGGAAAAAATGGGAACTGAGTAAATGGCTAAAGCCTTTATTGAACCCAAAGGAGTAATATTTGATACCCAAAGTGCATGCTATGTAGCAGTACAGTTCATACCTCTTGTCTCTTCTTTCTGGGGACTTATCTTCGGCGGTGCATTGCCTTTATCAGTGCCTTTGTTTGTCTTTTCAGGTAGAGACTTTTTTACGGGTTTAGATGACTGGATCATGTCAAATAGGCCATCCTCGGTAAGGAACTTAGTGCTGAACAAAATAGTATAAGTCAGCATGTTACAAGACCAAAAAACACCTCAAATTTTACTGTAATTAAATGCAAATAATGGCGCGCACCCCAGCTCTTTAGCTTTTTCGGATTTCCTTCCGCCGATGTCTTCATCACACAGAAGGTAAGTCTGCAAACAAGGATGGTTAACTTTATGCCATTAGCTTCAATCCAACAAAAAAGAAAGTGAAAGTTCTGAAGACAGACCGTTTTCTTGCTAACAGAGCCTGTAACACGACCACCATGACGCTTTATCAGATCTTCTGCTTCTTCTCTTTCTAAACTGCAATGTCAAGAGGGTACAAGAAGCTGTAACACACAAAAAAAACGCAGGAAAAGGCAAGAAGTATGAAACAATGAAATACCTATCAAGTGTTCCACTAATTACAAATGTCAATCCAGCTAAGCAATCAGGGGTCCCTTCAGGAACTTCCTGAAAAACAGAGACAGGTCAGTAAAACATAAAAGACCCCAGGTAACAGTCAAGTTAAGATAAGACATTTGGTCAAGTAAAGTACAGACCTTTTCTCCTTTATGTGGTGGGTCTTTCCTTTCACCAAAATTCATAAACCCACCTCGCCCTCCACCTCTACCCCTTCCACCAGTTGCGGCCCCTGATGCAGCTCTACCGCCGCGACCTCTTCCGCCTGATTTTAGAGGAGTGTCCTTTTCTTGAGCATCTTCACCATCATCATCCTCGTCAATAGTTTTACTTGCAATTCCTCTACCTCTTCCACCAGTTGAGGTCCCTGATGCAGCTCTACCGCCACGGCCTCTTCCGCCTGATTTTAGAGAAGTCTCCTTTTCTTGAGCATCTTCACCATCATCATCCTCGTCATTATCAACAGTTTTACTTGCAATACCTCTACCTGACCCAGACTTCAGTTTTTTGATAGGAGTGCTATCACGAGTCTTTCTTGAAATAGGTACATCAAAATCATCGTTGTCATCATCATCAACCTTGACAACCTTTCTTGGACGGGACTTCCCTAAATCATCTGACTCAGTCTTAAGTTTCCTCTTGGCAGGAATTTCTTCCATCTCTTTCTCATCTTTAACTTTTGTCTTTTCTTTAGCAAAATACTTGCTCGTTTTTTTCCTAGCAGCAGTTTCCAGGTCTTCACTAGCCTGTCAATCAGTTCCAAGTGTTTAACAGAAATAGCACTTATACCAGTAAACAAATCATATATATATATGACTATAATAGCAACTAGAATATTTGTGTCGCCTATAACTCTGAAAAATAAGTAAAGACAAAAGAAACAAACAATATGTGCTTCAAGTTTTACGCAAACTCACAGAATGCTATGTAAATAAGGGAACACATCACAAATAATGAGTCACTAAGATCCTTCCTGCTAGCAATACCTACTACAATGTTTTACTAAGATACACCATACTATTACATATAGAGCATAAACCTCACCTGCTCTGATTTGATGGGTTGAGTCTCTGCAGCATTCGTCACAGCATCTGCCTTGGAAGATGTCGATTTTGGAGCATTTCCATTTCCCTTTTCATGGGCTTTCATAAACCACTTCCTAATATCTGACTGCAATTCACGGACAATAGATGCTATCTTTATCAGCCCACATTACTTAATATACCTTTCTCTCGACAAGAAAACATCATCCGAAATCTGGAGAATCAAACAAAAGTAATGCAAGGAAAGAAAACAAAATTTCCAACTCACCATTTGCCCGTCTCGAGACTTGGACTACAAACCAAAGAGCGCACAATGCTGCAGCAAAACCACAAATTAGAATTTGGAATTAAACGAAGACTCGTGATCGGATGAACTAGGAAGCATGCATAAAACCCTAGTAACACTCTCGAGATCAACAGAATCCAGCAATATATTTTCTCGAGGCAGAGGCTTCTAAATTTAGGGTTATGCCAATTCTAAAAAAATTAAAAAAAAAAGAAGAACTGAGCAAGGGAAACGAAACCGAACCCTTGCTTCTCCTCCGGCGAATTCCGGCTACAACTCGCGATTTAGGCAAATAACAAGAAGAAGAAACAGTCGCCGTGACTATGGCACACCTCTCTTATGCAAAAGAGAATGTTTTCAGGAGAAGTTTTAGTTCAGTCCCTCGTTTTCTCGAACACTTATGATGAGGGCTTTAAAGTTTACGAAGTTCATATTTTATCCCATTGAATTCTCTGCCTAAAGAGCTCGGCGATTGAACCGCGAATACCCAGTAAGAATCGGTTTAATATTATTAAAAAAAAAAAACTGCGTGGAAAACCTCTAAACCCCAATAGAAACCAGATCGAACCGGTCACCAAGAAAACCTGATTTAAAATGAGCTGCACACTATTGTCTTATTTAAGTGTAAATCTATTATTAATTTTTCTCAGCTCCTTTCATTCAGTTCAGTTACATGTATAGATTGGTTTCAGTTATTCAGATTTAAAAATCGTAAACCCAACTAGATTTATAAATAAATTTTGGTTCACATTTAACTTTGACAATTCAGTTTGGTTTGCTTAATAACTTGATGGACTACTGATGTTGCTGCTAACATTTGTTTCTCTCGTAGAGTGGTAAAATTGTTGTGTTAAGCGATGCATTTCAACACCTAACTATCTTGGGAATTTGCTAAATCAAGAAACCCAGTGAAATGGTTTACGTAGAGGTCAAGCAATCAAATATCATAGAGAGCAACAAAGTTCATCAACACACTCCCCATCCAAAGCTTCCCATCCTTTTCTTCAACTTCACTAACTGATCTCACAACTTTCCCTTCACTATCTTCAAAAACCTTCATAAGCTTCCCTTCAGGGCTATACTTAACCACCAACCCATGTGGCCGCATCCCGATCTGGAACAAGTAGTGTATTCTTGCAGTGATTGGGAGTCTCAGTATGAACATCCTCAGCTTAGGATATCTTGCCATTATGTAAGAGTAATAATTGCGTTTGCAATGAAGTGCTACCCAAAATTCACCGTTTTGGTTTGTTCTTACGTTATCGGGATGCCCTGGTAACACCGCAAACACATCGGAAGTTCCAGCTTTCTCGCCTTTTAACCAGTATCTTCCTAGTCTGCAATTACAAACAAACAAAAGCATTCTTAGCTAGCTGTGATAGTCTTGAGAGCCTTCAATGCTATCTTTTGAATACAAAACACACAAACATCAGTCATAAGATCTATTTACACTTTTCACCATACGTTTGGTCACAACATCAAGATCTCAACTACTACTCACTCACCTTCCAACATCTCCTTCGCAGAATACGAAGTAAGAACCGTCTTTGCTGATAGATACACCATTCGGAAACTGAGCATTCGAGACTAAAACAACAGCTTTCTTAGCTATTGGATCATACTTTAAAACTCTTCCGCTATTATCTCCAGAGAAGACAAGCTGCAAAAAGTTCCTGAAACAGATCACAACTAAAAAAATCAGAACTTTGTAGCGATAAACACCACAAGAAACCACAAATTTACTCAAACCTCCTCTGGTAATTGATGCTGCTATCTGTAAAGTAAAGAGTGCCATCATCATCAACATCAAGGTCATTAGTAAAACCCAATGGAACACCCTCAGCTTCAGTTACAAGCGGCATTGCTAAGCCACCTTCAGGACCTACTTTCAAAAGTCCCATATATGCATCAGCTATATACAAATCTCCGTTTCTCTTATCGAAACGTAGACCTAAAGGACGCCCACAGATATGTTCATTCTTCAAGTAACTCAGAGCAGACGGCTTCGGATCACAAATCTCCGATCGATTACTCGAAGTGTAAGCGAAATCAATCCATTTCTCACCATTCCAAAACAAAACCCTACCATCAGCTACGCCTGTGTACGGACCACGTCCGAGTGGATCAAACGCGACGCTCTCGGGGCCTTGGACCTGGTTTAGAAACAGAATCTTCGATTTCTGAAGCGAGTTTTGTGAATCTCTTTCCCATTGAATCTCATCGGGACGTGGAGATACGACTTCGTGAGCGATGAAATTAGGGAAATCGGAGATGGCGCAGTGGTTGAAAGGATCGATGCTGCAGTAGAGTGCGAGGGAGAAGGAGATAAATAGAAGAGCGATGGTTATAGGAGAGAAGAACAAAGCCATGCTTGAGGCGTCGTTGAAGTAAAGAGAAGATTATTAGGGTTTAAAAGGGGAAGAAGAAGAAGAAGAAGAAGGGTAGGTAGCTCCATTGGGTGGTTGAGCAATGCCAAGAGAGCTCTCTTGCTTCAGACTTCGCTACCACTGTAACTTGTCGTTGAGTGATTATGTGGTAGAGTGGTAGCTACAAAAGCTTTAATTTTTTAATTATAAAAAATAGAAAATAAAATGCAATTATACGTAGCCACCAAAGTCTTCCACGTGTGCAATATTTGATTACTATGATGCTTCTTTAATCTGGGAAATATCCAAACGCAATGCATATCAAAAGAGTGAAAGAGTAAGGACGAACAATCTTTAAAGCAAAGAAATAAAAAAAAAAATCAAAATCTTTGGATAGAAAAGAAATGAGTTAAACAAAAAAGGTAGATGTGTCTTTAATCTTATTGGTAGAGAGAGCCATCGGACACACAAGAACTAAAACAACAATTAGAACATATCCCACAAGGGCAATGTTCAAACCATTTTCTCTATTCTTCTACGCTATTTGAATATGGTTAAATCAAAAATAATCAGACACCAATTTTGTAAAAAATTAAATAAATTCCCGTAACATGTCCTCTCGGGCTTTGCTCATCTCTCTTCCTCGTCCGATAAATAAGCATCAACACACAGCTGGCGTTGATCTTGATCTTGATCTTGATCTTGTAGTGAATGAGAATCAACAAGCCAATGATGTTCTTTTTAAATAAGCCTTTCTCTTAAAGTGGCAAAACTGCAAATACATCTTTCTAGTCTTTTCCCGCTCTTTGGAGTTCTTTAGTCTTCTATAAGGCGTTTATAGAAGAGAACGTAAGCAGCCGAGGTTTTGATCTTCTCTTGGCTGATTGGGTGGACATGACTATCATCAAAGTCATACCATCGATCACCTCCATGCTGCAAAGGTAAGAATAAGAAAATGAGTTATAGGATTCACAAGTTATGAGCCTGTTACCACAAGTAAATGCCTGATCATTCGAGTCACATTCGTTTATTGGACAAGTACACAGATAACTGATGACTTGAGAGAACTATGTACTACGCTTTATTAGTTCATGCTTCAAACTACGAGAGAAACTTTAACTAGCATCCTTATGTGGTTAAGTATAACTTTCTATGGATCTGGATACCAGCAGTATTCACAATAATATATCTTGGTTAGTGACATTCGGATCATGGGTTAGATAAGGATTCCACAGTTTTGCAACACAAATACTTAAAATAGATGAAGCATTCAGACATATAAGAGGATAATTATGAATGTCTTATAACTTACGTGGACATATGCAGTGTAATGACCACCTCCCATGCTCCCATAGTGATTGCTAATCGCATAGAGCATGTACCGATAAGTTGTCTGACCATTCTTGTAGGAGATGTAGCTTGATAGATCAAGATCATCTAATGGGAAGTCCACATAGGCCTCCAGCTTGTTCTTCATAAACCGGCTATAAGAAAACCTCTTCAGATGAATTACCAGTATCTCTGGCAACCTCCACAGATCTAACTTTTTAATTGCTTGCCGGTGCTCTTTGCAGCTAGGACAATACCTATAACGAATTAGTAAAGAGCAAGTCAGGCGCAGAAAAAGATTGATTACAAATCAAGATAAATCCAAAGATGATGACGAAGTGAAGGAAATATAGCATAGTGCAGTGCTACATTCCCCCCCCCCAAAAAAAACTTCAAAGAGAACAAAACGGATACAGAAAAAAAAAAAAAAACACACAATAAAAAGCTGATAATATAAATGAGAAAAGATTTTAGTCCTCAACTCACCACATGTCATCAGGACCAAGAGGCTCCTCCGTCAAGAATGCTTCAAGGCACTTGTAAAGCGAAACGGATTCCTGGGGTCTCTTAGTTCCAAATTTGGAAACCTCAGGTAACGAGCTCAGAAGACAAGTATCATAAACGTCTAGCTCTTTTACTGGCCAACGTGCAAGCACATTCACCCGTTGGGATTTAATATTTACAGGCTTTTCTTTCGAAATTTCAGATTCTATTAAGTTTCCTCTGTCGTCGGTTAGGTAAAGCCTCAACACAGGATCTGGAAGAGACTCAGTGGTCTCCTTTACATCAGTGGAATTTGTATCCTCAACTGAAGTAGTACCATCACTGCCTGCTTCATCAGTAGCTTCTTCTTCAGTCGGTTTTTCAAGATTCTCCGCGAAGAATTCAGTCGGCATCTTAAATGAACTAAGCAACTTCAGGTACAGGTTCTCAACATCAGATCCATTCTCGACATCACAAAGCCTCGAGACCAAGGGGATTCCAAATGCCTTCCAAGTTGGGCTTGATTTCCCATTGATAAATTGCCTGCAAAACATTGAAACGGTTATAAATATTTGGTACCCACCAGACATAAATTTTATCCATGACACTACTGAACAGTGGTTAAACTGCACTACCACTTACTAATTGAACAATAGCATGAAAGAGATACATTATATAAAGGCAAAAGCAATAGCTATTGATTGCTGACGAAACGTTAAATTCATGTTGTAGCCAACATAAGCAAACAGATAATGTCTAAAACCACGGGTCAAAAAAAGCGGGGCTAGGGACTGCACTGATAAGAGCCTTATTTAGCATTTGAATACTATGCACACTTACTCTTCCAGCTTCTGATGCATATACACAATCCAAGGAGAATTGTTTGCATCTTTCTTTAACCGATACACGACAAGTTTGTCACCATCCCTGATCAAGGTTAATGAATCAGTAGGCTCCTCCAGGAAGCGTATGATCCGATTGTTGTAAACCTATACAAATGAAGACCAAATGAAAAGAATATCCATTGTGTGTGTTAACAGATGCTCCAGCTAAACACAAAAATGAGATTCATAGCAACAATATAGCATATACAATATTGAAATATACCTCAGTAACGAGTAAAGTCTCATCCTCTGGTAAAGAGCAGGCAGTGACAAGAGCCTTATGAAGATCTTCAAATTTTCCAAACTTAGGAACGTTGACAGTCAATGGAACAGGCAGACTACTCCCATCAGCACTCATGACTGTTACGTCCATCGTTCGCATTGATGTGCATGGCAAAGGTAGTGATAGGTACATGAACGGATCAAACATAACAGAAACCTTTTTGCAAATAGGACAAACTAATGTTGACTTGTATTGGCCCTGCAACCAGAAATGCATATAAATGTCTTAGTGATCGAGAATATCAGGATCTTTTCTTAGCAAATGCACTGAACCAAAGAAGATGAGAATATCCAGGATGTTAAAGGTTCAAGACAGACTTAGATGGTTAAAGTGCAAACAGCATCATATTAAATGCAAAGCAATTCTTAGAAAAATTGCGTACGGAGAACAATCTAATAACTTGGCATAGTTATCAACAGGGTAGTATCTTCGTTAAGAACAAAGAAAATATTATGTGCATAGAACTTCATATCAAGAATATAAAATTGCACCGACTAATCTGATTGAAGACATTTCACATATGCAGCTTAAATCAAAATGATACGTAGAACCTACGAAACCAGAATACTACACAGCTTGAGCCATCCCACATTCAAGCAAAGATCAAACTAAAGTTTCCTAGTGTGCAATTCAAACCCAATCCTAAGAATGGTTGTCAGCAGAGGTATATAAACAATTTAGGAACCTGAAGATATTTACTTGGCACACATCGACAATTATTGAATCATTGCGAGCCACATGATTTCGCCAATATTCATCAGCTACTTCTTCGTCCGGACGGCCATCTCCATCTTTTGCTTCCACATAAGGCTTGTTCTTTACACGGTTTAAGTCCTCGTGAAGTCCATCCAGCAAGAAAGCTAGAAGTTCCTGCAACCAAATCAAGAAACCTAAAACAAATGAATGAAATATTCCAATATGCGGTCTTTAATGCTGAGAGACAGGGAAAAAAACATCAAGAAGGCTCACTTAATTCAGATTCTATAAACTGAAGTGTTTTCCCTGACCTGCGAATCATGCTGATTAAAGCCATTAAACTGAGGAGCAAATCGAGAAAGTTTTGCTTTAAACGTCCTTGGGGCTACTGTTGATGCACCTGGAGCCCACAAACTCCTTAACAAGTCACCAAAAGCTAATGCGATCTCACCCTGCCAGGAGAAAGTTTGATCAATGAGGCTAACCAAGAAACAAGAGAATACATTAATTAGCCACGGCAGAAAAAATATATCTATACAGCAAGCCATAGATTGTCATACTTTCATTCCCAGTGGGTTGTCAAGATTTATTTCTCTACTGTACTCTCCAAGAAAGAAGTCAACAAGCTTTGGTGTGTGAGCCAAGCACTGAAGGGAGCTATTCATGAAACAAGTATTTCCTAGATTCTGCAAGCCTGTCAACCCCAAAGTTCCAGCTTCTCCAGCTTTTCCCAAAAAACTCAAAGAATTACTTCGTCCAAATCTGAACACTGTGCCACCATTAATTCCATTGATTTGCTGTGCGGGACCGTCTTCCTTTTTTGATTCCTTCAATTTGATGGAGTCTGATAATCCATAAATCTGCAGCTCCAGGAGCATCTGATGAACCAAAAGTAATGAGAGAAGGAATATTGCAACAACAAAAAAAAAAGAAGGAAAAAAAAGAGGAAAAGGGAAAGCAAATCTGAAATAAGGTGAAAGCAATTTAATTGTAATATCCGCATTCACTCAAATAACATCAAAACTTACTTCCTGATCTGCTTGTTGTGGAGAATCCTTGGAATTGCTCACATCACTTTCGAAAAACAAGGTTGTTTGGCCAGAAATATCCCAAATGCGCAGCTGTAGAACCAAAAGCACCCGTATAATTTTGTTATTGTATGAATAAATATCAGAAATATCGTCTATAACACATAATATGAATAAACTGCATGCATATCGTGTGGAGTAGGTAAGAGTTCATGCATCGAACACATTACCTGCTCAGAATCCAAACTGAATATCTTGCATGCTCTTCTGAAGCACTCAACTGAATTGTCCTGCATGAGCGAAAACATAAGATTTGGAACCACACACAACAACAATAGCTGAGAAGCTAAGCAGAAAATCCCCAGATAAGAAGAACAAGAAACTAAGTTGATTCTAATATGGTTCAAGTAAATCTTTATTGGAAAATAAAATCCCAAGTTTAGGAGTATATCCAGTAGATGGCAACAACGGCACTAAATTAGTGAAACAGATAGAAGAACTGTACAGGACATCTTGGCCTACAGTAAAACAAGAAGCTTCAGGATATATGGCAACACTCTAGCAGGAAATTCTTAATTTTCATAATACTTTCTAATTTCAACTATTTCCTTCTCAAGCTTCATGTGAACAGAAGTTTAAACACGAGGAGCTACAGACCTATAATTATGTAATGGCTCATCTGGTAGAGAATCATAATAATGAAACGTTTGTTATAAGGAAACCAGGTCCCAGTGAAAAAGAATCCAATTTAGGTTTTTTGTTATCTTATAAGAGGAAATTCGACCACTGCACTTCTATAAAAAGGGCTGTAAGTTTGAAGACACCTTTTTGCAAATTTTAACCGCCAATGAATTGGTTTCCTGCAAAATGGAGAGCCTGAGTTGTACTGGGTAAACATCACCTCTGTCAACTCCTCCAGCCGAGAAACTTTTTACGCCTTTCTCAGTATTTTTATCATCATGATGCCTGGGAACAAAGTAATAGGCCACAAATCAAGGAAAACACCTTTGGTAATTAAAAGGTAAAGTATAATAGGTACCATGATTAGAAATCCAGCATCATAAAAATAATCTGTAGTTTTCTTACACATCCTAATACAAACTTCTAATAACAAATTTAAACAGGCAACATGTCCAAAATATTGGCAAATTCTACTTAGCGTCACAAATGTGACCCAAAGAGTTCCTAATCTACCTCAGCATATTCTTCAAAAACTCAACCTCGAAAGATGAACAGATACAATAAATAATAAAAATTCCACAGAAGCATCAGATACTGACGTGAGTCGAGATCAAATTGCCAGTTCAATGTATGTAACACTGAAATGACATGGATAATGACAGATTGACTCGAGTCAATTCTAGAAGGAACGATCAGATATGTTCAGAAGAAACAACACTTACCATTTTAATGCCTGAAGCCACATATCACTCGAGACCAAAGCAAAGTCCCTGCCTGAGACGCTTGCTTCTCCCGTTTCACCATTCTGTAACGCATCTTCTTCTCTCCGCAGATCGAACGACATATCGGAGTTAAAGATGTTATTTATCAACTTCATTGGGCCTCCATAAGACGAGCCATTAGTAGCTGTATACAAGATCTCTCTTTTTTCAACTGATTCAGCAGGCATAGAATCTTGAGCATCTTGCCACCACCTGAAATTCAAATCCGAATATCACCTTGCTTAACTAAATGATATTTTTTAATAACATTGGAGGGTATACTTATATAATAAAATCTGGAAAAGAACAAGAATCATATATCATAGAGCTTATATAAACAAAGAACACAGTCTCGTCGAGGCATACAAAAGCAAAATATCGCCACCATAAAATCATATAATGAATCCAAATCTCATTCTTTTGATTCTTCCGCTAGCTAATGGAAACAAATACATCACAATAAGCTCAAACAACGAGCAGGTTTACAATATCAATCCCTAAGCATCCGAAAAGGATCCATAAGATTTTTCAAACTCCCATAAGATCAAATCGATTTTTCAAATTCCCATAAGATTCAAATCCAACTCCAGGATGCGATTCAGATTTGCCGAATATTCCAATCGAAATGGAAAAACGAACGAAATGAAATACAGTAGAACGATACGATGGAGAAAGAGAAAGAAAGACGAAGGAGAGAAGGAGACCTCAACGGGACGAAGTAGACTCTCTGCTCGCCGTTGAATGAATCGATCCGTTGAGTTGAATCGGGAGATTCCTCAGACGATGTTCCGTTCATTGTTCCTTCGCACAGGTTTGCCAAAAGCAAAATTAGCAGAGAGAAGAAGAGGAATGTTATTTTTTCAGACAATCAGCATCTACAACGCAAGATATGAAATGAGAGATTTGGCCTATAAATTTTTTTTTTTTTTTTTTCCGGGGAAATTTTTTCTGTCTCTCGTGAAGATGATATAGGGAAGGAGGGAAATTTATATGATAATTTTTATTTCACATTACATTGTAAATTATCGATTTTTTTTTTTTGTCAATAATATCATTTATTCGAGCTTCTGTATTTTGACAACTTACTTATATTTATATTTATACGTATTTAAAAAAAAAAAGAAACTGTCTTCAAACATATTTAACCTGTTTTCTGAATTTTAGAAGTATACATTTTTCGTCTATTTTATTCCCTTTTTTACTGTAATAACACAAACAAACATATTTGAAAGTAGTGGCTTTTTTTTTCAGTGTCTACTAAGCTTTCCACTGAATTGAGATTTTAAAAATGTTTAGTGCGGTCCCCGGTAGATAAAAAAAACAAGTACAGTAATTATTTTTAAGAGAATTCTTAAACTGCTCTCGTCAAGATAAAGAATTAAATGTAACCCTGATTCATTTTCAAATTACCAGATTGTAGTCTGAAAATCTTAATTAATCTATAAAGCCAAAAAAAAAAAAAAGGTGGGCGTTGAATCCCCTAAACACTCAATATGTTCAAGTAAATATCACATCAGTAGAACCGTGAGACTGGGTCATAGACAGCTCCACCAGGGTACTGACCCCTAGACTCGAACCCATGATCTCTGTTTCCGCCCTGAAACCTAGCTCTCTCTCCATACCCTTCGAACCGATCTGAGCCATACGATCTGGATGGTGCATCCGCCACAGCCACTGGATCTTGAGCATTGCCTATGTAACCTTGGGGATGACCAGATGGCATTAGATTCACCTGACCACCCGGGTTTGGATGGTACTGGTCCATCATCCCCATGGCTTGCTGCTTGTATTGTTGCTGCCTAGCTTGTGATTCTTTCCTCATGATTTCTTCTCTCTTACCTGTGTGCCGTGCTCTGAGCGTAGCTAACTGTTCTTCGTACCGAGTATTAATGGTCTTTATTTTCTGTATACAGATTTCAGATCAACTAATTAAAACCCAAATTAGAGTATTTTCAGAAGCAGAGAACTTTGCAATTTGTTGCTAACCTCTCGATGTCTGGCGATCTCTGCATCCTCTGCTGCGATTTGATCTTTTGCTAGTCTCGTTATATCATCCATGAACTTTTGTTCAAGACTTTCAAATGTCTGCATCCCACGGTTATTATCGTAACCAGTCTTCGGGTTCTCTTGGTGCTGTGGTTGAGCTCTGGAATCGCTGCCTTGCTTCTCCATTCCTGATTTTGGATCCATTTGGCCACGGTAATATGTCCTTGATGAATCAACACCTTGTCCTGTGCAAACAAAACACTGGAATCAAGAGATAGGACCTAAAGCTGGAGAGACACTCGATGCAGGATCTGTATAAGGAATCATATCATTTTCATCTTTCCTCTTACGATTTCCACAACTGTTGGTCATAATAAAGGAAGCTCAGCCATAGAATGGGTAAGAGCATTGCTTGGTAGTTGGTACAGTAGCTTCTACAAAATTGTTGAATTTACCAAGACATCTAAACAATAATAATATTTCCTATTAGACTTATGAAGCAAACCCACCACATGATTGTTGTTCGTCCTTACGAATACCTATGCAGTAAATAAAGCCTTACCTTCATTATGAATGGGGGTTGCCATTGGCCTTGACATATTTGGGCCATCTCGTTCCCATCTCCATTGACCCTCTGGTTGTGAATCTGAATATGGTTGCTCCCTCTCAGGCGTAAATGCCTCTAATTGACCTTGGAAATCAGAATGGGAATTCTGTATCTGTCCAGCTCCATATGCATTGGCAGGTGATTCCGCAAAGTTTCCCTGTCTTCTCATTTATATTTCCTCTCAAAATCTGACCTACAAAAGGTAACTAACTACTCAGAACGAAATTAAGGTAGGCTTCATGACAGGCATAGTGCAACTATGCAATCTCTGATACCACCTACGAAGTAAGGACACTAAAAGAGACTAACCAACATAGAAACACAATCTAAATTGTACCCATCATATTCAGCTAAAGCTTCAACCTAATGTACCAACGCAAAATGGATTACAGATACTGTACATTATCTTGCAAAACTAATCCAAAGCATCGACTTTATGGAACCATTCATGAAATAAACGTTATCAAGAAGCGAAGAAGCAAGTCATAACTAGAGATGCTAAACGTTGGGAGCATGACAATCACAAGGGGCCTTCCTCGATATGAAACCATACAATCCCACATCATTCTAACATGGAAAGTCACACTCTTCCTATAAAGTCTCTCTCACTCACTGCTACAGAAGTATCGAGCAACCCAAAATGGCAACAGAGACAAGCTCCAAATTCTTACACTTAAATTAGAGATATGAAAGGAAAACAATTTGCAGCAAAGTGAAGAAAGATAAACCTAGCCAATAAAGTTGAGCAATTAAATTAGCTGACAAAAGGAAATGTAGAGGCAAAAAAAAAAAAAAAACTTCAAAATTAAGACCAAAACATCTTTAACAATTCAACAACTTCAATATCAAATTCTTCTCTCACAGTTAAGGATTCGCGTATTCCGATATGAAGAATTTCTAATAAACATTTGAATAGTCGCATGACGGAATCTCTCAAGGAGAATATAGCGATTCGTTATCATAGCAGTTAAAAAATCAAGCTACTAGAAACCACAGAGTAACCCCAAGAAGGAGAAAATAAGTCGGAGAGAAGAGGGGCGATGAAATTTGAAAGTTTAACGTACCCGAAGCCACTCAAGCGGAAGAAGACGACGACACAGAAGGCAGATGAAAGCAGAGGAAGAAGAGCGATTTACAATTTTGATTTTGTGAAATCTGGGTCTCAAATTGGGCCGCCGGGTCGGATCTGTGCCGTGTTTAACTATAAACTACATTTGTACCCGCGCTATAATACGGGTCAATTATTTTGATATAAATGATATATATATATATATATATTTATGTTAATAAAATATTTTTATTTTGTTTATATAATTTTAACTTGATTTTTTTATAATTTTTTAAATATTTTTATTTGTGTTAATATATATATATATATATATATATGTAGTTTTTTGTTTATTTATTTTTTATAATATATTTAAGGGAGGATTACTAGAATGACC
This sequence comes from Barbarea vulgaris, assembly GCA_963667165.1. NCBI lineage: Eukaryota > Viridiplantae > Streptophyta > Magnoliopsida > Brassicales > Brassicaceae > Barbarea > Barbarea vulgaris. The sequence continues at coordinate 19,688,910 of OY763891.1, read as the reverse complement.
TATATTTGAAGGAAAATAGCTAGAATGACTCATATTCTTTTTTTAATTACTAGAATGACTTACATGTTATTTTTAGGGGTTTATATGACATAAGTACCTGTAATAAGCTGTGTAAGGAAAAAAATAGTTTTCGAAAATGTCATTAATGAATTAATTTTCGCGTGTCAATTATTTACAAAAATATCACTGTGTCTTTGTTATCGCACACTTATTTTTCGCAGAGTTATTTTCCTTGACCGCAGAGTTATTGGACTAACTTAGTTACCGCATAGTTGTTTAATGTCATGACACACTTATTTCAATCTGCACATTTATTTTCCTTTACCGCACAGTTATTGGACTAACTTGGTTACCACACAGTTGTTTCAAGAATGAACTGGATAAAACCGAATAAGTTTTTTAAAAATTTGGATGGATGATAAGTTTAGTTTCCTGCTCATTCGCATTTAAAATCATTTTTTGTGTTTTTATTATATTACTCTGAACCATTGTCCAAAATTTTAATCGAACACACATTTTTTTTTTCTTTAATTGAGTAATATATGTCCGTTTTTAAAATTTTGAATCACTATATATGTAGAAATTTTTTATTAATTGTATGTATTATATAATAATTTTAAATAATTTGAAAATAAGTTCTAACAAATGTGATAGAAGAATCATAATTTATAGTATTAATATTGCAATATTAGATAAGGAAATAAATGATAAAAAGGAAAAAGAAAAAGATATAAATATATAGTGTTTAATTTAATTTTGCTGGAATTAAATTTTCTTTGGTGGGTGTTTGGATATAGGATTAGCCATAAATTTTTTAATTTTATACTTTTAGAGTATTTGGAAACACCCTCTAAAATTGGATTTTTTTAATAGTTTAGTAGATTGGACCGCCGGGTCGATTCTTTGCCCTGTGTAATAGGTGTCCAGGGAGCGCGTGTCAGAGACTCTCAGAAACAGAAAATAAAATCTACAGTTTATGCGATGAATATGTAACTTCTATTATTTTATTTAAATGTTGTAATTTAATTTATAGTATTAACTAGGTAAATACTCGCTCGTTATGCTAGAGTTTTTGTTTGGATTGATTTTTCAAAATTATGTATTATTGGTATAGATGTTGAACATTTTTTTTTATTACGTATGTAGTATTATATTTATGTAGTTAGAGCTTTTTAATATGTTTAAAATCCGTTTCCATATAGGCCTTGTTCTGCGGCAAATTGCTACGGCAGCAACTGATACGACAACATTTAAATATTTTAGTCGTTGGATATAAATGCTAAAAACTTGTCGATGTCACTAAAAAGGAAAAATGAAAATGTGTTATAGTCGCTGCTTTTCTTAACGATGGAAATTACAGTCGCATCGTTGTTATTAATCTTTATTAACTGACAGTTTCCTTTTTCTTGAATCTCAGTTTATCTTTTTTTTTGTATTTTGGTGTCACCGGTCGTATTCGTTGCGATCATACACCGAACAGGGCTTGATAGTATCTAATTCTCCAAGAAAGCAGCGATTAATTTGTAATTGTTTCACCATTTTACTTGATATTTGAAGATATGTTAAGTATTAAAGCCACCTTGATATTTGTCCAAAACTTTCGACACACATTCCCACTTCCGCCGAAACATTGGATTGATTATTACTTCTTTTTTTTGTTTTTCCATAATACACTTCTTTAATTCACATGGTGTAGAAACTAAATATCGCATGCTACAAACAATTATCCTTTAGAAAACGATCATGACTCGTTATTATGCTTCCATTGGGCGTTTAAGTATTTTAGTGGACAATAAAATAAAAAAAATTGAGGAGTGATGGACATTTGTCAAGAGTTGGGGGAGGCCACAAATGAAACTTTTTCGTTTTTCTTATCCAACAATAATTTTACTGAGAAGTACTAATTTACAATGTTCCAACTTCCAAAGACTTTAACCTTTTTGGCGGTAACAGTAAGTTAAACTGTTAAAGGTTTATACAAACCAACATATAATGTATATCTGTATAAAGTATTATTAACCGTTATGATTAAAAAGTAAAAAAAGATAGAAAGAGAAAGAAAAGAAAAAGGCGTGAGATTTACAGCTCAGGGCTCAGCTTCGTACAACTGACACTCCCAAAACATCCAAGAAAAGCATCAGATCCAATTCTCCGCAATCATCTCTCGTCAACTTCAAAAAGCAGATACACAGAAACTGAGCCAAAACAAAAAAAAAGATAGCTCTTGAAGAAACAAATCCGCCATGGATGATCGTGTTCGCTTCAGCCGCAGAATCCGGTTTCTTCTTCTCGCTTGGCTCCGTCGTTCTCGCTCCGGTAAGCCAGAATTTCGTCGGAATCTCCTTTTTCAGTTTCCCGGGATATGCGTAGGAATGTCAAGTGATTAGCTTCTGTTTTCAGATTAGTTTTAGAGTTTGACTTGATTCCACTATTCTGGACTGGATTTTGACTTTTCTTAGTTCTTGCTGCCTTTTTTTTCTCAAATCTCATTATATAGATGTTTCTAGCTCATAGTTTGGTATGTTCTAGGTTTTACGTTATTTAGTGAAAGGTTTTAGTGGAGTTGATGTTAGTCAATGCTTCGGAAACTACAATTTGCTAATACTCTGTTCTGATCTCTTACAAAATTTCATGAATCATTTGAGTGATTTTGTTTGAGCTTTACATGAGACTATGTTAGATTTTGTGTTTCTTTGATGAACTTTATAGTGAGATTACATTCTGGTTATAGTTTGGGTTGATTTCGAGTAGCATTTGACTTAAAGTCTCAGTTTTTATTTACAACCAGTTGAGCCACCGATTCAACATTTTCTTTGTCTCGTCTGTGTTGTATATGTTATGTTTCTGGAAAAAAATTATACAACTTTACTCTGTCTCATCATCACAGGGAGAATAGAATTCGTTAGACGATTCACATACAAGGAAATAATAAAAGCAACAGAAGGTTTCCGTAAGGTTATTTACAGCAACTATCACGGATCTGCATACAGAGCCAAATTCAAAGGTGGTGAGTTAGCTTTAGTCAAAGAACTCAAGTCTCTTGATCTTGGCAAAGAAAGGTTTAATGAGGAAGTGCAACTCTTGGGACGCTTACGTCACCGTCATCTCCTCACACTTCGCGGGTTTTGCATCGGACGCAAGAGGTTTTCATTTATTTCTTGAAAACTTTGAAATACCATGTTTTTTTGTTTTTTTGCTTTTGATTTCTTCTTCTTCTTCTTCCTTGCTTTTCAGGCTGCTAGTGTTTGACAACATTGATAATGGAAGCTTGAAAGAACACCTCAATGGTAAAACATTCTAAACATAATCATCAGAACAAAATCCTGTTATTGAATCTATGTCTCTTTCTTGATAGATCCGCTTAAGACTCCTTTGAACTGGAAGACTCGCATTCAGATAGCCATTGGAGTTGCAGCTGCATTAGTAAGTTGCTTTTACAAATCATGGACAGTAATATGAGTATTCTTGCTTGTTTAGCTTACCTATTTCACTGTTAAAGGGAGACAGAAGATGATTATGATCGGCTCTTTAACTGCAGGAATACTTGTTAATCTTCAGCAGTAATGATGCACAGATATATGATGTTTCTGTCAACTCATGTAACATCATGTTGGATGAAAACTTCACCCCCAAAGTAAGTTCAAAGATACAAATTTCGGTGCAAACGAACCAATTATCAATAACTAAAATCTTTTGCTCATAGATTTCAGATATCCGTGTCAACAGACACCCACAAAACCATCCCAAAGCAACCCATGATTCTTGCTCTGAAGGTAAAACTGAAAATAAGATTTGTTTCCAAGATCAATGCTGTTCCTTCTTTATTCACGGTTTGGAAAACGGGCGTGTAGGATCATGTGCGGATGAGGAATGTGGAAACGTGATATTCCAACTAGGAGTGTTGATGTTGGAGCTGATCACAGGACAATCATCAGACAGACAAGGCAAAGACTTGATCGAATGGGTACAAGACTCTTGCATTGCAAACTCCATTGATAAGATGATTGATCCAGATTTAGGTAACAACTATAACTCTAGAGAACTCCAGAAAGTTCTAGCTGTAGCTCGACTCTGCATAAAATCGAGGTACGAGCCACCGTCGTTCTCAATTACACATGTATACCGGTATCTTCAGAAGAAGATCGATGTTGCAACATAAATAGTAGTTGTTTTTGTGAACTGTGAATTTGGTTTGATAGTTGATGTGGTTCATTACCCTTATTTAGCTTTTGCCCATTTCACACCAATCTATATGTAATAACAGCTAATACAGCAGTGTACTTGTGTTGATATAAAACAGCATCACTATTAGTTAAAAACCCCATGAACACGGATTTGAACATCCCTACGAGTTATCTTTATTTTAGACATTAAATTGATGGTGGTGAGGCCAAATCTGAAGAACTACAAAGTTTTATTCTCAAACTCGAAAAAAATTGGTGATAAGGATTTGAATTAGGACATGGTTCTTCCCATCGAATTGGCAAAGTCTATAAAATAATACAACGAAAAAGAAAGAAGCAAATGTTGGATATCACTAAGATGCGCATGTTGGTTGATCACTGCTGGGCACATTGCACACGCTGAGCACCGCCTGGGTGATCTTCTTCATCGTCGTCGTCATAAGCCTCTCTTTGAGCTTGCGCCTTCCTTCTCATCTCCTCCTCAATGTTTACATCATGCAGTGTTGTCTCTTCGCATGAATCTATTTCCATATCGCTTAGTTGAGCTGCCTTTGTTTTTGGCAAAACTGCTTCAATGGCCTTTGTCTGAGCCGGGCTCAGAGATTCTGGGAACTCAACCGTGAAGTGGATGTACAGCTTACCCTTCATGAAGGGCCTTTGATATATCGGCATTCCCTCATCAATTATCGCCTTGTATGAATCTATCAACACCAAATACACACCACAGTAAGATAGAGAAAAGCTGGAGTAAATAACAATATACGGGATCGTGATTGGGCCAAGTAAAAATCCGTACCAGGCTTGATGACCTCCCCAGGATTAGATTTGATGAGAAGCTGTCTTGTGTCCAAATGGGTCAAGACGAACTGGAAGCCACACAAGGCCTCGGTTAGAGAGAGGGTGTGCTCCACAAAGAGATCCTCTCCCTTTCGTTTAAACTTCGGGTGGTCCTTCTGCTGAATGATGAACACTATATCCCCAGTGACTGTATCAGGCTGTTTCCAAATTAAAATGGCAGGAAATAGTCAATAGACGGAAAAATATATTGATCAAAGACAGGAAAAATCGAGTATCACATACCGCTTCATCTGCTTGTCCATTGAATGTAATCTTCTGACCGTGTTGCATTCCCTTGTCCACACATACTTCCAGCACCTTCTTCTCAGAGACAACCTTATCTCCTTTGCATTGTGGACACCTGTCCCGATCATTGATGGTCTCTCCAGTACCCTTGCAATCATTACAAGCATGCTGCATCTGCTGAATCATTCCAGGTCCAAACTGCCTGATTGAGACCTTCATTCCTGTACCCTGACAGCCACCACATTTCATTGAAGCTCCAGACTTTGAACCCTTTCTGCCATCATAAAGCAAATAATGTCAATGAACATCGCTTTTAAGAATCTTGGATGCTCAAAACGAGGATAGCTAACAGAAAATGAAGATTTGAAAGACAAAAGAGGAGCATGTTAGAAAAGGGTATTATGCATGGCTATGTCACCAACCAATATACACACATGGTAACACAAAGCGAAAAACATGACTGTGAAAGGATACTAAAGTAGTAAATACTAACCCGTTACACTTTGAGCACAAAACCTTCCTAGAGAGTGAGAGCTTCTTTGTTGTTCCGAGATAAATGTCCTCCAGGGAAACCTTCAAGGGATGAACAACATCTTCACCACGCCTCTGCCTCCTTACCCGGCTGCTACCACCTACTCAGAAACAAAAATAAACCAGGGTACTTCCCTTTACCATCTCTTCAAAGGTAACATTGGATTATGATATGATAGATTCATGGGCACTGCTAAAGAGACTAACCTCCGAATGGGTTTCCACCACCACCACCAAAGAAGGACGAGAAGATATCAAAAGGGTCGTGCCCACCACCTCCACCACCCATTCCTTCTTTGAGTGCATCCTCTCCATATTGATCATAGATCTCCCGCTTCTCAGGATCACTAAGAACTTCATAAGCCTGAGCTAGCTCTTTGAACTGCAGAGACATGTATCGCACTATTAAATATTTTGATCAAGTCTACACACAACCATATACTCAACTCATAATCTCCAAAGCAATAAATTTTACTATCTCAAGTAACAAAAGAATATTTTTAGGTAATCTGAATATTTTATAATACCCAACAACAACTAACAAACGATCTAAAGATAAATCAAACTTAAGCATCAGGAAACAGTTGACCTAAAACTCGCAAATTTCAGATCGAATCGAACAATTAAACATACTTTACGAAGATTCAAGAGGCTAACACAACCTCCATGGATCGAAGAATCCAAATCAAACTTAAAAACCCAAGATTTCTCACAGAAAGCTAACCCGAAACAAATTGAATTTCACACAATAATGAAAGTGGATCGAAAAGATTAACCTTTTCGGGATCTCCACCCTTATCGGGATGGTTTTTGATGGCGGCTTTCTTATAAGCTTTCTTGAGATCTTCTTGTGATGCGGTCTTAGGAACACCAAGGATCTCGTAGAACTTTGTGTTATCGCTCTTCCTTGAAGGTCCTCTTCCGAACATCTTTTCTCCGTTCTTATGAAAACCCTAGAAAAAAAAAACAGAGAGAGAGAGAGAGTCCTCGAGGAGAGGGATGTGGCTGCTGCTGTTAAGGAGATGACTTTGCTTGTGTTCAAGGTCTTGTGGAGCGGAACACTCTAGAACTTTTTATATCTTTCTTTTTTCCTTTTTTTTTTCTATTTGTTTTTATTCATTTCTTCTCTTGTGGGAAATAGGAAATTTATAGGAGAAAACAAACAAATGGAAATTTCATAGAGAAGGAAATAAATTGGAAAATTCAACAAGTTCATCCTCTCTTATTCATAGACCACATTAAAGTCTCCTTTTAAAAACAATATATATATATATATATATTGTGGTTCCTTTACCACAAATCCAATGTAATTAATATATAATAATTCTGTCCTCTTTGGATAATAAGATATTGGTTTATATCTCTTTTAAACATTATCAAATATAAAATATAAACTTAGACAAATTTCATAACATTTTATGTAATTTTTTTTGTTTTACAACAAAATAATGTTAAAGACTACACATGGACAAAATTATACTGTATAATGCAAAGAATATAAATTGTTTTTTTTATATATTATGTGTGATTTCTTGATTGCAACTTAAGGATGTATGGTAAAGGTTATTGTTGACTAGATTGTGTCAAGTCTAAGTTCTTTTCCATTACAATTTGGGAAAACTCATGGTCTTCGACTCTTTATTGAGTGATCCATAGCATTTCATATCTCAATGCAGAAGATGAAGGATATGTGACCTTATACTTGGGATATCACTAAGTATATTGAAGTCTCTAAAAAGAAGGGAAGGTTTGATTGAGAATTGATAAAAGTAAAGCACACGTGTGAGTCTACACGTGAGAAGGAAGAGTCGAGATAAAATTATATCTCCTTCATCATTCACTTTTAGTAGTTGTACTGTTCATCTTCTTTGTAACATAGAGAGAGAGAGAGAAAACACTTAGAGAGATAAGGAGCTCGGTTTGAGCTTAAAGATCTAGTGGATTCCGGAGAAAAACTCCGGCGAGACGTAGGGCTCTTCATCGGAGCCTGAACTCGTATAAACTATTGTGTCTTTCTTTACTTTACATATAAGCGAACGAGTGATTCGGAGAGGAGGTGAGATCGAGTCCGACTTCGTTGAGGCTCATTCAAGGTTCGATCCTCACAAATTGGTATCAGAGCCTAAGGCTTGAAGATTCAGAGGTTTCACGAAGACTCGAGCTCAAGAAGAGATGAATCGGCGACAGTTCAGTGTTGATTCTCATGGAATTGACGGAAGGAAGTAACCAGTGAAGAACATTGCAGGTAAAGGCGATTTCAGTTAAAGAGAAGAAGAATCGAAGATTTTCTCGGTTATATTATTATCATCACGATTTCAAGAAGATGAAATCGGAGACGACATCGGTCCGTAGTGGTGAACGTCGGTGATGAAGTTCGTTGATGATAGTGACGTCGGACTTGGGAGATGAATCCATGTCCGTTTCAAGGTCTAGAAATTGGCAATCGAAGAAGATAGTGTTGGTCCGTGATAATGAGACATCGAGATTGAAGGAAATTGATTCTCGGTGAATCTTGAATCAGGTGAGGTTATTCTCAGGTTTTGAGAATCGGAATCTTTAAGTTATATCTTCAATGAGCCAGCTATCTGGAGTATTGTGAGCCAAGTCATCAAGGTTGTTGAAGATTCACGCAACGGTGGCAAGATTTCTGAGTTAATGCAAGAAGAAGATCGGTGAAAGATAAGGTTCAGAGTTACCAGAATTTAAGGAAGAAGAATCATCGAACGTGCAGGTGTAGCCGTTGCAAGCACACAAAAAGTTAAGGCTCTGAGACTTAGACGAAGACTATAGACTCAAAACGGGAAGAACAACCAGTGTGGTATCCGCTGCAAATCACAAGTATTGGTGTGATGATTGGTAAGTGAAGTTTTAAAGAAAACTCAAGGTCTCTGGTTCCAAAGAATTATTGCCTGATTGTGAACAAAGTTTATAGATGCTGATTTTGACAAATCAAAGAGCCAAGATTCTTTGATGAGTTTCAGTGGGTGTTTGGTTGGTATGTGTTTGTTTAAAATATGCTTCAGTAAGTGTTCAAGTATGAAAGAATGGAGACTTATGAATTCGGGTACTAGGGGACGCCTTAGGAGTTAGGATTTATGGGTTTATGGTTTATTGAAGTATCGAGTTAGAGGCAGAGATTCGAGGAATGGGACTGCAGGTGGAGTAAGGTAGAAATTTGGCCAAGTTAATTGTTAGGTTCATAACAGTTTTGGGGCTAAGGAGACTTCAAGTTTTGAGAACGTTTTTGAGGTGATTTCGGAACAGGTCTGGTCTCTGATGTATGGTATAAGGTTCTTGTGAGTACGATATGGTTTTAGGCTGTAAGGATAAAGGTTTAAGAAGATCTCACGGGGTTTGTGAGAGCAAGCTAAGTCCAAGTGAAATGGATTAAAGCTGGAGCATCTATTGTGTGATCTGTTTGGTGGCATAAGTGTTTTAAGTGAAATAAAACGAGGCTGCAAGTTTATAGTGTTATTGTGTTCTCTGTTTAAACAGACAGAGAAAGACAGGGACACAAGAAGCAACATACAGATTCTCAACAAAGAATGGAGAAGCATCTTGTGTTAGTAAATCAAGGTGGGATTGGTGTGAACCAGTAAGTGAGAAACCAAAGAAATGAAAGTTGGTTTCTGGTTTTGTATGGCTCAAGACAAAGGGTCAAAGAAGAGTGGATCAGCTGGTTATTTTTCAAAGACTCAAGGTTAAGAAATATAGTTTTTCTTTGGAAGTTTCAGAAAGGTAACATACAAGACTGTTTGTGGATTTCTGAAGTTAAAGGAGTGAAGCATTTGTTTTGACTACATGGGAGAATTATTCTAAGTGAAACAAAGTCAGAATAGGAGTGAAGAATTGAGTTGTCTGAGATTATAACAAGTTAACAGCAGCTGGTCATTAGTCTGTAAGGCTAAGGTATACAATCTGATGACACAAAATCAGATTGGAGGCTTCTTTAGAAGCAGATTGTTCTTGGAGGATATTCTATGGATTGAAGTGACTGTTGATGGGAACAATTATGTCATAAGCTTTGACATATGGATTTGTTAAGTGTCTAGGAGTACACAGTCTAGCACACATGAATTTTGAGATTATGAATCAAAGAGAAACAGTGAGGAAGATGTATTGTTAAACTCAGGAAGATGGAAGAAATTTTTAAGAGACACGAGTAACTCTTAAGATCAAAGGTTCCAGGTGGAGTCACTAGTATTACAAGAATGTATTATCTGTTCAAGAAAGATGAATTATGATTCGAGGTGGAGCTATGGAGTTAAAGAGTATTTGAGTTGTTCAGTTTTGAAGACATGATCTGGGTGAGATTATCAGCTCATTGGGTATGATTTGAGAAAAGTTTTAGTCACTGTTTGGTAAAGATTCGTGGTAAGCAAGTGTGTGAAGAATACAGAGATCCAAGAGCAGGTTGAGATGTTAAGAGGTTTAAGAATAATGAGGTTGCAACAAGAGTGAAACAGGGAAGTTTTCAGGTTTATTAAATGCTTGAGAGTGATGAAGACATCTAGAAATTATTTGTAGGATTGAGAAGTTCAGCAAAGCTGAAATGAGAGTTCAAGATGAGGATATTGAAGTGGCTTAGTGGTTTTCTCAAAGGGAGAAACTGAAGGAGACATAAAGCAAGTTTTGCTGTGTTGTCTCAAGGATATTACTTCAAGAAATATCAGAGACTGTTGTGCTAAGATGAACAGTTTTCATCTCAAAGCTGGAATATGCAAGTGAAAAGAAATCCTAGTAATAAGGTGAATGGAGAGGTTTTAAAGTGCATTTGAAGGGAAACAATTGATGAGTTATATTAGTTGTTTTGTTAGCATCGTAAGGAATCCTTCTCGGTGAAAGGCACGTGCAGCATAATCAAGAGAAAAGGCTCAGTTATCTAAAGCATGCTGAAGTAAAAGTGATGAGCAAAGAAAGATTGTGGTTGTTGTATGAGAAGAGTTATGATGCATATACCAAGTTTTTGGTGAAGTCTGCATACAAGTAAAGGTATTGCAGAGAGTTTTCTACAGCTGGGAGTTACATCAAGGATTCTAGATTTGATGTGGGAAAAAGCTGTAAGGAGGAATCTCAAGCATATCACAAGATAGTGAATGAGAGACAAGTATAAAGGAGTAAATTGCGTTCAGATCTGTTGGTTGAAAGGTTCTGCTTATACAGAGAGTGTTTAAACAAGGACAAGCAGAGATATTTGTTTTCGAAAGACTTCCTAATCAAGTAGAATTAGGTGGCGTGTTCTGTTGGCAACAACGGCGGTGCAAAGTGATGCTTAAAGTTCAAACAAATCATTGTAAGTATAAATCTCAAGTTCAATACATTTATTACTAACGTATTGTTGGCAGAGGTTGTTTTTGCAGGTGAAATCAAAGACTGCTACAAGTTATGAATCATCTAAGATTCAAGTTTATGCAGTTGATTCAAGCATGGTTTTTATTCTAAGCTCAGTGCACGTGAGGAGAATTAAAAGGTCGACAAGAGAATCAACTTGCACAAGGATAGAAGTTTTTTTTTTCAAGTTACCGAAACAGGTTTCAAGTTTTGGAAGGAGTAATCAATGGAGAGTTATACTTGCTGCAAGACAATGGAAAGGTGGTAAAGATAACTCTAAGTAGACGAGGATCTGATGGTTGCTTGGCGAGGTTTGCACAGGCCCAGTTTGGCGAGAAATCCATCAGACATGATGTCTAAGGAATTTGTGATGAAGATTCACCAAGGCAGAGAGTATCGTGACTAAGGTGAAGATAAGAAGCTGAGTGGGTTTACTTAGAAGATTGGAAGCTGAATAAGTTTATTCAGAAGCAATGAGCGAGTTTGCTCATTTTCCGGAGTTTGAATCCAATCTAAAGCTAGATCGGAGTATTAAGGTCAAGGTGGAGATTTGAAGGATATGTGACCTTATACTTGGGATATCACTAAGTATATTGAAGTCTCTAAAAGGAAGGGAAGGTTTGATTGAGAATTGATAAAAGTAAAGCACACGTGTGAGTCTACACGTGAGAAGGAAGAGTCGAGATAAAATTATATCTCTTTCGTCATTCACTTTTAGTAGTTGTACTGTTCATCTTCTTTGTAACATAGAGAGAGAGAAAACACTTAGAGAGATAAGGAGCTCGGTTTGAGCTTAAAGATCTAGTGGATTCCGGAGAAAAACTCCGGCGAGACGTAGGACTCTTCATCGGAGCCTGAACTCGTATAAACTCTTGTGTCTTTCTTTACTTTACATGTAAGCGAACGAGTGATTCGGAGAAGAGGTGAGATCGAGTCCGACTTCGGTGAGGCTCATTCAAGGTTCGATCCTCACAGAAGACTTGCACATATACTTTCAAGGTCTATGACTTGTCGCTTAAAGTGATCCATATATTCATTCATATGGGCTAAGGTAGAGCGATCCACCACTCTCGCTTAAATCTTTGTTCATTTTTATTTTACTTTGTCTTTTTTATTGAGAAATAGGTGGAAAAAAAAAATAATTCACTAACCAAATTCATCATTTAGGAGACCAAAAGTACAAAGCGTACGTCGCGTGCAACGAATTACAACTTCGAAAATGTCATAGATCCGATTTTAATACTCATGCTAGACTTACCCTTCAATGTCATAGATCCGATTTTAATTTGATTCGTTTTTTTTACTTCTTGCCACATTCTCTTCACTTTAAAGTGATGGGTAGATTTTGCTAAGAACTCAATCTCTATTTTGTTTGCAAAAACCAACCCAATATAACTTAACACATAAATCATCTACTTAAACTATTAAAAAAGACCCAATCTTATAGGGTGTTTCCAAACACTCTATAAGTATAAAATTAAAAAGTTTATAGCTAATTCTATATCCAAACACCCATAAAAAGAAATATTAATTCCACCAAAATTAAATTAAACACTTTATTTGCATATTTTTCTTTCTCCTCTTTATCATTTATTTCCTTATCTAATATTGTAATATTAATACTATAAATTATAATTCTCCTATCACATTTGTTAGATCTTATTTTTAAATTATTTAAAATTATTATATCATACATATAATTAATAAAAAATTAAATTTTTTTCTCTAGATATTATGATTCAAATTTTAAAAAATGGACATATATTACTCAATTAAAGAAAAAAATATGTTCAACATCTCACATTGATTAAAATTTTGGTGAATGGTTCAGAATAATATTATAAAACACACAAAAATGATTTTAAATGCGAATGAGCAAGAAACTTGATTTATCGTGCGTCCAAATTTTTTTTTAAAAACTTATTCAGTTTTATCCAGTTCATTAGTTGAAATAATTTAAAAGTCCCACATCGATTAATTTTTTTGTGCAACAGTTCAAAGTCATATTATAAAAAAAGACCAAAATTATATTAAATACAAATGTTTTTAAAAATCTCCGGTTTAATTTAGTACTTATTGAAATAATTTAAAATAATATTTAAAATTTTAAATATTTATTCAGTTTAACTCTATTAAAATATTAAGTTTAAAATACTATTAATACTAAAACTATATAATATCGACTAATCAATAATATATATATAACTACTTATTTATAATAATAATAAATTATTTAGTTAAAGTTATTTTAAATATAAATAGACTAAAAATTCTAAAATAATCAATCCGAAATGGAATGGAAAGTTTCCGACAACTATGGGACAATACGGGTTTTTGTCCCAAAATGAGCAGGTTTAAGACAAAGAGAACTGATCATAAAATATATAATAAGTATAATTAATATTTTTAATATTAGAACTAATTACCAAATATTAAAATGGGTTTAGATATACCTGACAGTTACATATGATTTACAATTGTATTGTTTTTTTAGTTCAGATTAATTTAATATTTAATTCGGTACGATTTGGTCTAAATTGTTTGAATGAGAGTATAGAACATCATTCATTTGGCGTATGTTTGATTCAAATAACAAAAATTTGCTATTGTTACAGAAAAATAAAATAATTTAATGTTAAAAGCACGTTAAATATATTATAAAAAATAAATAAATGAAAACTACAAATATTAACAGAAATAAAAATATTTATAAATATTATAAAAAATTAAATTAAAATTATACAAACAAAATAAAAATATTTATTAAAAATAAAAATAAAAACAAATATAATTTATATTCAAATAATTGATCCGCGGTATACCGCGGGTACAAATCTAGTCATTTATATACACTAAACATTATAAGACCTTTTTTTGGTCTGTTGTAAAATTAAACTCATGTATTCTTATTTCCTAATTTCATATAGATCCAGAACAAGTTATAAGGTTTTTTTTTTTTTCCGCAAACTTTATTCATTCAATAATAATAAACTTCCAAAGGGATATACCCATAGAAGTAAGCAGACCCACAGCTTTACCAATAGGTAAGCTAAAAGAATCAGAGTCTCTCAGACAAAAAACACACGTATTGCTGAGAAAAGAACGCGAAATAGAATATCAAGGTTTGAGCTACAAATTGAAACTTTTTTGTTGACTCCAAGCTTAGGCTCTGTCTGTTACCAACAGATCATGTAGCCAAACAGGACCACCTTTTGCGATATAAGACTGATAACGATGCTCTTTAGTAACACTGCTGGCAATCCTCTCTGCAGGTTGGTTACAATTTGTTGGGATCACCAAAAGCTGCCAGGTTGTGAGTTCATCCAAGCCTTTGTGAATATCGCTTAAGACATTCCTTAAGATAGGCCAGTGTGAGGGATTGTGTACAACTTGAGATGCTTCTTCCGATGAAATCTCGAAGATGACATTTCGAAACTTCAAATTAACCATGCTTTCAACAGCCCAGTACACACTTAACAGCTCTGCCTCTAGTCGAGAAGAAGGTTTCGAGAACGATCTCCTACTATGTAATAACACTTGTCCTTTATCGTCACGAAGAACCCATCCCGTTCCACTGTTTCTGCGTGGGTGCAACCATGAGACACCAATGTTGCATTTTAGGTGAGGCGGTTGTGGTTTAGTCCAGACTTGGATGCTTCCATGATTATCCAAGTTTTGGCTATCCTCTCTTGTTACTCTTCTATTTATTGATAACCATAGCTCTGCCTCCTCCACTGCTTTCTGCGCCAAACTTGCCGTGTCCAATATGGTTTGCTCAAAGACTAAAGAGTTGCGAGCCTTCCAAATGTACCAAAGTATCCAAGGTATAGGATTTCTGATCTTCTCCTCAATATTCTTGTTATTGCATACAGTCACAATATGGTGGAGATTGAGTAAAACAGAGTTGCTTGACCATCCGTTCCTTGGACCTGAGACTCCCGCTAATGACCACATCTCCGTCGCGACAGGACAATTGAATAATAAATGGCAAATAGTTTCGCTTCCCTGGCCACAACTTTTGCATCTGGGATCCACATATATACCTCGTGTTTGTAGACGGTCCGCTACAGCCAAGGCTCCAGCGAGTGCTCTCCATAAGAAATGTCTAATCTTTGGCGTTGTCTGCAGTCTCCATAAGTTCCCCCAAAGTTTTTTCTCCAAAGGAGGCAGCTGCTGTATATTTTCATCTTGAGTCTCATATAAAGTATCAGCTAACTTGTATCCGCTTTGTGTATTATAAATTCCAGACTTTGATAATCCCCAAACATACATATCTGAAAGAGTTTCAGAGACTTTCATCTTCAATATAAGATCTGCGTCACGACCGTTGAAAGTCCGCCTCACTTTACCTTCATACATATAATTTTAAGTGTCAAAATGTTCTTAAAACATCACAATGATAAATCAAAGCTTTCATTTAAAATATGTATAATTTGTCGACTAGTATATGGATTAAATTTCTTCCCGCAGAATTTCAGCACTAGAAAGTAGAAAGTGAGACTTTCTTACAAATTAATTATCTACGTTTTACCATTATTATATAAAAACCTAATACGTTTTCTTGTAGAAAATAAATAAAACATCCCAGCAAGTAGTGCAGACCAGTTACCAAATCTGTTGGACCTACCGAATTAGATACAACATTTATTGTCTGATTTATTATAAAAATTCATCACGTTTATAAAAAAAAAAAAAAAAAAAAAAAAAAAAAAAAAAAAAAAAAAAAAAAAAACCGAAAAATAACAACTCGCATATCATTATTATCGACCGACGTATGTCATCGCCGTTATCAACGACGGGAAACACAGACAGAGAAACGCCGTTAACTTTATCCCTCGAATGGCTCGATCTTGTAAACTTGACGACGTCAGGGTGTACGATTGTCGGTATGGTAATTTGACATAAATACCCTTACGACCAAAGTGCGCGTCAATCAAAACGAAACTGATTTAACAATCGATCTCTCTCGTCATCTCTATCATCATATCACTGACTGTGAGAGGACCTTTTTTTTTTTTTTTTACCAATCGAGATCTGAAAAGATATTTCTAAAATCTCAATTAATTACCCCCAAACGTTTCAATCTGCTGTTTTTTTTCCCCCAAAATTTCTGGAGATTTTCTTTCTAAATTTCTTCACCGGAATCGTAATCTGAGTCCGACGGAGTAATCGTCGGAAAAAGCTTTATCGTCTCTATGAGAATCGGTGGGAGTTCTTGGTTTCCCAGAGCTCCAGTGGTGACAAATCCCTAATTTTCACCAAATCGAGGAATCGCTTTTAACTGCAGAATCTGTCGGTTCATGGCGAATTTGCGTACATTCCGATAGATTTTTTGGGGGGGAGACAAAGAAAAAAAAAAGTTGAAGATAGTCAAATTTCTAGGGTTTCCGATTGAAAGTTTCGATTTTTTCCCAATGTTCTCAAACCAGTTTGTTCTCTCCTTCTTCCTTCTTCTATGTCTACCATTCGTCTTCTTCTTTGTTGCGCCACATGTCTTCCCTTCTCCTCCTGGTGAATCTCTCATTCCAATCTCCGATGAAATTGATGACCGGAGCCTATTTATCGCCGCTGCTGGGTCAACCTCTCTCTCTCATCTTTCATCCGGAAACCCTAATCCTAAGCTCAAGATTGCGTTTCTATTCCTCACCAACTCCGATCTTCATTTCGCGCCAATCTGGGATCGGTTCTTCTCTGGTCATTCCCAATCGCTCTACAACGTCTATGTCCACGCAGATCCTTTCGCTAACGTCACTAGACCTGGGAATGGCTCTGTATTTGAGAATGCCTTCATTGCAAACGCTAAGCGCACAGCACGAGCTTCTCCGACTCTCATCTCCGCCACAAGACGCCTCCTTGCCACTGCATTTCTTGACGACCCTGCGAATACTTACTTCGCTGTGCTCTCTCAGAACTGCATTCCTCTCCACTCGTTCAACTACGTTTACAGCTCCCTCTTTGAATCGTCCACGTTTGATAAATCCGATCCAAATCCGTCTCCGAGAGGTATCCGGATCTGGTATCGGAGCTTTATTGAACTCATATCTGATGAACCGAGGCTTTGGAAAAGGTACAATGCTCGGGGAAGGTACGCTATGATGCCTGAGGTACCCTTTGAGAAATTCCGTGTAGGTTCGCAGTTCTTTGTTATGACAAGAAGACATGCTTTGCTAACGATTAAAGATCGGATCTTGTGGCGCAAATTCAAGCTTCCGTGTTATCGTTCTGACGAGTGTTACCCGGAGGAGCATTATTTCCCGACGCTGTTGAACATGAAGGATCCGGAGGGTTGTACTGGGTATACCTTGACCCGGGTTAACTGGACTGGCACTGTGAAAGGACATCCTTATACCTATAAACCCAAGGAAGTTGTTCCCGAGCTGATACAGAGACTCCGGCGATCAAACCATTCGAGCTCCTATTTTTTCGCACGCAAATTTACTCCGGCCTGTTTGAAGCCCTTGTTGGCCATCGCAGATTCTGTGATTTTCAGAGATTAAGTTATGCAGGTAAGTGTTTCCAAAGCCTCACCCTTCTTACTTACTTTAATCCTTGTGAATTATCTTGGGGCACTATGATGTGTTATTTGATTTGGTCAAGGAACTCCACTGTAGATTGATAGATAGTTTTGTATTGTTAGGGCTTGTTTTCATCAAATCTGAAACATGTTTATAAGTAGAACATTGGTTTTGGTGGTTACTCAAGAGTTATATTTTTCGAGATCAATCATCAGACTCTGGTTTATTAGTGAAGTGCTATAGACAATCACTCTGTATTATTTTTACGTTTTTTCTGTATATTGCTTTCTGATCATGAATCATAAGAATCAACTTGGATTATACAAACCTACCTTGAATAGGATTAGTACGCTCTTGTCAGATGCATTTGCTCTATTGTTCGCTGAAGAAGACTTGGTGAATCCAATTTAGTAATTTAGATAAAACAACCCAAATATTACAACTATCTACCAATCTGTAGTTTAGCTCTAACCCTCAATACTCTGATTGTAAGCAAAGTTTTGGTTATTGTGGAAAGAGGATTATGAGCACGTAGGTTGTTTAAAATCAATCATCACAGACTCTGATTTCTGAGTGAAATTCTAATGAAAAGCATGTATAGTTGATGGGATATGTCTACTACATTGGCTAGAATTTGCACTCTCATTATAAGAAGCAATCTGGATTATACAAATGTACCATGATAAGTATATCGTGCTTATCTGTTTCATTGCTCTGTCATACATCTATGAAGAGAGCATTGGTTGGTCTTTTCTTGTTTGGATCTTCAATAAAAAAAAAAACAGATTCTCAGTTTTGTTTTTGGCTGTGTCTTCTCAGGGTGAGAAAAACAAATTTTTGGACCGGAGAGGTTTTGTGATATGAGTTGAAGAACAAAAGTCACTTCCAGGATTAAGAATGGGTAAAGCGAAACAATCTTAGCAGGGCTTTGAATAAATAAACCAGTTTTAGTGGTACTTGGAGCCCACGCTTGCTAGCTGTTGTGACATATATATATATATATATCACACGAGATCACAGATTAAGAGATGGAGAAATCAAAGTTGTAATTTGTTATTTTTTTTTTTTTTTTTTTTTGTATTTGTTCTTTGGATCTGGTGCTGTTACATAGCAGAGATCTTTTTACCTCAAATGAATGGGGTCTGTAGCTTTATAATTGTGTCAAGGAAATCTATGAAGAGAAAATGTTATTTTCTTGGTCTCTTTTGATGAACACCACAGTGAATGTAAAGATCATCAAAGTTCTTTTTTTTTTATATATATATCTAAAGTCTAAAGACACAATCTGGACTGAGACGCAATACAAGGTAAAGGTCATAAGCGTGTGGGAAGTGGGATATCACTTCCATGTTTCTGATGTATTTGGAAAGTCAAATGAAGTTGGTGATATACAGAGAGAAACACAGACACAAGCCAGAAAGAGTCTGAGATAATCCTCGAGAAGACCAATCTATCAATGTCGACAACAGCCAAAAAAAAATAAAAGAGGCAGAGATCAGCCTTTCTTCACCGGCCTTTGGACGTACGATTTGTTGGGATCCTCTGTCTTCAATTTTGGAGGACGTGTCTCTCCTTTTTTGGCCTGATCAGTGATAACAGAGGCTTAAGATTGAAAGCTAACCGAAATAAAAAAAAGTAATTTACCAAATGCAGGCATTTTCCTAGTTAACAGTGTCTATTACCTTCTTTCCTGATTTCTGAAAGTCTCTCCAGCTTGATACCTGCACATGGAAACCCAAACTTAAATGAAAACCACTGACTTCAAGGACAAAAACCAATTGCACATATGATTTTATGATAAATGGCTAGAAAGAGGAACCAGGACTTGCTCCTTCGAGTCCAAATGTAAGTGTCAAGATGTATTTGGTCATAAGAATTGATATGAACGATTCGAACTATCTCAGATGAATTCTTTTCTCTAAAGCCATTAACTCAAGTGTCAAAAAGTAAGCTAAACTGGTACTAAACAAATGCATTCATAGGCAGGTAAGGAATTAGAATCATGGGCAAACAAAAGAACCAATATATCTCAGGTTAATTTTCTTATCTAACGCCATTTTTCTAAGCATGCATGTGGGTCAAACTTCAAAGGGTCAGCGAAATGTCCTAACTAAGGCATTCATAGGCAAGTAAGTGAACAAACCCTTTTTTCTCTAGTCCCTTCCCACTGTTCTTCATGCTCACGCTTTTTCTTCCACATCTCCTTTTGTTCTGCTTCATCCTTCTTCAGTCTTCCCTCTTCTTCTGATATCTAAATGTCAAGAAGTAATAACACACAAAATGAATGAATCACAGTGCGAGTTCTCACAGAGAAAATTTCAAGCAAGACAAACAACAAATTTTACATACTCTCATTGCCATTTTTCTTCGACGCCATTCTTGGTCTGTTAATATCTCTCGGACCTTTAACTTAAGCTCCTTCTGAAACTCTTCAGATTGCTCATATATTTGCTCATGCTTTCCCTATGTACATAAAAATTGTGAAACACTACACGTTAAGAGGAATCTAGGTTATAAAAAAAAACAACTAAGAAACGTAAGATAATAAGGATTTAGATATTTGAGAATACAACAAGTGGTGACGAATAGCAATCTGACGAAAACAATAAATAATAAAGACAGAGAGTGGTGATTCATTTGAGATATCCTTATATTTGACACATAAAGTTTGACCAAAATGAGCTAGCAATTCTGTAGCTTAAAAATTCTTATTTCATGGGTAAACTAAACGGGCACAAGGTTTTCTGTTTCAATCTAAGTGGCAATTTGGGATTGCATTATATTGTCGTCCAGCCAGTAAAAGAAAACTTTAAACTGAACAAGATCATGTCAGCTAAGCAAGACATTTTCAAAATGTGTTACTATATTAAACATACATCTAGAAACAACTTAATCTGGCAACTGGAAAAAACATTCTTGCAAAAATCGCAACTTGCGGGCAAAACACAGATATTATACTCGCTGAAAAAGCAAAAACAGTTGGTTCACACAAGAAGAAGCCCCATTCTGACAAAATCTAGGGTCCTTATAGAAAATCTGCAGTCTCACAATAGGTACTTTCGATATCGCTGGTTACAGAGTGCCATCAATTACCCAGCTTAACACTAGATCCAATCACATTGGACAAATTGCAAAGGTAAAAACCGAGGATCTCAGATAAATAAATAGCTTAGATCTAAACCCCAAAAGAAACGGGTTTCTTACCTCATCAACCAAGGACTTTATTTTAGAGGCGGTATCTTTCTTCAACTGTTTCTTTCTCTTCATCTTGAGCTCTTCTGCATTTCACAATTGAAGAAAAGAAGATCTTAAAAGTTAAAACTCCAGTAACTCATCAAATAGGTAATGCTCGAACCCAAGATAAATTACAAAATCTAACCTTTTGCAGCGTGGACTTGGGTGAGAATATAATCTCTTTCTTGGTCGTTCAGCAGTAGTTGTTGCGCTTTTGCCAATGCTGTTCAGTAAATAAAAAACCACAGAAACATCATGAATTCATCCAGACAAATCAATACTTTTAAGAAGGGTAAAACATTTCATGCTTGATACAACAACACCCATATACGTAAATAAATTATGTATAGAAATTATAAGAATATAAACCTCCAAAAGCCTCCTGTGCTTGTGGATGCTTGCATTTATCAGGGTGAACCATCAAAGATATCTGGAAAGAAAGGTTCTGATCAGTTCACAAAGTTTCAAGTCTATTACCAATCAGTGGCGTAGTCATTATAAATAAAGGTCTTGGCAGCACAAAGTGGCAGAACTGAAAATTACCTTCCTGTACTGCTTTTTAACGTCATCGGTGGAAGAATCGAAAGAGAGGTTAAGGTGCTCAAACGGGTTCAGCTTGAAGCATGAGAGAATCCTACAAAAAGTATCAAACTTTTAAGATACGATCATAATTGCAACAACGATGATAAGTGATCAACTACTATACATAGAAGATCATATCTTTGTATTGCCCCAAAACAATAATACAATGAAAAAGGTGAGAAATTGATCAAATTTTGCATAAGATCCACTTTTTATTACTGAAGGAGACATCCAAAAACCCATAGCCAATTCTAGTAATATTGATAGTCTTCAAAGATAAGTGATTTGAAGGAAATCAAAGAAACCCTAACCAACATAAACATGGGTCGGATCAGGAATCAGTAGGAGCTAATTTAAGCATTAAGGTAAAAGGGTTTTGTCAGGAACCTGACGACTTCGTTATCTCTTTCTACTTCACCGACCTCGGCGAGAAAGGATTTAAGAATTGCGTCGTCGTCTACTTTCACATCTCCCATGACTGGCTTTTTGATGATTCTCTCGTCCTCTCCTTCCAACGACGACAGAACGAAGAAGGAGAAATTAAAATGGCGATTCTCTGGGTTCTATTCTGGAAATGGAAGTCGGGTTCTTGGGCGGGTTCAATCGTGGGTCTGGATTTGACTCTTCTGGGTTGGGCCTTTCGGGTCAAACAAGTGGATTCGTATTTAGGGAGAGACACTGTAATTATATGTAGAGTAGATTAAAAACAACTTCTTCAATTTTCAACTAGATAACTAGGGATATCCCGTGCTACGCGCTGGACGAACACTAAAATTTGATTCAATACTAATTAAGAAAATGTTTTCAGAAAAACTAATTGGTTCTTTAGTTTGATATAATAGTAGTTTTGAACAAATTGAGAAGTGCACAATCATAATGGAACGAAGGGCATAGAACTCTATGGGTTCATGTTTTTCAAGCCTCATAAAGTTTGATATTTAGATCGTGTTAAAAAATCTCTAAACGGGTATGTTTTGTTTTCACTAAGTTCAAAATAAATCAATATTATAAAATATCCATCGAAAAAATTTGATATAGCAAGTTCAAAATCTTGTAACTTTGTAAAAACAAAAATAAAGGACAATAAAATATTTTTTCTATAGAAATAGTGATCAATAAAATAATAAAATAAACAACATTTTAATTTTTACAAAAATAAAAACCTGCTTTGTAGTATAATAGTGGTTATTTCAAATTTTTCTATGGCATGCTCTTATACAGCATTTTAATTTATGTATTAGAATAATATAGAGAAAACATGATATACTAATTCTATAAAGTATAAACTAAAGATCAAAATAGGGAGCTGAATATGACCAAGTATCAACAATGTTATTGGGAATCAGCAAGTATATTCAGTAATGTACCCTGTAGATATTCAAATATTGGAGTTTTGTCTCAAATCTCAATATAAAAGACTATGCAATGTTTTTGTTAATATATAAGTAGTGATCGAGAATGTACACGTTATTATACTCACATCAATGTATGGCCACACAAAGAATGCTTCAATTTAAATGTGGCAGTCAAAGACAAAGATTTGAAGTAAATGTTACGAAATGCAAGACAAAAAAACGATGAACATGACAAATTAAAAGCATATGTAAAACTCGTAACAATTTCGAGGATTTTCATGCAAAAATAAACATAATTTTTTAAAAAGGAAAATGAAACATAATTCCAAAATTCAAGCTCTTGTCTTCCAGAGAAACAAATCCAAGAAAATTAGAGGAAAACTTTACCTTAGTAGCTACCATCTCAGGGTATTTACCTTGAAACAGAGTAAGAATCTGGTTACCTGAACTCTCCAACTCAGAAATCACCAAACACTCTCTCATACATCTCTCTCTTTAAACAAACCATAAGCATTGTAACACATAGGGTGACCTTCTTTGTTGTAACCTCTCATAAAAGCAACTTTACCTTCCAAATCTTTGAAACCTAATTCTTATTCTGTCAATTTTTCTGATTTACACTCTTCTCTTCACTCCAAACACTTCTCTAGCATCCTTCAAGAGTCACCCAGTTTGAAATCTCTTGCTCTGAGGAACTTGAGGAGGATTAGATCAGCTTTGTCGTCTTAACAGAGTAGTGGGACACAATTGTCTTACCTTGCTCAATTTTCCTATTGTCTCATAGCAAATATCTTTTAAAAGCTTCTAGAAGATCAGTCTTTAGCTTTCTATTGTTGAACCTTTGACACCCTGATCAAAGGGACCCAAAACAAATAAGACCGTAATCAGAATTTCAACATAATACTTAGAGGAAGGATTGACACATTAATGTATCATTAATTCCTGACTATTTCATCATGATCACCAAACTGTTGTCATTCAAAATTTCCTGATGAGAAAACAACTTTTTGATTTTTTAAACGCATGAAATAATGGTAGAACATGAACAAAGAAGAGAACTCACTTGATGCAGACAACAAAAGTAGGGAGCTCTGACTTAAGGACCTCCTAAATAGCCTAAAAAACCACATAAAAAAAATCCTTATTCGGCATTAATCCTCTAATGCACATACAAACAGAAAATCCTTATATATATTGACTGCAAAACTATTAAAAGGTGAAGAATGTTAGAGTAAGTCTATGCAAGAGATTCTCAAAAAAACTGATGTGGGTGCTCTCAGGAGCCCAAAACGAACGACTAACCCGACAAAAGCTCATATAGAACACACTTAAGAAGGTGCTATGGCGTTTTGGAGCATTTACCTATCTCAGCGTTGTTTTAATTTTTTTCCAATTTCCTCTTGCATAATTTTTTTGATTCGACTGTGTGTTCATCTGCAAGTATGGCCGCAAGGTTATTAGGAGTCGTGAAAATAATGGATTTAATATGGCCATTAAATGACAACAAAGGTTAAATCATAAATCACTTTAAAAAGAGATAGTGAAGGATGAAGTAAATGAACATAACTTGCAGAATTTGAAGAGTTGAAGTCTGAAGAATACATGTGGGTTCTTGGAGCTAACAAACACGCTCCATCCACTCTGAAACAAAAGCCTTTGTGGTTGACCTAATAAAAAAATCAACAACCACAAGAGTTTGATGGCCCAAAAACCCAGGGAACAGAATATAAAAAACGATGCTAGTAATACATTCATACAAATTTTCCTATACCTCGGAGGAGGAGCTTATTTCTCAATTGCATTCGCATCTTGCTCAAATGAACCCAAAAAAGAAAAATGATTTCAGTATCTTATAACCCTTGAATCAATTAATCAGAAAACACAACTTACGTTAGGCTCAGGAAGATGAGTAATCTGAGCATAAACTTCGTATGTGCTTAAAATCACACCTACTTGATGTGTCCTTGAGGGAAATAGTAAACTCGATCAACTCATTCTGTTACAAAAACCAAGCTTAAAAAAAATGAGAAACAGAGACTTACCATCTCACAAATGTTACCAAATGTTATATTTAAGAAGCGTTACAAACAACAACAAAGACGTGACAAAAGAGAAATGGATGGAGAGATGAAACGAACTTGGAGACTGCTCAAAACGAATCAATGATTCAAAAATTTCAGAAATAAGTAGAAAACAAAAGAAAGAAATTTCCTTACTTTAATAGAAACAAATCTTTCCCCTTGAATTTCCCTTTTAAGCTGACTCAATCTGGTCTCCAAAAAAGCGTGAAAAAAATCACATAGGAAAAGTACTGAATCGTGTAAGGTCCCTAGAATCTAACAGTAAACAAATGACTCTTTATCTGACTAAAATTATTCACCATAATTCAATTTAGGAATGTTAAAAAGGCACAAAACTGAGAGAACGACAATAATTTGATAAAATCGAACACATTCCATGACCAATCAGATGAAGAAAACGATATAAATATAGCTCTAGCTACTGCAAAGACTAATCAGGTCTTCCAAATCTTTGTTAATCATGTGTACCTCATAGGTAGGTTCATCGAGAATTTGTGGAGGTTGATCTAGGGTATCGTGATACCTTTGTTAGCGAGACAGAACGTTTGTTAAGGACGGAGGAACTAAGGCTGCCATGGGTAGAAGAAGATGGAATGGAACAGACGAAAGTACAGAGATATATATTGCTGTTATGAGTTTCAGTCTGGAAGAAGAAGCCGGAGAGGTTGGAATGAGACGGTGCTGTTTCGATTTAATTAGGATTTTTGCTCTTTTTTTTTTAATTAAAAGATGTCACGTGTCACATCTGTAACTCTTCTAAAATTTGATATTTTGCTGATGTGGAGGCTTCCATAACCTTCAAAAGCTTTTTTTATTAGTGGTAGATTATTATCCCATGAGAAGAAATATCAAATTTAAATATTTTGTAGCATTACATTTTCTTTTCTTTCCTTTTATTTTATACTTGTAACAATTTTATTAAATGGTCTTAGCATTCGTCTAAAAAATAAAATAATAATAATAATAATTAAATACGACTATCCACAGGATCACAAAGTCATGCATGAATGTTAGTTTTAATACAAAAAAACATCTAAAAATTTATGAAACCTTGGTTGCTAGTGTTTTTGGGGCTAGATTTATGTGTACCGTTAGTAACCAAGTAGCCATAAGGTACTTAGTTTGAGTTGTTAAATTTGATTTTTGATTTGAAAGAAGAGGAAAACCTAATTTTTATTTTAAAACAGTTTTTCAACTGGTTTGGAACATAATCTATTAAAAATAATATTTCTTTGAAAAGCTATTAATAAGGAAAACACGTATGAGAAATAGAGACTTGTGAAAGATCATGAGATCAAAAGCTTCGCCTATGCCTTGAACAACATTGATCATGATGACAAAGTATAGTTTCTTGAATTGTCTTATATGTTTGTTTAATTACCTTATTTGTGGTTTACACAGAAGAAATCTTGTGTAGACATTTCAGGAGAAGGCGAATGAGAAACATACA
Source organism: Barbarea vulgaris (assembly GCA_963667165.1). Taxonomy (NCBI): domain Eukaryota; kingdom Viridiplantae; phylum Streptophyta; class Magnoliopsida; order Brassicales; family Brassicaceae; genus Barbarea; species Barbarea vulgaris. The sequence continues at coordinate 19,662,564 of OY763891.1, read as the reverse complement.
CTTGCAAAAGACCCTCTCACATTGAAATTTGGGATTGATGATTCTGCCTTGAACGAGATTGATCATGATGACAATGTATATTTTCTTTATTTGTTTTATTCATTTCTTTAATCGTCTTATTCGTGGTTTGCACTGAAGGAATCTTGTATAAAATTTTCAGTTGAAGATAAGAAGAGCTCTCATTCTCTTTCAACAAAAAAATCAAGCTTTTACCAACTTTAGACTGCTTCCAATTGCCTACACAAGAGCATGAAACGAAAAAGACCCACAAGTTTACCACTTTGGAAGGCTTTCAGTTGCCTACGGATGTAGTGCTCCTTCTAGAGAAGGAGACGTCTAATGATAAAGGTTTTTGTGTGTTTACTGTTCATTCTTGTTGTTCTGTTTTTGTCGATTTCTTATTTTTTTTGGAAGAAAATTTTGTAGAGTTTTAGGTAGATTTATACTCTTTTTGTTCCTTATGAATCATATTTCTAGAATTTTCACACATTTTAATAAAACACTAGATTTGTACCCGCGGTATACCGCGGGTCAATTATTTGAATATAAATTATATTTGTTTTTATTTTTATTTTTAATAAATATTTTTATTTTATTTGTATAATTTTAATTTAATTTTTTATAATGTTTATAAATATTTTTATTTCTGTTAATATTTGTAGTTTTTATTTATTTATTTTTTATAATATATCTAACGTGCTTTCAACATCAAATTGTTTTATTTCTCTGTAATAATAGTAAATTTCTGTTATTTGAATCAAACATACGCCAAATGAATGATGTTCTATACTCTCATTCAAACAATTTAGACCAAATCGTACTGAATTAAATATTAAATTAATCTGAACTAAAAAAAACAATAAAATGTTAAATCATATGTAATTATCAGTCATATCTAAACCCATTTTAATATTTGGTAATTAGTTCTAATATTGAAAATAGTAATTATACTTATTATGTATTTTATGATCAGTTCTACTTGTTTTAAACCTGCTCATTTTGGGAAAAAACTCGTATTGTCCCATAGTTGTCGGGAACTGTCCATTCCATTTCGGATTGATTATTTTAGAATTTTTAGTCTATTTATATATAAAATAACTTTTACTAAATAATTTATTATTATTATTATAAATAAGTAGTTATATATATATTATTGATTAGTCGATATTATATAGTTTTAGTATTAATAGTATTTTAAACTTAATATTTTAATAGAGTGAAACCGAATAAATATTTTAAATTTTAAATATTATTTTAAATTATTTCAATAAGTACCAAATTAAACCGGACATTTTTTAAAACATTTGTATTTAAAATAATTTTGGTCTTTTTTATAATATGTCTTTGAACTGTTGCACAAAAAAATTAATCGATATGGGACTTTTAAATTATTTCAACTAATGAACTGGATAAAACTGAATAAGTTTTTTAAAAAAATTTGGATGCATGATAAATCAAGTTTCTTGCTCATTCGCATTTAAAATAATTTTTGTGTGTTTTATAATATTATTCTGAACCATCCACCAAAATTTTAATCAATGTGAGATGTTGAACACATTTTTTTTTCTTTAATTGAGTAATATATGTCCGTTTTTTAAATTTTGGATCATAATAAATGGAGAAAAAATTTAAATTTTTATTAATTATATGTATGATATAATAATTTTAAATAATTTGAAAATAAGATCTAACAAATATGATAGGAGAATTATAATTCATAGTATTTATATTGCAACATTAGATAAGAAAATAAATGATAAAGAGGAGAAATAAAAAGATGGAAATAAAGTGTTTAATTTAAATTTGGTGGAATTAATATTTCTTTTTATGGGTGTTTGGATACAGGATTAGCCATAAACTTTTTAATTTTATACTTATAGAGTGTTTGGAAACACCCTATAAGATTGGGTCTTTTTTAATAGTTTAAGTAGATATTTAAATTGATTATAAATGCATCATGTTTTTGTAAATAACAATTTCTATAACTTTAAACCAATAATATTCAATTATTTTTTTGAAATTTACAATTCATCATAAATAATTGATAAAAATGCATTGAAAACAGAAAAATTAAAATTTTTTGAAACAAAATTTTTTTTTAGAAAAATGATTAATAGGGAACAGAGAGGGAGTATAGAGTAACGATCAAGTTTTATGCGAGAATGAGATCCTAAATATTTAGTAATGCAACATTTAATTGATATATTTTTTTATTTTCTTTATTAATTATGAAGTTGTTATTTTTAATTATGGTTAGAGTTCTTATGGTTACTTATAAATAGGTCAACGTTTAGGAATAAAAATTTATTTAATTGTGAGATTTGAGTCTAAAGTTTTTCTTTATATCTTGTAGATTCGACGGGTAACGTGTAGTATCAAACTTGAAATGCAGTAGATGTTATAATTTGATATAATTTGTAATAAAATTTATGTGGTATTAAACTTGAGTTGCAGTATATTTTATGTGGTAAGTTGGCAGTAGAAATATGAGTTACATTTGATAACTCGTCGACCACATGAGATTTTTTTTATGTTGAGTTATCATTTGAGGTTTCAATTTTACAAAAAGCATACCTCAAAATTGTAGCATTTTTTAGTTATCTTTGAGTTATGCCCATATTTAGAAGATGGGAACAGTCTAACATTGTAAGATCACAAGTTTCATTGAGAATTTCACGACACACATATACCTATTGTTATGTGTTAACATAGGTCTTATTTTTATCGTATTTAGAGATATACGATTTTACAGTATCTTGGTGGATACGTTATCTCATATATCAAAAGTGGATACATAATCTCTAAATAGTTTAGGATTTAGCGTTTACAATTTATCATAAATAATGATTAAATATTTTGATATTAAACTATATTTTTCTCCGATATATCTTAATCGCTAACAGAATATTGCAATGGTTATCCTCCTTATTTGTTTTCGTCCTCAAGTTGATGCAATCTTCGTTCCTTTTTATCGCATCAATATTATCTTATCTTCCTATTACACTAAAGTGAGACCAATATTGAGTATTTTCTTGTAAACCGTAGAAAATTGTTACGAACTCATGAACCGTTGGATATTCCACTCATAAACTTCTCTTCACAAATGCAAGAAATCTATTTTTTTTTTTAAATATATAAAGAGATTACTGATTTTTTTTTTCAAAGCTCGGATACGTGAGTCGTATGTGCGCCTACAGTTTAACGTAATGTTGTGAATTGTGATATACAAATAAATGAATAAAACGGGTTCTCGTCTTATTAGCGAACAATATGGAACAACAAAAGTTTGTACAAAACACAACACTCATCATATAATAAATATGTCTTAAATATGTCTTACTCCAACGAGGTCTCTAACCTCATTAAAAACAATAAAATTACTTTCTAATTTCATCTCTCACTTTCTTCCCTCTCCTATTCTTGATTCTTTATTGTCTTTTTTTTTTTTTTTTTTACCCACAAACCAAAAGGCAAGTGGTAAAACATATAGAGGAAAAAAATAAGGTAGGAAAACCATCAAATACAACAATTATTGGGTCAATATGCATACATATTCGAGTAAACGTATACTCGAATATGTATACACACATATAGATATATCATATGCTTATGCTTCTTTGTAAATTTATGAAGTGGCAATGCAGAAAGCCTCAACGGACAAAAGAGACCTTCTTCGTTCCTTGCAGCCATTTATCCAACTGTCATGCCCAACGCCGATTGCCTTGTTGACAAAGTTTAGGCCTTGAAATTGGGTTTTTGTTGTTGGGCCAAAAGCTTCAGTGTTAGTGGGCTTCCAATAGTAGTCACATGTGTTGAAGCACGCAGCTCCTACAGTGTCATCCACCGTGGACGGCGGTTTTGTTGACCGGGCGAGCTGAGCCACCCTTGGCCTTGGCGGAAGAGAGTGGACTACCGGAGTCGACAGATCGGATTTGGTGTTGAACTCTTCTGTCACAGGCCATCTGGAGTTGCTCTTTGGTACACCAATTGGCTTATGAGCCAACCTATGAACAGCTATAGGCCAAATGGGCTTTTGAGCCAGCTTATTCAGAAGCCCATTGGGCTTGTAGGCAAACTCGTCTTGGGCCTCTTCTTTTTCCTCTTCCTCTTCTGTTTCTTCTTCTTCTTCCTCGTCAAACCACTGAACCTCCGAATCAGTCTCATCTTCTTTGTCCCTAGCGATGTCAATGGGTTCGTCACTGACTTCTGCAAAAGTGAGAAGGAGGCGTCCGTTTTGGCGCTTGGCGGAGAAATTGTTGTGCGACGGCATAGAGACAGCTTCAAGAACCAATCGGCCATTATCACGGCGAGTTTTCATGTGCAGAGACGAACCCGATTGGCTCGAAAGAGAACGAATCGTAGGAGGAAACGATCCTTTAGGCAGCTCAACTGTATGATTTGGAACCGTGATTAAGTCTTGCTCAACTTCAACCTCAGCCTCTGTTTCTTCCACCTTCGTCTCTATCACATTGAGAACGAGACTCGTCTCCTCTTGAGTGGTCTCAGTTTCAGCATCTCCAGTCTCAGACGATGCGTGCGAAGAGAAACCTTCGCAACCCGTCTCGGATCCGAGACTCTCAGTGCAAATCTCGAGGCTTTTCTCGCTCAACGAGCTCGCACGTTTCACCAGTGGATGAACGTAAGGTGGAGGAACCGTATCGTTGCTTGATTCAGTCTTCTTCTTCTCCGATAGAATCGAACTCCATACATCGGATTGGCCCGGCTCGATCTCTTCTTCTTTCTTAGCGTTCTTGTCTTTTTGAATTTGAGCCCAAATATCGAACCCGGATCTTGATTCTTCCTCTGCTTCCTCGTCGTCGGTAGCAATGGTACGAAGCTTCTCAGAGGAAGAGATCCTCTTCATAGGAGAAAACCCATTCTGCGAAAGCCAAGTCTTGGATGACAAATCAGCAGAGAAGGTCCTCTTGAGTGAAGGTGCAGATGAAGTGTTCGACGAAATGCCACCAAGGATCGTCACTATGCCTTGTTGCTTCTTCAACGAGGAAGAGAAGCCAAGGCTCTTGCTTAAGCCACACGCCATCATCTCAAAAAATATAATCACAAACTCTCAACAATACTATTCCCTCGTTTTCCTGCAGAATTATAATCAGAGTGGTTAAACACATGAAATTTAAGCTCTTTTAAAAAATTGGGTGATTGATGATCCGTTTCTGGAGATTTAACATACCTGAAGATTTGAGAGAAATGAAAGTGAGAGTGAAAATTCAAAGTGTGTTGTGTTCTTTAGAGAAGATGGTGTGTGTGTGTGTGTGTATGATGTGTTGTGTTTTGTTGTTTGATGGATGAGAATGAGACATGAAGAAGGGAGTGAAGAGGTGCTTATTTATATAGAGCCTCTTTCGTCATGGAACCATGTACTGTGGGGTCCTCCATGAAATGACTCTTCATTGCCTTTTATTTAATATTTTCAGTATTTTGATTTTTTTTTTTTAAAGTCTTTAATACTGTAACGGTGTAACCTGTTTTTCAGAATTAAATAAAAATCCATCCACCTTCGGTATTCTTTTAAATTAAATATTTGATGCAAGAAATATTTAATATATTAAATGCCTATATGTTAGAGGGGACGAGTACGACCATTACACGTTACCAAAAATAATATTTTCGGTTTTTTTTTGTACTGTTTGGAACTATTTTTTAGGAGAAATCTCATAAATACCATTATGAGAGGTACTATTTTTATAAATGCCATATTTTCTTTTATCATTTTTATAAATACCATTTTAAGTATGTACTTTGACTTAATTACCCTAAATAAATATAAAAATAATTATTTTTAATTAAAATTACATAACTAATTTTTAGTAGAAAATTACATAATAATTTTGGCGGAAAAATTACGAAATCAAATTTTTGGCAGGAAAACTACGGAATAAAATTTTTAGCGAAAAAATTGCGTAATAAATTTTTTGGCGGAAAAATTACGTATCCGTAATTTTTAGGTTTAAGATTTAGGGTTTACGGTTTAGAAAAGCCTAAACCCTAAATCTTATCTCCTATCCCCTAAAAACTATACCCTAAATATTAATATAGTTAACCTAAATAAAAAATTCTAAACCCTAAACCTTAAATTCTAAACTCTAAATCTTATCCCCTATCCTTTAAAACTATACCCTAAATACTAATATAGTTAATCTAAAAAAAATTAAATGAACAATATATATATATCATAGCATGAATTAAATGTGGAGGAGATGGAAGTAAGTTAAAAACTTATTAAGGGTATTCATGTTAATTAGTAAGCCCAATGATGATATTTATAAATATGATCACAAATAAATGGTATTTATACAAAGTGGTAGAAGGAGAATGACATTTGTAGCAATTCTTTGTTCTTTAACGTTCATAACTAATCCAATTTTTTTTTAATTGTTCCTTCTTTCCGCTCAAAAAAGGTTAATCAACTCCAATAGTTTACAATCAATCCACAGTTCGTGTGAATTAATTGTAAGAATTTTTTTTTTTTTTTCCACAACTACGTCTACATGAAACACAAATTGATTGATATACTGTAGTTTTATATGTCATATATTTTTATAATTATTAATTTCCAGCATCCGCACAATCTAAAGTTTGCCTACTACGAGAACGGTGAAAAACTAAGATGAGAAGGACTAAAAATGTACTATGAGATAAGTTATATAACGTAACTAACGACTAACGCATGTGTCGCGCGTAAAGGAAAAAAACCAACGGATATGAAGGAAAATAAAAATGTATATATTCATGTCAAAAAAGAAGAAAAATGTTGACGTATGGCATCTATTCCCTGTTGAACCAATAACGTGGCACATTGTGGAAGTCACAATTTTCATCTTCTTTTGAGTTAAAACGATGAGAATGTTCCAAAAATATGCAAAGAAAGCTGGATGCCATTATTAGGATGTCCGATTTTTATCTTTTCTTTAACTTTACCTTTCTACCACTTGGACTTGGACTTTGGTGTATTTTATATTGAACAAAACAAACGCCATTTGAAGCTTTCTAGTTTATACTAAAAACAATTAAATGTCAATTATATATACATACAAATTTATGTAAAATACATATGTAAACTATTATTTAGTTTTAATTGTTTATTTTAAAAGTATTTACTAACCTAAAGACATGCATGTATGCGTGGTCTCTGGTCTGTACAGTGGCGTCTACGCTTTAGTAATATCTAACTTTGGTAGTTATTATTATGTATGTATTATTTGCGAGAATTTATATAATACCGTATAATTAAAGAGATAGCTAATCATGAAAACCAACCGAAATAACCAAAAATAGTTAAAACTATGGTTAAATATATAACATATTTTAACCATAGTTTTAGGGAGAATAAAAGGAAATACACTAGGTTTTGTTGAAAAAATATAGAAAATATTGTTTATAATTTCAATGTATTTTTCTTGTGTTAATCAGTTAATGGTTAATATATTGCAACTAAAAATTTGGCAGATTTGCAGAGGTTTTTTTTTTTGCTAACGTACGTATAGACAAAAGAGGAGATATATAAGGAACAATGTATAAATCTATAATTTCAATCCTCTCACATGTAGATAAGACCAATAAGTTTCCAGCTTAACTTATTAAACATCACTTATATACATATCCAATATCATTCACTCGATGAATAAATGTCCAACATATCAGTTTGCTTCAGAAATTGTCAAGTAAATCAAATCGTTTAGGGACTAATTAGTTCATATCCGTTAAGTTATCCTATAAAGGAAACAATAATCTTAAACACTGATGAGTTTCATAATTTAGTTTTCTTTCTATTAAGGAAATTTTGTTCTGACAAAATCGTAACCTAACCAAACTAATCTGTTCGTATGTACACCTAGCAACAAATTCTGAACTATTGGATGACCAGGTCTGCATTTAAAAAAAAAAAAAAACTAAATAATGAAATTTAAATTTAAAATAATTTCAAAATTACTATATAAAAAACACGTAGAAGTAGTATAGTTTGTAACATTTAATTTTAGATAGTTCACTTTTAATGTGTTAAAGGTGATATATTTATATTTTTTTTTAAATATGTAAATTTGAAAATAATACCATAAACTGCTACCGAGAATTTTTTTTGTTTCTTACATTGTAATAACCCCTAACCAAAATTTTGCATAATTGTCTCCAAAGATAAGCGTACTTATATTGTATCAGTGATAGGGGTTCCAATATATTGTCTGTCAACAAAACACAAATAATACGCATAAATTTATGCTATTTATAGCGCTGCCAATATATATAATCGATGCATAGTTAAAGTTTTGAAAGCGATTCAAATTGTAACTTTTAAAACATATAATCACCCATTATACCAAAAAAAAAAAACTCTTAAAACATGTATTCGTATAATTAACACTTCGTTAAATTTTCTTTCAAAGATGTTAAAACTGTACACGAGCATCAAAATTTAATATTCTTTAACCAAAAAAAAAAATCAAATTTAATATTTTTATCAAAAAAAAAGAAAAAAAATCAATATTTACATAAAAGCTTTCCTAAAAGAGTAAGGCTGAATAACAATACTAACCGTATTTTTAGTATAGAAAAAGATAACACTATCGTTTGAAATTTATTTGGGGCAAAACACAAGTTGGTGGGTAAGGAGTAGGATACGGTCCGAGAGACAGAGACGTGTGCATGGGGACACGAAGACTGAATAATCTTTTGTTCTCAAGTGTACGTGGTTGCATGTTTACGTGCGTATATATATGTATAGCCGTATATATTTGATGTTGATGAATGATGATAAGGATGATGATAATGATGAGATGAGATCACCATTGGTCCCATATAACCATAAACGATAAACAAAATGTCCTAAAAGTATCCAAAAGACAGCAACTGCGTACTCCTACGTTTTAACAAAAAAAAAAAAAAAACTGCGTACTCCTACGTACGTGTATATATATATACATGTATTGTCTTATTACGTCGATATAAATTATATGTACAAGTTTTGTTTTCTGAATGGTGTGATCGCATCATATCTCTAGAATATTGGCCCGCAATGTCTAATGACTATAATCCCCATTTGTAATGAATGAGCTATTAGTTAAAATGATCAAAAGATCTAGACCATTAATTCAAATATATATTTTTTTTATTTTTTGTTGAAATAATTAATATATATATATTTAAACGAACCTTCTTTTAAAACGAATATATATTCAAATATTTAATTCACTTGCCCTTGGTCTTAATCCATATTTTCTGCTCGTTGAGGATAATGTTTGGCCATCAAACTTTGGCCCTACGTACGTACACTCATGCTCAAACTAAAATGAATTTTTAAAATATTAATTCACTAATTCGTGGGTATTACTGTGATATCAAAAGATAAATGCATTTTATGAATGATTTGTTAAAGAAAAGAAAACCATGTTCGTGAGATAAAATTAATGTCTCGCTTGTTATTTTTGTCATTCCGTCTGTAAGACTAATATTTTGAAACGCTGTGATGATGCAAAGTTTTAACAGCATCGGTTTAGAAATGCGATGCAAACTTGCATTTTTTCTGTTATATATATTAGTAATTTTTTATTAGGCCATTTAATTAGTATTTTTACAAGTTTTATTCTCTTTGAAAGAATGACATCCTACACCCTATCAAAAAAAAGAATGACATCCTACACATACATAATTATTATTGTTTTTGTTTCTTTTGGATGATATAATTTGATTAATTTTGTTGTTCCTGTAAAAAATGCTAAACAATAGTTATATTGAAACATGGATATTAGATATTTATATAGTTTGTTTTTGTTTCGGGGTTTGCAAATTGTCAAACACGGTAAAAAAAAACTATATATTTTTCACTAATTAAGAACGCATTTTTTTTATTTCAACATAATCATTTTAATTTTTGTTATCTATGAAACTAATAGAGAAGAAAATAAAATAATATAAGTAATATTTTTTGTAATATTTTCAAAAGATATGTAATTTCTAAGAATTAAGTGGAGTGTATTGGACTGAATATTTAGGGAGATTTGAGTTTTAATGAATTATAATAGGATTTGGTTAAATTTTGGTGAATTAGGAATTTTGTTATTAAATTCTCTGAAATCTCAGCTAAAACCATGAGAATTGAGTCTTTGTATTTTTAACTAAGAATTCCCCTCAAATCTCAGCTGAAACTTTTAAATGAAATCCTAATAACGTTTTCAATAATAGTGGATTTGATTGTATATTTTAAAATCATTAATCCAATAACACTGGAATTTAAAAGATAGTTTAAAATTCATGTTTCAATAACACATGATTTGTTATTTTAAGTCAAATCTCACCAAATACTCAGTCAAATACACCCCTCTAAAACACTCCATTTCAGTACGACTTCTTAAAAGTTAAAACCTTCCTGAACTTCGAAAGCTTTTTAAATGCTCCTCAAACGATTTTGTGGTATTTTTGAAGATTTTGAAAAATATTTAGTAATTTCGGAAACAAAACATAAAAGTTCTGAAATATTTTTAATTGCCAAAATAAGAAAACACAAAGGCAAGACACCCAAAAAAATAACAAACATTTCCAATTAGGTTAAAGGAAGATAACGAGAGACACTCATTGTGGGCAAAACATCGCTTAAGGTGGAAGCAAAGGAATCGCCTTTCTTCTTTTAAAGGACCAAATTCAACTGGACGGACCAATCAATTTACCAAAAACTAAAGTTGATCCATATATATAATTAAACTCATCATGACGTCATGCATTTTTTAATACACAGTGAAACTTTTACAAGTTAATATTCCATAAATTAAAATTTAGCTAAATTAATAATTTTATCCGGTTTCAAATTAATATTTAACCCAAATTTTATTTTTTATAAATTAATAAAAATTTATAAAATTTATAAAATACAATAAATTTAATATTATTAATTTATAGAAATTTTAATATATATATATATATATATATATATATATATATGTGTGTCATGGTCTGTCTACCACTTAGGATAAATTTAAGTAATTTACTTCCTAAAACATTTAGAGGGTGTATTGGAATAAATATTTAGGAAGATTTGAGTTTTAATGAATTCTGAGAGGATTTGGTTAAATTTTGGTGAATTAGGAATTTTGTTATTAAATTCTCTGAATTCTCAGCTAAAACCATGGGAATTGAATCTTTGTATTTTTAACTAAGAATTCCCCTCAAATCTCAGCTGAAACTTTTAAATCAAATCTTAATAACGTTTTCAATAACAGTGGATTTGATTGTATATTTTAAAATCATCAATCCAATAACACTGGAATTTAAAAGATATTTTAAAATTCATGTTTCAATAACACATGATTTGCCATTAAAACTCAAATCTCACCAAATACTCATTCCAATACACCCCTTAGAGATAATTTTAGATTTTAACAGAATTAATCAAACTATTAATTTAATATTCTTTTTGATAGACAACAATTCTTCACGAAATTGATTTTGTTTTTTTTTTAAATGTTTGTAGTTGGTTCGCAGCATACTTTAAAATATATAAAGGATAAAAAAATGATTCAATCCACAAATATATTTTACATTTTATCTGCCGCAAAGTATTATAGTATGATTTTACTCCATTTCAGATCCGGTTACAGCCACACCATTTGAAAACTTTTCTTATTAACTTTTCTCTATAAAAAGTATAGTTGTAAGCTTTTAACAAGTGCGTGTGTAAAACTCGAAACCATTATGCATGAAATCAACTTGAAGAACCTGACAACAACCATTAAGTTATAGAGTGACAGAAATGATGAAAAGACCTAAAACGTTAGATATAATAGCATAAGGAGGTTTATTCCACAGATTTGGATTCCTATTTATCTATTTGTATTGGTTTTTTTTTTTATAAATTTGTTATATATATATATATACGTGGAATATACTTTCACTTCTCTATATATATTATATCGAAGTTCCATCCATATAGATATACGTAGCATCATGATGTAACAGCCACATATAGTTTAGAACCGATATAGTTCAATGTTTATGGAATCTATTCTCAACAATATAACACAGAAATCACCAAAATGCTGTTAGATACGATTTAATTGAGATAATTGATTCCTTTAAAATTGTTTATAAAAGGCATTTTAGCGTAAGTAAGTAAGATTGCACGTAAGGATACATAGATATTGTATACATGAGAGTAAATTACATTACTAAAAATATCATAAAGATGATTATATATAAGTTATATTGGAAGACGCTGGTTCTCAAAAATACTCTATATTTTTCATGAATTAAAATTTATAACGAAAATTTTCTAACTAAAATCTTTGCAGTTTACACTCGAGATACGATTCTGATTGAAAACGAAACTACATAGAAATGTGATAATTTTGAGTTTTTAGGTAATTAATATAATAAAATGAATTCGTGATTAGAATAAGAAATAGTAAAAAAAGAAAAGAGCTTACCCAATGGAAGAATCACGAAAGTGGAAAGCAACCGAAAGCTCATGTCTTGTTGTTTGCATGTTGGGTCCTTTTGTCTCTCTTTTTCTCTCTCTACGAATGTGCAGAAGATGCTCAAATACGTAGCGTCGCTCATCAGAATATAAACAATTAACAGTAATTAATTTAACAAAAAGGTCTCGATGTTGATCCCTTTCTGAGTATTTATAATATCAATGTGGAAACCAACAAAAAAAGTAATTATAGAATTTTATAGTAATATACGTATAAAGTTTCATGATAAAGAGAGCTTTTAGGGCGTAGAGAGAGATAGAGAGCGCGTCGCTACACATGAAGAGAAGAGAAAGGCATAAATCGAGACATGGATGCGTTTTGTCTCTACGTTTAAACCAAAGAAAGACCACTCAATTTCAATTATTCATTCATCAAAACTTTTTTTTTATATCTTATATCGCAAACTAAAAATAACCTACATGCATGACTTATTCGACTATGTAACCTAAAGAAATTTCATCCTTCTCAAGTTGTCTTAACATTCTTTTGGCTTTAGTACTAACCATTACCACCCTCCCAAAAAGAAGAACTTCAAATAGACCTCAAAGGTTTTGGTATTTCCGGTTTAAACTTTAAAACCCAAAAAAAAAAAAGTATATTAATACTTTTTTATTCGGTGATAGAAAAGGTAAATCACACATATTAATTAGTATATTAATTATCACATTTTAAGTATTTTAGATAAATACCACCCATGCATTAAATAATATATGATGGGCTATTGAATCTTTAATTTTGTCTAGTAATTTACGCGAGGTGGTCAACTGGACATACGGGAAAACTTTGTCATAATTCTAATTAATAATCTACCATAAGTCCGACGTTATAGCACTTGAACTTTTGAGATCAATAAAATTTTTATCATGCAAGTCAAGTCATACATAACAATTCGATTCAAACAAAACACAACTTAATATGACTTTTTTTATTAAGTTGACTTTTTTATTAAAAAAAAAAATGACTTTTTATTTCTGTAACGGCAGTACATCAAAGTTAATGCAAATGTATTGTTCACAATTTCACATGCAATAAATATATTTTTGGTGTGTGTTACTGCTCGTCGTGATTTAATATATATATATATAAACTTGTTAAAACTATCCAAAAAAAGTAGAGGAGTAGTCGAGTGAAAAAAAGTTTAGAACTTCCTAGTTTAAAAAAAACAAAAACAAAATCTATCCAAAACTTCTAAAAGTTCTCAAAATTATTTGCAATCAATGAAATGAGACTAGAATTTTTTTATGTAAACAAAATTTAGAATTGCGGCAAATGCCATCCGGCGATCGTCGGTTGGCAAGAAAAAAAAAACCTGCAACCATTGTAACGACGCAAACTATGCTAAGTAAATTTCGCTAATCAAAAATCAGATTTAAATATTATAGATATACGTTTCTACGTGAGGACTACTGAACATCGAACTTATATATAATTTAATATAACAAAATTAAAATGGTATATAAGAAAATGCGAATGACGCATAGGCACACTTTCCTCGTTTTGCATGGCTGGATATGTATTTAGCTTTTCAAAAATAGGAGTGTTAACCAAAAAAGAATCAAATAGAAAATATTTTAAAACTATACCCATTATTTTAGTACCGCACACTTATTTAAACGTTTCTGTACAATTTGTAATGCGGTTTACTTGTTTCCAACCATACGCAGATCGATTCTTAGCTAGTTGACTCTTGTTTTAGGACATTTAAAACGAAAACACTTTAAGAATTGTAAATTATCTTAGTAAATAACAATTTATATGTTAATGATATACTATTAATCTACCATTTCTCTTTATTCCAGTCAACAGTATTCTTGAAAATACTTTTTTTAAACTTGGGATTCCCTCTTGTCCTATAAAATTCAATAGATATTCCCCGTTTGTGGAAAAGCTCAAAATTAAAAACTCTAACTCAAAATCATAAATAGCCAGGAGAAAATTTACAGTGAAATTTTATGAAACCAAATTTAGTATTTAATTAGCGGTTCATGATTTCCATATATTTTTATTTTGTTTTTTTTTGTCGACAAAAGGGCCAAAGGATTCGTGAATCTGTAAAAAAAAAAGTGGAGGCCAATGAAACGTGTGGCGTATGAAGAAACTATTAAAAAAAAAAATAGGGAGGTTTAGGCATAGGCTAGGATAAAATTCCAGAACAAGTGGAGGCCAATGAAACGTGAAGTTCCAACTTTCCGTTAATTTAAATGATTTCAAAAGCGGGGGAATATAGACACCTTAATATTCTGATGGCCGCGGGTATAATTTTAAAATTTATAAAATATCCAATGATAATAAAACGCACATTAATAAAATATCTAGCAAACTAGCATGTATAGTTCCACTATGAATTTTTTTATTAATATATATATTATTTCTTTAATTTAAATAATTTGTACAATTTGATAAATAATATTATTGGGCATCCTCTAAATAAAAGTTGTTCATGATGAATTTCAGTTTGACTCTATTTTTTTTTTTAATTTATAAATATGGATGAAGCAGCGGGATAGACCAATTGAATAATATAATTTGCACTATCACTTGGAACGTCAAATAACTGCATAATTAGTAATTACCAAACGTGTGTTAGGAAATGCCAGTATATTATATATATATAGTTCATAGTTTTCAGTCTTACAAGAAATGAAGTGCATGCAAGTTGTATAAATAATTATCTAATGCAAAATTCAATTCTCGAAATAGCCTATAGGAAACAAGATAATATGATGCCGAGGCTCTTTTTTTTTGTTTTTTTGATAAAATTAAATGACGCCGAGGGTTAAAACTTACTGCCAAACCATATGGAAGTTGTTTGGTGAATAAAAGACATAAGAAGTTGTATATCGAGCTCGCAAAAAAAAAAAAAAATTTTTTATATCGAGCTCAAAAAAAGAATTCAATATATCAACAAGCATGAATCATTTAAAATAACTAGGTGATATCCGCGTGGACACGCGGATGCATTTTATTATATATTTTTAAATTATAATTAATATAATAATTTAAATAACATGTATATTATTTTGATTATAAGTTTTATAGTTTTTTTGTTGTATTTTAATATGTTGTTTTAAAAAAATTCACATAACTTAACTTTTAAAAAAATTGGAAATTTTTTAGAAAAAATATTCTAACATGTTTGTTCTGAAAATAGAAATGAACAGTATTATTTTTTTAAATAATCTCTTCGTTATAGTGTTTTTTATTTATTTATTATAGATATGATACATGTCTGATTTTGTTTCTTTGGAAGATATGGTCCTTGTGAATTAATCGATTTATTCTCTAACATCATTATAAAAATATAACAATTCACAAACGACTTAACACATGATATAATAAATATCTAGATTTTTGTTATTTTATTGTAAAAATATCATAATTCACAATGTCTTTAGAAAATGACACCAACCATAAAAAATAATAATTTTTTTCAAAACTCTAATAACCCAGTCTACGTATGCTTTCTCATTACCATGTCCATCTTGTCGAAAAAATATATTATAATTATCGTTAATAGATGAAAACTGATAGTAGATTAGAGTATTTAGAAAAATGTACATATGTTTTTATTAACCGATAATTATAAAGCACATAAATTTAGAATGGTAGAGTACATATATTATTTAAAAAAAAAATTTTACTTTAACTTTTGAAATACTTAACAAATTAAATTTTAAAAATTTTAAAATAATAAATAAATGATTAAATGTATCATGGAAAAGAGTGATATAATAAATAAATGATTAAATGTGTCATGGAAAAGAGTGATGATGTATTAATATCTTATAAAACATAAATTATTAAAATAATAAAAAAATTTATAATGATGTGTCATGGAGAGAGGTGCTGAGGTGTCAATCTCTTGTGAGACTAACTCAGTCTTTATATAATAGATAAATTTTAGAAAATATAACAACCTTTTTATTTTAAAAACGGGTGAATCATAAATATTTATGTAAAATTTTCGTGAATATATGTTATTTCCATAAATAAAATTTAAATGAAAACGATAACAATAATCTAAGAAAAATTATTTCACTCCCATATTGGAAAACAAAAGGTACATTGTTGTTTTAGTTCTAATTTACACTAATTTTTGTTTTTTTGTTATAAATTATGAGCACCGAGAGTGCATGACCTTTCCGATGGTCAAATAGTGGTCGACGACCCCTTTCGAGGATAAAGCTACCCAGTCCCCACTATATACATTTACACTATACATTTTATTTCTTAATTCATAGTCAATTTTTATTTGCCCGTTATTACCTTGGTTTATCAGTCATATAACATCGTCATTTTATATAATACTGTCTGACGGAGGAGAATTTTTGTTTTCGTTATATTTAGAGGGGCTTATTCAATTATGATTTAGTTAGAGTTTTAATTTAATTTTTTAAAAAATTTATATAATATATTGACATATTGTTATTTTAGATAAATAAATTCTAGCTGAGGGGATCTTCTTTCATAATAAGTGGAGTGGATGCCACATCTGGTGGCAGAGAAACAACGAGAGAGAGAGGAAATAAAATTTAAAAGTAGAAAACACAATTTTCCTTTTATTAAAATATTTAACTAATTATTTATTTTGTAGTACAAAAGGATAACAAAATACAAAGGTGGAAATTAAAAAGCAAAGAAGATTGGGAAGAATTTTTCTTCTTTTGGATGGAATTTTTCCATCTTGTATTGTCCATTTCAGCATAGCAAATTTGACAAATGGGAAGATGCCACGTATGCCAAATGAAATGACCAAACACGTCTAGGTTAGAGCATCTCCAATGCAGAACCCCATTAGGGGTTAATGGGGTTCTAGCACTGTTCACCAATCACATTATTACACTTATTTCTCTCCACCAATCACATTATTTCATTTTCTCTTTCTTCCACCTCCACCCACCACTTTATCTCTTTCCACCAATCACATTATTTCATTTTAAGAAACTCTCTCTCCTCAGTTTCTTATTTAAGAAACTTAAGAAACTCATCTCCACCCATCTCCTCTTTTTACTCAAATTTTAATAATTTTATATTTCCACTATCCCCTCTTTTTACTATAAAAACACTCTCTCTCATCTTTTTACTCAAATTTTATTAATTTTATATTCTAATAACCCCTCTAAAAATCATCATTGAACATGCTCTTAGTAAGAATAAAATTAAATTAATTAATCACCCTTGTAAAAGCATTTCAGATATTTTTAAGAAACCTATAATGCATTTTACTATATTATATGTGAACCATGGTCTGAGCCTTTTTCATCCACCGTTCCAATGCAGGTGAGATCGACGGCTCCTATTGGAATTTTACTAATTGGAGGAATTATGGGAATGAAGTGAAAGGACCGAACGCAACGTACTTAGCAACAAAGATATGCTAAATGGTGTACAACCTGATAGAATTTTAATCTTTTTCATAATATTCTTTATTATCTCTTCGAGAGGATATTATCACTTTATCATTTCTCTCGACCATCCAATTAAAACAAGGATATATATGATCTCATACAAATTCGTACGGTAATATCTATGATATATTCCCACGTGAGTCTCTTCGGTCCTAATCCCCAACTTATTTGCCATATTTGTATGTCACGTGTTATGGGTTGGAATGTTGGATTGTATTTGTATACACTACTTACTAACTTGTTGACAATCGACTTCACCATGCACGGTTTAGCTCATGGGTCGTAAATTTTAGATATGTGGAACCCGTTAATTTAAAATTTTGATGAAATCCGAATACTCGATGTTTAATTTAATCTAAAAAAACAAAACACTAGACATATGGAAAATAGTTGGATATATATATAAGTATTAATTGATAGAAATCAAGCTTGTAACTAAAATGTATAAATTGAATTACGGTAATTAAGATGTTGCGTAATGAAACCATGCCAATACGTTATGAAGTATAAAGGTGGCCGACAACAATAAGGATTCAGAAGGCACCGATTCATGAGACTAGGCATCAGGACAGCAAAAGATGATAAAAGCAGCTTTCGTGGTTATTAATATATTTAGTATGTGGTTACAACTTATTTCTAATTCAAAATAAGAGGCAAGGATCAAATAACCCACCTCACCACACGCAACGCAAGTAGCAACAAGCAAGTAGAATAACTCCTGTCACATTGTTATAACTTATAAATATATTATTGTATGATGATTTTATCAATGTATATATTGTATGTGGTTACAACTTATATTCCTAATTCAAAAATTTAATTTTCACAATAAAAAAGCAAGGATCAAATACCACGCGTCACGCAAATATAGGCATGGCCAAAATCTAACCGTAACCGTATTTTGGATCGTAACCGTACCGTTTTTAACTATAATCAAACCGTAACTGTATAAAATGGTTAAAAAGCATAACCGTTAACCGTAAAAAATATTAGATATAATTAACCGTAAATTATTAACCGTAACCGTTAATTAACCGTAACCGCATAAAAACCATTGGTTAACCATAATATTATAACCGTAACCGTTTTAAAAATTGAACAAAATATTTATATTTATTCAATTATAGTAATAAATATTAGGTGATATATCATATCTAGTTTTAATAGAAGTTAAACTCATTTTTTTCAAAAAAAAAGGTCAAAAATATTAATTTTTATCATGATTATCAAATATAAATTATATTTAACCGTATATAACCGTAACCGTTTTAACCGTAACCGTTTTTAACCATAACCGTTTTAACCGTAACCGTTTTAACCGTATATTAAATGGTTAAGATTAAAGTTAAGCAAAAATTATAACGGTGGTTAACTAACCATAACCAGTGGTTAACTAACCGTAACCGTAATAACCGTAATCATGGTCATGTCTACACAAGTAGCAACAAGAAAATCATGCCACAATTTTGCATAATCATCAAAAAGAATTAGAACGTTTATTCAATTTTTTTTATTTTTTTAATAACAATAATATTGAATTGATGCTTATATTGTTTGACCACCCAATTGTTATTGAATTAGGTTCTCGTTTCTTGCATGATTACATATATACCGGTCGTTAGTTGATTGCAAGAGTTTTACTATTTTTTGTATCTTGTATATCATAACCTGTAAGTCTGTATAACCATTATTCAAAAATACTTTATACAGCTTAATCGAACAATAATCGGGAATTAATTTGTTTTCTATATTATTATTGTTAAATAATTCATTATATTTTTTTATATAAATATGATGTTTACTAGTATATTTTTAGTATAAGTTCAGTCTTTAACTTTTAGAGAAAAACAAAATTGTATCTAAGCTCTCCTCTATTGAAACACTGACTTAACACTAGCTAATACCATAGCTGTTCTTTGTTGACGCTAGCGTCGCTCTCTTCTTCTTTTATTTTCATTGTGTTGTGTCCATTGTTCTTCTTTTTCTTTGAATGTTTCTTCCGGTCATTTGTTTCAGATTGGTAGATCGTCTTTGCACCTTTGTCGGTGGTGCCACGTTATATTCATGAGCTTGGACGGTGTTGGATGCAAAAGGAGATAGTAAACAAAAGTGGTGTATGCAAGAGGAAATAGTAAACTAAAGGACCAAGATGCAAAATAAAAGTGGAAAGTGACTTAAAGAGTAGTGACGCAGAGTTGTTTGTACGGACAAAACGATGCGTTAGATCTTAATGTCCGTACAATCGAATTATAAGACTTTAGTTGCAGCTTAGGAGGTTGCAGAAATGCTCTTTTGTTGACGAGACATCACTTTTCTTAATTTATGTCTTTTTTTTTTAATATTAATGTTTGCTATATTTGGTGTTTGGTGATCAGTCACACCGATGTTTTCTTGTTTTTTCCTTTTGTTTATGCCAATTTTTTTATATTCAACATAGAATCTGACTGGTTGGGGAATTTTTGGAAGAGCAACCACACTATTGTTAAATTGGTAAACAGTAATATTTAGTAATGAAACAAAAGATATTTCCGTAGAAGTCACAGATTTGATGAACAATTAGACGATTGCTAAGTGTTGATATCAATATAGCTAAAACCCCTGAAACACATGTATTTCAGTAAATTGAAATTGAAACTGAGATATATACATTTTACAAAAAAAAAAATTGAATATTCGTAAAAACTCTAAGAAAATAGGTGGATGTCCAACTTTGATTCCTTTCAAATAAGAACTATTTAGACATTCAAGCCGATTGATAATTGTTTAATTATATATTTTATTTAGATATGTTGGTTAAAACAAAAAGAAAATACTTCAAAAGAAAAATTTTAAATATTAAATATCCTTTCTACGTTTGACCAAAAAAATCCTTTATACAATTTTTTTCCGACGTGAATGGTGAACAAGTCAGTGTAAAATTGTAGTGAAAACTATGAAAGACGATTATACCATATTAAGTGTCTGTTCGTTTGTCAGTTGCTGGTGACAGCGATTGCGACTAACGACTAGCAACAGCGACTAACGATCACAGTTATTGTTTGTTTACAAGTCGCTGCTACTACTTTGTTCGTTTCCTGCGACCAGCGATCATAGATTTTAGGTTTTTCAGCGATTAAAAATTTTAATCGGTGAGAAATGTCAGTGATCAAAAATTTTAATCGCTAGTCACTGTGACCATTTGTTGAGATTGGTCACTGATCGCGGTGACTGCTAAACGAACAATCGTCAGTCGCAGTAGCTGGTCGTTATCGCCAGTAACCGGCAAACGAACAGACCTTGAGTAAATAAAGTTTTGGTTTAGTTGTCAGCTTATATTCTACAGTGAAATACTGAAATCGAATAGAACGAAAAACTAAACAAACAAATTTAAACAGTTTCCAGGGACCGATTTGGCAAAAAAATTGATAACTTGATTCTTACAACAGCTTTTTGAGTTTTTTTTGTTTCACATACACAAAAATTCTCTGAATAGTTTCGCTGTCAAAGGAAAAGAGATTACACCAAAGTTATATTTTAGCTGTTGCAATATTACTGGTGACTACTACTTTTTGGAGCTAGCATAAAATCTACAGGGAAAATTTGGTGGGCAACCAGTCAATTAATCTTTTTAGTTGAGCAATCGGTGATACTATTTTTTGGTTGATAATTTATTTTTCCGAAGGGTAGATAACATCCATAATTTTCCACAAGCACAAAATCGTGAATCTCAAACATTTTTTTTGTCGAAACGAACACATTATTTGTCTGTATGATTAACTTTTACACATGCAAAGTGATTGCTATAATTTTTTTTGTCTTGTTCTTAAAGTAGTATCTACCGTGAATATAATACATCTAGTATCAAAGATTTTCTTGGTGTGGTGTATTTAAAATTGTCTATTATGGATTTGTATATGTTCATGAAACTGTTCACTGCAAGAAGAAGAAAAAAACGTGAATGAATGCCTTATAAAGGAAAAAATAATAAATAAACACAACTCAAACGGGCCGATGTCAAAAAAGAACTTTAAAGGGCCTGAGGCCAGAATAAGTGAAGCCCAATATGAAAAATAAGCCTCATAGAGTTAAATGGTGGAAGAAGAAGGTCACAAAGAAGATTTAGGGTTTAAGAAAAACGCTCAGAGAAAAATTAGCGAGAGAAAGAATGGTGAAATGGAAGATAATGAAGGGAAGCCAATGCTTCAGACAAAGAGTACTTCTTTCGACTCTTTCCTCGAAACCTATCAAGATTGAAGATATTCGTTCCGACGATATGATTCCTGGGCTCCGCCCTCATGAGATGTCTCTTCTCCGCCTCTTCGATTTGGTCTCCGATGACTGCGTCACTGATGTTAACGAAACCGGTAAGTAATTTTTCACCGATTTTAGGGTTCATGACTTTCAGAGTGACTGATTTTAAGAGCTGATTTATAGAATTTTAAGATCTTAGGATAATTTTGGTATTGAGCTGAAGCTTACCATAGGAGTCTAGAATCTAGATATTTCAAATTTTGTATCTTTCAGTTGAGTTTTGATTATTATACATATATATATTTGGTATTTTTCAGAGCAAAAGTTTGAGACTTTTTGTTGTTGTTGTTGTTTTCAGTTTGGTTTGGTTGGTTAGTTTTAATATGTTGTAATAATATCTTCTTTGGCAGGGACTATATTGAAGTACAAGCCTGGAATTATAATGGGAGGGAAGAACTTGGTTTACAACTGTGCGCTGACTCGATCCATTGGATATTATCTGGAGCCTTTGCTTGTGTTAGGATTATTTGGAAAGAAGCCCCTTTCGATTAGGCTCAAAGGTAATTAGTTCTTATGTGTTTTATCGGTCACGGGTCACTTGGGGAAGCTTGGTTTGTAGGCATGAAGCCGAAGGGCTTATCACGATTTTGTATAGTAAATTTGAAAGAAAGAAAAAAAGGTTACAACTTCAAAAGCATGTGGATTTATTATTGATCTAGTGAGTGAATATTTACTTTTTTTGCAGGAATTACGAATGATGCAAGAGACCCGAGCGTTGACACAATACGTTCTACTACCTTACATATCTTAAAGCGTTTTGGAGTCCCTCCAGAAGATTTGGATCTAAAAATCGAAGCCCGTGGAGTAGCTCCAGATGGAGGTGGAGAAGTTCTCTTAACAGTTCCAAATGTTCAGACTCTAACTGTATGTACTTATTCATTTCCTTTTTTTTCCTCCTCACTGCAAGCTTCATATGGATTTCTTATCTGTTATATCGGCTGCTTCAGGGGGTTCATTGGTATCAGGAAGGAATGGTGAAGAAGATACGTGGTATCACTTTCTCTGCAAGAGTGAGTTCTGACTTTGAACATTCCATGAGATTCACAGCTCGTGGAATCTTTAACAATCTCCTGCCCGATGTTCACATTTTCGCAGACCACAAAGCTGGCCCTCAGGCTGGAAAGTAAGAAGATTTTTACTTAAAAAAAAAAAAAAAAAACTAGAGATACTCGAATCTATAAGAGCTCAACATTTTTTGACAAATATGTGATTGCAGCTCTCCTGGATATGGAATATCACTGGTAGCAGAAACAACTACAGGTTGTTTCATATCTGCAGATACAACAGTATCTCTTGCAAGGACTGATGAAACTGGAGAACTCGATGTGGAGAAGCAAGAGAGAATTCCAGCAGAAGACACAGGTGTTGAGGTAGCTTCATGGCTTCTTCATGAGATTGAAAAAGGTGGAGTTGTTGATTCAACACACCAGGTACGTTTTAAAATTAAAATTACCATAATCAACAAAACAGATTGTTTTCGAATTAAAGCCTTGGAAGTGGCTTTGTTGTTGATTCTCTGGAATTTTACAGGGATTGTTGTTCACACTGTGTGCGGTATGCCAACCAGACATATCAAAGGTTAAAGTGGGAACGTTGTCTCCTTATGGAGTGGAGACGTTGAGGAACTTAAAGGAGTTTCTGGGAGTTAGTTTTGACATCAGACGTGATCCATCGACAGGGACTGTTATACTCAAATGCGTTGGAAGTGGCTTGATTAACCTCTCCAGAAAATTGTCTTGATTTCTCATTAGTTATTGTTGTGTTTGTCAACACAATCAGCTTTACAGTTTTGTCTGAATTGAAGAGCTTATATAATGGTTTCATTGAATATGTATTCTTAACCTTATTATAACATCAAATTTAGATATAAGCAACTTCGACATGGAAATTTTATATTTTAATGATTTGAATCACTTTTCTCTGGTACAGATGCACATACTTGATGTGTATGAAGTCTTGAACTGTATTACATAAATTTATGACTAGTATTTGGTTAAATTAAGACATCTGTAGGAGGTAATAGGAAATTAAGAATACAGGTGTTTTAAGCTCAGGCTTGTCTGAAAAAATGGCACTCAGTAGTAAAAGAGAATCACAAAGCAGAGAGTTCGACATCTTGAGTGGAAGGTCGATAAGCTACGAAGGTGCCATCAGTTGAAAAGGATCCTGGATTAAAACATGTCGTTCCCCCAAATTTGCATACCTTTTGCTCACTCTTGTCACCTAATACTATCTGTTTTAAAACAACAACAATCCTTTGTTTTAAGGTGGGTTTTGTGCAGAATTGAATATATAGTAAGAAGATTTATGAATACCGTATGAGGAGTTGGGTACAGTCGAAGACAGTGGTCATAGTTCCAAATGATGGGTTGCACCATGAGAGGTAGTGGACATAGATGACTCTGATGAGTTATTGTGTAAACAAGCTGTACCAACACATTTCAGGAGTTTCAGTCATTACCCGGAAAACTTCAAAATCATAAGTACGAAAATAATGGAGGCCAGAGATATGTTTACATGTTCAAAATGGTCTTTAGTTTCTTCTGTGGAAGGGGTTATTAAGCATGCACGGCGCATTCGATACAGCAGATCTTGTCGAAAGAACACAATCTCTTGGTTATAGAACTTTACTCTGCATTTTACAAAGACAAGATGTTTTGTGTTAAGTCCATCTCAGTAAATCAAATGTGCAGAAGACGAAAAACCCTAATGATGAGCAATAGAAAAACTCACCTGCAAGGATTGCTTGAAAATATCGCTTTGGGAATACTGTTACGAAGCTCTTCAGTTAAATACTTTGATAACCCGCATCTTGGCAAGACTGTTGAGGGACCTGTCAGATATCATAATTTTATGTCAAGCCGCCTCATGGACCCCTGTTAAAGATATTTAGATAGTAGTGGTGGTGATGATACCTGCGTCATCAGGACCTGGAATGAATAAAAACCGACTACTTTCTAACAGTCGTGGATGGTTTCCAATCATTCTCCCAAGTTTACCAAACTGTTCTCTGCGAATAAAACGGATACTTGTCATTAAGAATTATATAAGAACACATTTCCATTAACGATTGAAGAGATTCTAACTACAACAATCCCTTACCTAAGGCTTGAATAAGAACCAAAGGATATGTTGCAAGGGCGAGAACAGAAATTCCCCATGAAAACAAACAAGGAGGGTACTATCTCCACACTTTCAAAACCATCAAGAACCGTTTCCAGCTTTCTGAGAACCTTCTCTACGGACAACACATTTTGGTGATCAAGTAATGCTCTTAAGTGCTCCCAAGTCACAAAAGGAGCATTGTCATAAAGATTGATGCTAAAAAAACGTACTTGGTACTATTACAACTCACCTCTTCGTCATCCAACCATATGTCAGACAATATGACAAAGGTGTCATTCACCGCTTGTCTTTCCAGGTCTGCAAGATTAATCTGCTCGCAGGCAAAAAAAAAAAAAAAAAAAAAACAGTATTTCTGCTGTGACTTACCTACTATGTAAGGGATTTCATAATAAAGATTACAAATTTCTCTATCCAGGAGTAAAACAAATCATATATTACCGTCTCTTCTTTTGTCAGCATGCCGCCTCCAAAGAAGTCGTATCCAGAATGTGTCTTTAATGTTTTATCCCTGTCTTCTAAAGGAGGAAATCCACATGTAATCACCTTCACCAAAAGATGAGAATAAGCTTTTAGAAAAATTATGAGTTAGTCAAAAAACGTATTTTGGAAAACTGAGCTTTGTTACAGACCATCGTTCTGCTGATGGGAACATATATTTTTATATTTCATTAAATTTACTCATGTGTGTTTCGGAGACTTGTGTACGTATTTTTGGTCACAGAGGAGACCCTACACATAACTTAGTTCTATATTCCTTCCATTAACTAACATCTTGACTCCAATATAGAATATCAAATAATATCGTAGAATCTGCGAATGTGAACCTCAGCATATTATACAAATATCTCCCTGGTATAACATTAGTTAATACCAAGTAACTAACTAAGAATGGAGGAGAGAAAGGCGCAGCAGCAAAAGTGCCACCTTGCATCTGTATTTTACCTGAAAGATACCGTTCAACTGCATTTCGCCTTCTGCCAAAATGATAGTATTCTCTGTGAAGAATCCTGTTGTTATCTTGTACTAATTGTCAAAGAAAACTATTCATAGCACAAATAAGTCAAATGCAATTCTTTGATATGCCCTTGTCAGTATGAGACTTTAAATATTATGTTAAAATGCAATGTTCAGCTTTTAAAGATTTTTAATGTTACCAACTTAAAAAAAGGATATTGCTTTGGACAAATCAATCTCTACAGAAGCTGAAAGGTCTTCCAGATAGAAATGTCCATCTTCCAACTGTGATATCACGCCCATCACCCATCTCCTTCCCCTTAGAGAAATTAGAGACTGAATTGAAGATATCTACTAAAAAGAACATGCAACAAACTCCTTAGTTTCAGACTTTAACACAAGAACCCAAAAGAAAATGGTGAACAAACACATTTGACAAGGAAACTTAGACCAACCTCATTGTTATCAAACTGCGACATCTCAACATCAAATGCTGGCCTAGAAAAATGCTCTGCACGAGAAACTCTCTGCGACAGCAACATGAATCGTTCCCTGTATACTGCTGTTTTCGCAGAAGCATCGCCATGAATAGGCAGGCTACTCGTATGCCTGGAATCAACACAATTATATTTCAATTACTCCAATCGGTTTTGGCACCTACCAATGCGCAAGTAAAACCAAATCTTCTATCCCATCAAGCAACAATACTAGAGAAAAAAAAAAAAACCATCTACTAATTACATCAACTCATCTTTAGAAACTCACAAACACATTCTTAGTAACACCTACCACAACGTAAAGTAGGACAATTAGAAGCCTTACTCGATGAACTGCTTCTTAACAGCATCATATCGATACTTAGGCACCAGAAACGCATCGATGACAGCAAACGAAGAAGCAGTCGTGGTAGGTTCCTCCGGCGCGTTATGAGCTCCCAACAAGAGATTAATCACTCCTCGAACTGACTCTGCGTCGACAATTGAAGATTGAACTGCAACCATTTTTATTGACTTTATTCAGAATCGATACTAGTCAATACGAAGCAATATTACGAGAAACAGGTGAGCATACGTGATTCCTGCTGGAGGTGATCGAGGAGAAGATCGATAGCTTCTCCGTCAGTGTCGTCGGGAAATTGATCGGCGAAGACGAGAATCTCGTCTAAGGCATCGGTTTTGAGGCTGTAACCTCTGATTTTGAATTTCTTCTGTATCTTCTTCCTCTGACTGGTGCTCATTCTCGCTACCTACACTCTCTTTTGATTTCACTGAATCTGTGAAAATCGCTTCCTTGTCTCTTTAATTTCTTTTTGAGCGGCAAAATTCTGAAAATCCCCAAATCGGCGGGAAATGAATGTCGGAAGAGCCCTAATCGGTGGGTTTGGGCCTTTTGGCTTTTACTGATAAGTTATTTACATTATTGCCCCTCAAGCTAAACCGGGTGGGTCTAGATTTTTCGATAATAATCGATTCAAATTTCATTTCTGGTTAACCATTTTCAAACGGTTTAGTTTTACAAAGTACAGTACTACCAAACACTAGTAATGCTTATGTAATGATCACTCAAGTTGAATATAATAAGCAGACACACCAAATACAAAGCCGGTAAGCCGGAAAATTGGGCAAAATAAACCCCAGGGTCAATCTCAGTCATCTCCCCAAGCATCTTCCCGTTGTTTCTGCCTGGAGACAATCCGGTTTTTCCGAGCAGCTTCTTGGTCTCGTAGCTCTTTAGACCCGAATCCAGAAGCCGGTAGCTTCAATCCCATGCTGTGAGCAATCAACCGTTGAGCTGTTCTCACTGATGTTTTTGGTCTCTGAGACGGCGGTTCCAAATCTGAAGTAGATTGTACATAACATGGTCACGCATAAGAAGCACAAGTAACAACGTTTGACCCAATCTATGTCTTTTGTTATTTCATTATTAAGAGTTAAGACAGCTTGACCAAGCGGATTAAGGAAGAATGATGAGTTAAAGTTCGTTATTTGATGACATATAGATGTGAAAGAAACTAGAATGAGTTTTAGTGGGGAAGCTTAATTCTGATTTAAAAAAAAAAAACAGAGAATAATGCTGCAGAAAAGTAGATTACCTTTTCCAGAAATTGAGCCCAAAAGTGAATCGTGATCATCGAGAACACGTAAGGTGAATGAACATTGAACACGGTTGCAAGCCTCTAGAGCTGTATCAATTATCAAAAACACACACAGCGAGTTAGCTGTACAGGAGAAGATCTAATCTGATTTGTAAACTTAGTAAGCAACAAAGGCAACAGTTACATTTTTAGCCGTCAAGATACTAAGCCTAACTAAGCTGTATACCTTATGTGGTTCAAATCCCAGATCAAGTCCAATGCAACATCAGAACAGGGAAATTTTAATGCTTTAGTGGGATATAACCCAAAATTTCATAGTTAATCAGGTATGTATGAAGAAAATCAAATTACATATCCATCATACCAGCTGATGGGGTTTTAAAGACTGCAAGTGCTGTTGTATCATTGACCCAACGAATGATAACTCCGCTATCTTTGAAGTCTTTAAATAGCTTTTCCAAATCGGTAGTTCTCAAACTTGGCGAAAAACCAGCAAGTACGAGGACATGGCGTGTGCCATACTTGGCTGCATTTGTAGCAGAAAGAAATTCAGGTGTTGTGCTTAGAACAGACAGCATAGAAATCAATGCTTGTTACACATACTACAATCCAAAAAAAAAAAAAAAGAGAAAGGAGACATGAGAGTAACGACTTACATTTCAGTGATTCATCACTCTTCTCTGAACCACGAGACATATCGTTATCTTCTGAATCTTCAAACTGCCGAGGCTCACAGTAATCTCGATCACTGTACATCGCATCCCTCTTATAAGTAAAAGTTCCCCTTCCACGTCTCTTAGGTCCTTGAACTTTAGGTTCTTCAACCGAAAGCTTTGATATTTCAGGCAACTCTTCTACTGAAAGTAATTTACTCGGTTCACGATCTGCAAGGGCTTCCCAATCTGCAACAGAATCAAGTTCAGATAAACATGATATACTATACAATCTGATACAATCACAATGTAACATACCATCATCTGAAGAATCATTATTAGCAGTGGCTTTTGTGGAATTCTCTGTTTTCCCTTTATAGATCCATGAAAATCAATCAATAACAGCATTAAAAAAAACGAAATCATATAGACAACAAGGGGCACTCTAAGATGAACAACCATCATCAGGAGACACATTTGATTCACTGGAATCAATAATTTGCGGAACAGCTTGATTCTCCACATCGCCGGAACTTCTGCAATCATAAGCAGCACATGAACCCTAAGATCGATGAAGCATACATTTCTCTCTAAACACATTTCTAATGTCTCTCCTAATTTGCCGATCAACTTAGTACCTTGAAGAGGCAAGATCACAATCCAGAGCTCGTTGCTTGATTACGGAAGAACGAGTTCGAAGCTCATCGGATTTGAGGGAGTGTCCCTGAGAAGAGTAGAGATCCGCCAATTGGATGAGAGCAGCTGCTAATTGAAGCCCAAACTCCGTTATCTCGCCGGAGGAGGTTGAAGAACCGAACCGCGACTGAAGATTGGTCGTCAAAGACTCGAGAAACGAGATCGCCGCCGTGACGTCACCGGCAGCCACGAGATCCTCCACGCGCTCGCTCCAATTTGGTTCACTTGTTATTCCTTCTCCCGCGATTACCTTTGGTTCGTTTGGCCGTTTGTTCTCCATAGTTAGGTCTCTGCGAGTGTGACGCCTTCAGGAAATTCTCACACGTATCCCTCACGAACCCAGAAAGCGATGATTTTGTGCTTCTTATATATATCTCATCCGAATCAATTTGAAATTTAAAATATGTTAAAAATAAGGGGAAATCTACTAAACTATTAAAAAAACCTCATCTTAGAGGGTGTTTCCAAACACTATAGAAGTTAAATTAAAAAAAAAATAATAGTATCATTGTATACAAACACAACTTTCCATCTTTTTCTTTTTCCTCTTCATCATTTATTTCCTTATTTAATATTGCAATATTAATAGTATGAATTATAATTCTCCTATCACCTTTGTTAGATCTTATTTTCAAATTATTATATAACATATATAATTATTAAAATTTAATATTTTTTTCTGCATATATTGTGATTATATTTTTTTTAAACAGACATATATTACTCAATTAAAGAAGAAAAAAATGTGTGCAACATCCCACATTGACTAAATTTTTGTGGCAATGGTTCAGCGTCATATTATAAAAAGACCAAAATGATTTCAAATACAAATGGGCAGGAAACTTGACTTATCAAGTGTCAACATTTTAAAAAATGTATTCGGTTTTATCCGGTTTTTAATTGAAATAATTTAAACATCTGAGATTGACTAAAATTTGTGGGCAATACTTCAGTCTATTTTATATAAAAAAAAATCAAAATGATTTTAAATACGCATGAAAAGGAACCTTGACTTATGAGACGTCCAAATTTCAAAAAATTATTCGGTTAAATTTGATTATTTAGTTGAAATAATTGAAAATAATTATCTATCTACTAAACTATTAAAAAAGACTCAATCTTAGAGGGTGTTTCCAAACACTATTCAAGTAATAATGCATATAACTAATAAAAATTTAACTTTTTCTACATATGTTGTGATTGGAATTTTAAAAATGGACATTTATTACTCAATCGATGAAGAAAAAATGATGTTTGTTCAATGTCCCGCATAAGGTAAAGAATTTGGGTAATATTTCAGGATCGTATTATAAAAATGACCAAAATGATTTCAAATACGAATGAGCAAAAAACTTGATTTATCAGGCGTCTAAACTTAAAAAATATATATTCGGTTTATTTAATGTGTGCCTAATCTAAATTTTATATTCAACTATTACATAGGTTGGAAGAGTGAACCTCATGTGTATAATGGTTTAAAAATTTTGTATTTTTTTCCATTTAATTTTAGCTTACAATTTTTTTGTTTTTTTACTGTTTATAAATATTTTTATTTTTTGTTTATTGTTTATAAAAAATAGTAAGTTAATATCCGTATATGCGGGTCAATTTTTATATTTTATAAACGAGAAAATTCTATAAAAAAACTTCAAAAGTGGCACATACTTCTACATTAAACCTCCAAAGTAAAAAAAATTTCCAGTTTAAACCTTCAAAATAGCGTTTTGTTTCGTTTTTCATTAAAAAAATTATTGGGGATAACTTTTTCGTTAACAGAGTTAATTTTTCTGTTAACAGAGTTAACTTTTCCGAGATCGAAAATGTCGGTGTGAAACAAAATACCACTTTAATTTGAAGATTTTAACTGGAAAAACTTTTACTTTGACGGTTTAAAGTGAAAATGTAATAACTTGAAGGTTTGATGTAGAAATGTCTACTTTAGACAATTTTTTATGGGATTTTTTCTTTTATAAATAACAAATAAGCAAAAAAAACTACAAATTTTTTTTATTAAAACAATTGACCCACGATGTTTACTACTTTAGAGGATTTTAATGAAATTTTTCCGTTTACAAATAATAAATAAACAAAAACAATTAAATTTTTTTATTAAAACAATTGACCCGCGGTATACCGCGGGTATAAATCTAGTTACTTATTTAAATACTAGTATTTTCGTAGAAACTTTAAAGGTAAAACAAACTGAATCACTCAACTCATCTCAAAGCTGTCCAAATGAATATTAGTTGTCTACTTGTATTAAAAAAACAAAAACAAAATTTATAATGTCTAAAAAAAATTGTTGAATCTTTAGTTGAAGAAACTTTCTTCTAGGATATATTTATAGAAAGATATACCCCTATATTTTAATCAAAGATAATGACATTGAAACCTTGCTTCCAAGTTCGAGCTTTGTTGAGAGGATTGACCTATCCTTGCTGGTAGCTTCCACTAGATAGATTACTTATGGTATCGGGGATTATGTGCTAAAGGCCCAAAATTTTATGATTATTAAAGTTTGTATTCTCACATTTATACAACTGTAAAGAGCAATCTACGCTTTAATGATAATCCTTTTATGACCTGTTGTGTTTATACAGACAGCTCTTTGCCGTCTCTCTTGTACAAGGAATCTGAGGACAAGTATTCCGGTAAAAAAATGGCCATTTTAAATTCCTCAATAAACTATTTATGAGAATATCCAAAAAAAAAAAAAAAAACCTTAGGAGACATATCAAACAAAAACATAGACAAACAAAAACATAGACAAACAAAATTTGCAGATCATAAATCATGTATACAAAAGCCATAACTCGAAAGTCTCAATATATGATAATGACCCAACTAACAAAGAAAGCAACTAACTTTTGATTCGTATTAGTCAAGTTTCCTTACATTTTTTGAAGAGGAGGATCTATACCGTCTGAAGAGAGGAGAGAACTGATGGCGCTGTATGATTTTGACGAGGACGAAGGTGTTTGCACCCAGAAACAGCAAACCCGCAATCCATAGCTTTAAAAAGACGTTAACCCCCTTGAACTCGAGCATGTAGCCCCATAAAAGCCAATGTGTCTGAGCTCCAATCCACATGATGATGCATAACAAGCCTTCCCATTTCAGCTTCATTCTGCTCCATGGTAGAATCAGAGGTAGCAGGCAATAGAACCACACAAAGTACTGTGCCGTTATCACCTAGAGGAAAAAAAATGGACCGATTAAACATTAGATCACAACCAGAAGGTCTTAGCTCAATGAGCAATGCATAAGAAAATGAACAATTGAATAATTTTTGGGACAGAAATGAGAATAGAGTGATGCATTGTATACCTTATTGAAAGCCACGAATGCAACAGTTTGGAGAAATATGCAGAACACTAGATCCTGATAGAAGCAGAAGACTAGAGCAAACTGAACTGTAAACTGAGGTAAAAACGAGATAAGCTTCTCCACAGCTGAAAACTGGCGCTCATAGTGAAGATATATGTGATAGAAGTAGATGGAGAAGTTGTGCCTTGGATCCGTGCGAGTCAAATGATATAAGAGAGCCTCGTGCAGGAACTCATGTCCATAAAAATAGAAGGAAACAGCATTGCAGGCTAGAAAAACTCCCCCGGATATCAAAGCAAACATGATTCTCTCCCTGGAAAACAAACTTTTCAAGCCGGTCAAGAGATTGAAGTGGAATGGTTTTTTCTCCGTGTTGCTGGTAGGCGTCTTGGCCTTACCCATATTCCAATCCTCAAGAGACGGCTTTTGACCAGTTCTAAATATCTGGGAATCGAGAACGAGGATGATTGGTAAGGCATAAATAATAGGATAGACCCTGAAATGCACCACAAGCCCGTACCAAAATGCAGCTTGTGACAAATTACCTACACAGCAAAACATATTGTTGTTTTTGTGTCATTAGTTTGAGGTATTAATAAACTGGATAGTCCACTGATAAGAACAGGAAAGGGGAATCGCATAATCAAAATCTTTCTTAATTTATCTCCGTGGAGAATGGTGAACACAAGTACAATTTGGAAACCAAACCACAGAGAACGAAATAGAAAACCAAATGTATTTAGGTTTTGATACAGAGTCCCAAATACTCAGCATGCCTCAATCTACTACTCCCTGTCTACAACAAAGAAGACCTTATGTACCAACTTGTAAGAGAGAAGGTAAATAAAATATATTCTATTTCTGTTATCATCCACATCATAGTATATTTCTTCCATTTCTTCGAAGTCTAGTTATAATCACCAAATGTGAAATACACACTTACATGAGCTAAACTGGTATAAATTAGTTCATGAAACTGAATTCAAGGTATCAAAGCATAAAAGATGCAAACATAATAAAACTCTTAAAGAACCCTTAAGTTGTACTAATCTCAAAGTAGATCTGTACCTTGCATAAGGGAGATAACGATCCATAAGATCATAGCACAAACGAGTGGTTCACAGTTCCCTCTGGTTCCGATAGTGAAAGTAAACGGATTGAAAAGCCATACCATTACAGAATATGTACATATCTTCTCAGGCACAAAACGTTGTTTCAAAATCCTATGAATAAACCAGCCAACCAGCAAATCTGAAACAACCGAGTAAACAAATCTTCAAACAGATTACATGGAGCAATTCCAAAACCTCAGCTAGAATAATATTCTACCAGCACATTACGAAGCAGAGATATAACTAAGAAGATACATACCAGAAGCTGAGAAAAGAAACTTTCCCCATGACCGATGAATGATGGAATTAGGAATCAAAATAAAGGCAAGCAAAGGTGAGTAACGATATGTAGTTCTCTTGTAAGGAGATTCGCCGGAGGCCATTAACGACGCAGCATCGGAAAAAACCATGTAATCAACATCAGTGTACCGGACCTCCAGGTTAGCATCTTGCCACTCTCCATAGATAATCAAAAACACACGAAGAAGCATCGAGAATACGAGCAGTGAACGAAAATTCATCCCTACAAAATAAGAATTTCAAAACCTCAAATTTATATATTCCGAAATTTCATACAGATCCGAAAAATAGAAATGAAAGATTACATTTTGGTGATTCATCATCAGTCTTCTCTGAACCACGAGTCATATCGTTATCTTCTGAATTTTCAAACCTTTAAAGAGTCACAAAAGTCTCGATCACATCCCTCTTATATAGTAAACGAGTTCTCTTCCACGAACTCTTAAGTCGTTGAGCTTTGGGTTCTTCAAGGGGTTGAAGTCGCCGGTGAATGCCTCCGCCCGGAGATCTCCGATCCAATCTAAAATAGTCAGTGAACGACGAAAGGTTTTGAGCTAAATTGGTTTCAGTTCGTCTCTTTTTTTTTTTTTTGTCTGGTTTATGTTTGGTTTCCGGTTTATTAATTTGATTTTTTGGTATGAGATTTTCTAATTGTTGGTTATTAAAGAGGGAACTAGTAGTAAGTTTAGTTAAATTTCTGTTTTGATTTGCAAGTGAGAAATAGTGAGAAGAATTCTTTATCTCTCTCAATTCGAATTCAAACTTTTTTCATTTTCCAGGTCGATATTTCCGGTTTAGTTAAATCTAAGGAAGAACATTTGGAATGCAAGTGAAATTTTGGAACTCAACAATACCATAATATTATACATCAGATACACAACACCATAAGCAAACCAAAAAAATGAGATCAATACAAACAAACAATAAAAAAGCCAACGTAAGCAAACCAACACTCACACCACACTGAAACAATGTGAACAATACAAATTCACAACACAAACATAGTGGCATATGCACAAAAGCATCTCTCAAGAGGACTCAATGTTCTACTATTTTAGAATTTAGCCCTCTTGTTTTCCTTGTCTTCCCCACAAACAGATCCTTCGACTTGATCAAACCAGGGAGGCAACCAATAACTGTCGCAAACGGAAACTGAGCTACTGACTCCTTTCTTCCTAAAGATACAATAGCCATCTCTGAACCAGGCTTGTAAGTCGACATCTTCTTCTTTTTCCCATCAGACATCATTACCTTTATGTTCTTCACAACCACAGAAGCATGATTCTCAGCTATATATCCTTGTTTCATCTCCTGTAATCAAGAACCATATCATCAAAACAAGAAAACTATGTAACAAACTGGATATTTCAATGATCATATCATGAACTTACCGGGATATTAGTGATATCTCCAATGGCGAATACATTCTTTCGATCCTTAATCCTCAAGTACTCATCAACCATGACTCTTCCTTTACCATCCAAGCTATCTTTCAAAACAGTTCCATTGAGCCATTGAGAAGACAAAGGCTTCCCAACGCAGAGGAAATGACAATCCGCATGTATAGTTTCACCTCCTGAAGTCCGGTATGTTTTGTTTCCATCTGAAGCTGAACTCAAATCCACAGATTGGTTCAATATAACTTCCACTTTCTTTGATTCTAACCAGTCAGATGCTTTCTCAGCAGCTTTTTGTCCCACAAATTCAAGCAATCTTGGTCCTTTATGCACCAAAGTAACCTTCTTTTGCGGAAAATCAACCGCGATTTCAGCAGCAAGCTCCACACCAGATGGACCTCCACCAACAATCAGAACTGATTCAGAAGATTTGATCTTTTCATATTCTGCAAACCAAATAGATCATCCAATGTTGTAAAATCTTGTTTAAAGACAAACCAAATATCTTCACACACAATCAAGATTTAGATCATACCAGCTTGGTAAAATGACAGCTTCTCTTGTCTGGTTTTAGGTAACAAGTCGTTGTGACCTGTAGCAATCACAAGATAATCATATCCAATCACAGATCCATCTTGAGTCATTACATTAGTCTCTGTGATATTGATCGCCGGAGAAGTGACAATACGGCCGTGTTTCAAGTAACTCTTGTGGTTAATCAGTGTTCTTTCTGCAAACGAAGGCTCAACCATAGATCTCAAGCTTGCCCATGTAATCTCAAAATACTCCTTCCTGATATGATGTCAACACAAGTTTTGAGCTTTTAAGATAAAACAGAGGAAAAGAAAAGAAAAATGGTTTTTTTAATTAAAAAAAAAAAAAAAAAAAAAAAACTTACGGATCAATGAGTGTGACGTCAGCATCGAACTGAAGCAGTTTCGCGGCGAGTGAGCCGGCGATTCCGCCGCCGATCACCACCACTCTCTTTCCTTGTCTTGAAGCAGATTCAATCCCTTCCATTTCTAGTGACTTCAAATAAAACTGAAAACAAATAAAGGTTTTTCGAATGTTCTTCGGTTTAGGTTTCTTCTTCTTCTTCTTCTTCTTTCAAATTAATTTCAAGAGTGGACATATATATATATACAGAGAATTGTTGTTAGAAAGATTGTCAGAGAGGAAAAGGAATTTGTGATTGACGTGTGTAGTGACCTGTGAGATACCTGAAGATTCCTCCTATAGAGCTTCCCTTAAGCTTACATCATCGAATACGTCAATGGCGGAAGAACGCAAATTTCAATTTTTTTTGTTTTCTTTTGTTCGTGAAAGAAAGTTTTGGGCCTTTGAGTTTGAAATATTGGGCCGAGTATAGTATGAAAAAGGCGATAATGGAGTTTATTATTTCCAGATTACAGATCCGAGTACATTTAAAATTTAAAATTCTGTTATAACTAAAAGTAACAAAAACATATACTGTAGTAATTTATATGCTTTCCCAAAAAAGTTTTTTAAAAAAACACGCATAAAAATTATCGACATGCAAGTAGGGCTGAACTAAATCCCAGAAGATATTATCTTTAAGAGATAAAAAATAAGAAAATTTATTTCTTTTTTTTTCATCCAGCTAATTTATCATATATATCAATATCAATTCTTGATTGTGTTTGTATTTTATATATATTTTATTATCCCCTAAATAACATAACAAAACTTTAACCAAAAAAATAAATAATAACATAACACACTTTCTTTTATATCAACACAAAATTTTAAAGAAGAAAAAAAAAACCTGAGATCAATCGAAATTATTGTACTTTAGTACTAAACCATGCTCCTTCCTCCCCCTTCGTCTTTATAACTAACGATAAGGTAAACATCAAACTCATAATTTCCTCTACAAACTAACACAAACAAAGAAGAGGATATACAAAAATAAGAATGGCTTTCCAAAGTAATTCTTACACCATGCCAGAAATAATGATCGGACATGATCCAATGCAACCGTCCTCGGCCACTGCTCCTCTTCGTCGTGGATGGTGGTCACGGCCAATAGTGACATATCCAGCAAGAGATGGTCCTAAACCTAGTTGCACGGAAAATACGGCTTGTCTTACACCCTTTTGCGGCGCTGCATTCACCTTCATCGCCATATTCGTATATATCTTTCACTACCTCGACCATCCACACCTCAACGCCAAGTTCTCCATATAGATTTAGAATGTGTCGTATATTATTAAGAGAGTAATGTACACATATTTATAGAGATACATAGAGGAGACTAGGTTAAACTAATTACATATTAGATCCTTAAGACTTATGTATTTACATTGTCTATACGCTCCCTCAATATGGAGGAACTTGTGTTACTCCAATCTTGGATGATGCAGAAAAGTGACGAGCCCGAGAGAGAGGTTTTGTGAGGGAGTCCGCAAGTTGATCATGAGTGGAGACATGAGAGACTCGGAGTGCACCTGATTGGACTAGGTTGCGAATGAAGTGGTAGTCAACGGCTATATGTTTCATGCGAGAGTGGAAGATTGGATTTGCGCAGAGATAAGTGGCACCTACATTGTCACAGTAGATGACCGGAGCGATTGGAAGATGAATGTGAAGCTCCATGAGAAGAGAACAGAGCCATTGTATCTCGGCTGCAGTGTTGGCAACAGAACGGTATTCGGCTTCTGTGGAGGACCTTGCGACCCCACGTTGCTTCTTAGACGACCACGAGATTGGATTACGACCCATGTAGATGATATAAGCATTGGTGGATATACAATTATCAGTGTCACCCGCCCAGTCTGCGTCTGAGTAGGCATGTAGCGTAAGAGGCGAGTTACGGTGAATAAAGATTCCATATGTGAGTGTCCCGTTGAGGTAACGTAGAACCCGTTTGGCGGCTTGCCAGTGATTTTCCGTGGGCTTATGCATAAACTGAGAGAGACGATTAACAACATAAGCAATATCCGGTCTGGTGAAAGATAGATATTGTAGGCTGCCAACGACAGAGCGATACTCGGATGGATCATCAAGTTGTGTGCCGCCGTGTAGTGTTAACTTCGGATACGTGGGAAGAGGTGTTGCGACAGGCTTGGCGTCGGACATGTTGAGTTTTGCAAGAAGATCTATGATATATTTGCGTTGGAGACAAAAACCCTAGCTCTAGGTATTGATATTCCAACGACGATATATTAAATATTTAAAGTTTCGTCATATATATTTTGATATGAATGTTTTGTCATGTATTGATCTTAGCTCTAAGCAATGGTTTAATCTGTCTATGTTCACGATCACGACTGGGTCGTTTGCAGGTTTTCTATTTACTACGGAGACAATGAAACTGAAGTGAGGGTTGGTCCCTTAAATACTGCCCTATTAAATACTTCTCACAAACCCATGTCTCTAAGTCATACGGCTTTCTCGGTGAGTTTCGTTGTGGAAGATAATCCAAACGACGTCGTTTTTGAACAGTTAGATATTAAATTAAGGGCGACGCATAAGGTTTACGTCGTTAAAAACGTTGATGACGCTGGATATATTGCTATAACGTGTCTTAATCTGACCCGAAGCCATGAGAACGTTGAGAAGATTCAGTGTCACTCTTCTTTCACAGGATTGAAGGCTTTGACTGAAAAGCAATTCTAAGCATTTTCATATATTCTTTTTTCTATTTTTTTGGTTCTGTTTACAACTCTATACAGTATCCAGATTTTTTCTTTTTTCCTTCCATATAATTGTGTAAACTATATTTATCTGAATGCCTCCTAGAATGCGAAAAACAACTTTAACAAAAAGAATGGAAAAAAAAAAAAAACTCCATTGTCAATACTCGATTTATAAGTATTGATAAATAAATAGTGAGACCTTAATTATCGCTTTTAAGTTATAACCAAATAAAGAAATACTGTTAACATATTAATTTCGTAAGTGGTTCCGATCTCGGCGTTTAAAATAAAAGTACTTCTGATATCCTTTAAGGCTTTAACTCCTTTTTTTTATGTTAGAACATCCTCATCGATTGAATGTGCTGAGTAGGTATCTCACAAATATAATATTAATATTTTTATCAAACATTTTATTATATATTTAAATTTTAAATAATAAAATGTTTGTACCAATCATAAATCTGCATGGTTCAATGCAGATTTAGTAATTTAAACTCTTTAAAAAAAAAATTGAAAAGTTCTTAACGTCTTATTTTTAATTTAATTTAATTCAGTGTCAATAGGATAAGCAAATCATTTAAAACTACGAACTATGTATTTATCAATATTAATCATTAATTTTTGTCAAAAACAATATTAATAATTAACTAAAGTAGATAAAGAAGAACCCCTATTATTATATAAAGATTTCCCTTAGATTGAGCCAAACACTATATAATCTTTTCTTTTTTCATCAGGAAGTGTTAAACTTCCGTAATGTCAAGTTCTCGATGTACCTCTTGTGGTCTCATTCACCAACATGGCCAATGTCACCTACAAACTGCATCAACTACTTTTTCCGACGAGCCCTTCGAGATTACTCCAGCTTATTGCTGCTATACGTATCTTACTATCATTGCTGGCTTCTTGTTTTGTACTTTCTGGCCTTTAGGTTTAATCACACTAATTCACGACAAAGATACATGTTACGTGGAGCTTTTTGCCAATTCCGTCTCCGTCTCAAACGTTTCAGTCGTTGATTGGAGGATCGATTTTGTAACGAGGAGTCCAGTCACCGGCTGTAAAATCTCTCTACATTCACTCAGTTCACGTTTACTCCGTGGCGGCCAAGTTATCTCCAATTCATCAGCTCCGTTTTCGAATTTTTTCGGACATTATGTGGACGGAGACAAAGCAAGTGTTGTTTTCGAGAAGGTTGTGATGCCTCATGCCGGAAGTTATTGGAGACATGATTTGGGATTTTCATGTTGAGATCTTGTCTGGAGTACATACAGATGTTAGTCGAGTAAACGGTTTTGTTCTGGCTTCTTGTCCCAATATTCCGGTGAAATTCACGACGGATGCGGAAGGAAAGGTGATGGGATCGTTGTTTGGAAATATGAGACGGTGTGAGTGTCAACTCGCGCATAGCTTGGATTCTTCCGTTTAGATTCTTAATTTTCTCCGATCTTGAATCTATGATATCTATTACGTACTGAGTGTTTGTTGGATTTAGTTTTTTTCTTTTCTTTTTTTCTTCCGAATTTGATAATATAAGATGGGATATTAATAAGTACATTGGTTCATCATCTATGATTTATATAGACCTATAAAAGAAAGGAGAAAACCACGTGGCTATATTGTTGTTATTCATATTTTTACGCCAGATATTATAGCTTTTTCACAACTGTTTTTCTTTCTTAATTGCGTTTAAATAGAATACAACTAATTATACTGAAAACCAGGAATAAAAACAAATTGGATATATTGATTTCTCAATGTCAACTCTTTTTTCTTTTTTCTTTTTTTTTTCTTTTTTTTTTTTGACGTCATGTCAACTCTTTTTATAAGAATATAAATTTTACTGGGAATATATTTACCAAATGGAACGGTTTACAATACAAGTGCTACCGCAACAGAAATTTTAAAAATGGCAAAAAAAACAGATAAGAATATAAATTTTACTGAGATATTAATTTCTAAATTTTAGTAAATCTATATTATTAATTAGTTGACGACGCTAGAAACGCTTTCTTGATGGCACCTTGTCCCGATATTCCGGTGAAATTCACGACGGATCCGGCGGGTAATGTGATGAGATCGTTACTTGGAAATACGAGACGGTGTGATTATTTATTCCGGTATAACGATGTTCCTTCCAATAGGATTTATAGTCTTCACCGATCATGATGTTATTTATTTTTGTTTTATTTTATTAGCTTGATTTCAGAAAATAAGATGGGATGTTAAGCACATGGTTGGCATCGTTATAATCTATAACTTTCTCTTTTTCTTATTTCCAGAAGTTAAAATTTAGGATAGACTACGAAGAAATTTATAAAAAGTGTCATTCTAGAGTTAGACATTGAATGTATACATTCTCAATGAAATTTTAAAAATAAATTTCTAATTTATTTTTATTCGAATTTTAAAACATGTGTATTTATGTTATTATTATAAAGGTAAATTAAATAGAACAGATTTGTATTTTAATTTTTTTCTTAATTTGTGTGAAATGAGTGCATAAATAAAGATGATGTTATAAATCAAATAAGAAAATAAAGATATATAAATAAATAAATAATCCATGTTAACCGAAAGAAAGAAGATGGACTTGCTAATTTCTCTTAATTAAATGATAGCAAGGGTCCTTCAACGTTTTGAAAGAGGAATGACATTTTATCTTCTGATCACCGAGAGTCAGATCATGACACCTGATATCGAAATGTCCATATTCATCTCCAAACGCAGCAGGATGCTTCTTCTTCGCACTAAGTTTCATGTCCAATTCCATAACTCTTGGATC
This sequence comes from Barbarea vulgaris, assembly GCA_963667165.1. NCBI lineage: Eukaryota > Viridiplantae > Streptophyta > Magnoliopsida > Brassicales > Brassicaceae > Barbarea > Barbarea vulgaris. The sequence continues at coordinate 19,620,283 of OY763891.1, read as the reverse complement.
GTCGCTTTGATGATGATTACTCTCCGTTGCTAAATCCACCGAGAAACTCTTGAGGCGGCCACGTGAATCAAGCGTGTGCGAGGTCTCCAATACGGCGGCGTTTAAAGAACCTAGCTTGGCGTACACGTCATCGCGGTTGTAGAAGATAGGGCACCGTGAGTCCGGGGTTTTCACGAGGACATCGACGTGCAACGTGGCGGGCGAGGAAGGAGACACGGATATAGATTCGACGGAGAAGTTGACGTTGCAAGGATATAGAAAGACGAAGAGGACGATGGCATCGGCGGCTATGAGTGTGATCAGGGCACATAGAACGGGTTTATAACATATAGCTGATTTCTCATCTTGAGTGAGTTCTTTATGACGAAGGAATAATGAATGTAATTGTGACCGTGATGGAGGAGGAGGAGGAGGATCAGTGGCGGAGGACGGTGGCGTTGGGAACTCGGTTACTATTTCTAGCGGCCTGTTAGCCATTTTTTTTTTTTAGGGTATGGAGTAAAGAATGATTTTGATGTGATCCTAAATCTTAATTATTCAAATATAAGATGCAAGAGAAAGAGGGTAGGCAATATTTACTAGTGGATTTTATTTAGGAAAATCTTTTGTTTTTGCTTTTTGTCTTTTAAGATTTCTGTGAGTGGAAATGAAAAGTTTGTTATGATATTTGGGGGTTTGACTAAGTAATTAGTTAGAAAAACAAAATAAAAAAGATTTGAAAATGTATAATACGAATTTCTAGCTAGTTTCTTTATTAATTAAACTAAATTGTTTTCTACTGAAAATTTTAGTTGCAAAATGACAAGCTCTCTTTGTGCCTCTTGTGGTCTAAGGACAAGACACTGCTTATGTCATCATCAGCAACCTTCAACCGGCGCAAGCGAACACGGCGACGACAACAACAACGGAGAAGGAGAAAGACCGTTCAAGCTAACACCAGCCTCCTTCTGCGTTTTCTACCTCATATACACTGTCGCAACGTTTGGAGTATATATCATGATGTATATGAGTACACGGTTTCGTAATATCCATGGATATTATTGTTACTTGGAGGTCTTTGCTGACTCTTTCTCCGTCTCAAACGCCACAAACGCAACCGCAACCGCTGATTGGAAAGTCGGGTTTACAACAAGGAATCCAGGTAACAATTGTCAAGTCTCTCTCCACACAATCAGATCGCATCTCTTCCGCGGAAACAAGTTTATCTCCGAGTCATCCTCTCCTAATTATTACGGTACGGTTTACTCGTAACCGGAAAACTCAATGATTTACCACTTCCGTATGCCGTTTTCAAAACGGTTGCAACGCCCCGTAACGGCGTGGTTTGGGATCTCCGGGTCGAAGTTTTATCTAGCGTTAAGATAGAGGGTCGAGCCGGTCATGGAGATGGTTTCTTGATCGTGACTTGCGGCGATATACCGGTGAATTTCACGGCGGATCCGGCTGGAAATGTGAAAGGATCGTTGCTTGGAAATATGAGGCCGTGTGAGTATGTAGTCAAGGAGGAGTATTCGGACATATGCTTTTAGATTTTATCTCCTATCATGAATCAGGTGATCTCTTTTAGAGTGTTTTGCTTTAGCCAGTTAGAGAATTTGTTTACTTCTGTTTTATTGGAAAATAAGGATAGGATTAAGCACCTGGTTATGGTTACTCTTTTTAAATGCAAAATTTACATATTATTTATGCCATCTATATATCTTTTTCATCTCACTTAATATTGAGAAATTCAAGGATTGGAGAAAATGTTATGTTCACTACATTATAGGGATGTGATAACATTTTGAGTTAGGATTCATATCTTCACAATCTAAGCTTTGGAATAATTAAGTTTTTGAACCGCTGTCAATTAGGATCTCATAGCCCCAGGTGATTTAGTTTTTTTTTGGATTTGACTCGAAAAAAATGGAACGGCCTTGTTTATTTGTTAAGTGGTTTTCATGAGAATTTTTTGTTGTTACAAAGCCCAAGCCTAACTGCTTTGTGAAATTGCCTGTTGACCAGTTCTACAAAATTAACAATCAAAACTTTTAACAGTACAATTTTCAAGCAGTTGGTACAGTTGGAAAGTTTTAATAAGTTTGAGTTTTGAGGATCCTTGAAAAGTTTAACGAAGGTATATGAACCGTAATTAGTCACATCACATGGTTGCATAGATAATTCGATACTATCAAGCAGAATAAGTTTGTGTGAAAACATGTGATCTTTATATAATACTTAGATTTATTTGTTTCTTTATTCCTAACTAAAAATTATAAGAAACTGCCTTATGTAGGTATAATCGTTTTTCATTACAATTAGAAACTCTCCTTCTATGTGTCAGCATATGATTGGTCTAGATAAATTTTTTAAAAAAATTTAATTATATAATTATAATATATTAATTAACTATGTATTAAAGACTGGGGTAAAAATGATGTGGATGCTCTAAGACTCAGTTATGAGATGCGGTGGTTTGAAGGTAACTCGGCCTTCAAGTAATACTCAGTTATGAGCATGCTTGATTTCTGATTGCGTGTAGGTCACATTGCGGAGTTGATTGCACTTTTAGTAACCATGTCTCTCTGCATTTTTGTACTCCCTCTGTTCCAAATTAATAGAAGTTTTGAGTCAATTTTCTTGTTCTATTTTATTAGATGTTTTGTTAGTTTTTATGCAAACTTTACATTTTGATTGGCTAAATAAATTTTAAATAAAACATTAAATGATAATTTTGTAAAAAAAAGTAGGTTTCTTAATATGTGTGCTTTTAACCAAAACATCTATTAATTTGGAACAGAGAGAGTATCATTTAGTAGGTCCGTTTTGTTTCTTCGTTTTATTGTGTTAGTTCTGTAGTTTTTTCGGTCTTTTCGTCCTTTTTGTCCTCTATATAATTTATGTTAAAAATTAAAAAAAAAAACCGTATGAATCTTTAACATTTTCATTAAAAAAAAAATGTAAAGATGATTCGTCTTCCATCTCCAAAGTGCTTTTCGTGGTAATTATTACCAAAAACTGAAAAAATGTATTTTCTTTTTGCTAAGAGTTGATAAGGACTAAAAACAGCTTTTCCAAATTTTGCATAAAGTTAAAAGTGAGCTCAAAAAAAAAAAAAAGGGTGTCATAGGTGGGTGATAACTTAAAAAATATGGTTTCAAATAGAAACATAGTATTAATTAATAATTACGATACATTTAACCACAATGCTCCACTTACATAAATATCCCTCAAAACTCCATTACTAAGCTTCCAATCTCTTCACCCACCAAAGAAAACAAACAAAACAAACAAATCTCTCTGCAACCAAAACGCTAAACGCCACCAAACGTTACAATGACAGAGAAAGAGTGCGACCAACACGACGAATATGAGGAGATGACAAGGAAACGCATAGTATGGGCATTTCTGGGCCTAATCGTTGTAGTCGCGTTTGTGGTTTTCTTGGTGTGGGCCATACTTCACCCGCACGGACCGCGTTTTGTCCTCCAAGACGTGACCATTTACGACTTCAACGTCTCTCAGCCAAATTTACTCACTTCAAATCTGCAGGTCACTCTCTCTTCTCGCAACCCAAATGACAAGATCGGAATTTTCTACGACCGCCTCGATATCTACGCTTCATACCGCAACCAAGAGGTACCGTTTTGCGTTTGTGATATCCATGTTGGTTGGTGTAATGTGTTATCGACCAGCAGATTTTAGTATGTTTTAACGTTGAAACCACAAAATCTGGCCCATTTTAACGTACGTCTAAAAATTATAAGAATCAAATTCGATTTCACTTTTTTTTTTTTTGAGTAAAGTTAGATATTTTCATCATTTTGGATTTATATACAAAATGTGCAATATTGAAGAACCAATACCAAAATCTACAAAATTCGTATACTACTTGCAGAACTAATCATCTTTTATTTTCTTTATTAAAATGTTACTTTTAATTATGAGCTTATTCACGAGTAACTGAAGAATATATATTTATTTACGTACAAATGTATTGATATATTCAACTTTATTTTTAACTGGCAGGTAACAGTGGCGAGGCTATTGCCGACGACGTATCAAGGACATCTGGAAGTTACGGTGTGGTCGCCGGTTCTGATTGGCTCCGCCGTGCCGGTGGCTCCTTATATATCTCCGGCGTTGAACGAAGATCTAATCGCCGGGATGGTGCTTCTCAACATCAAGATCGACGGTTGGGTTAGGTGGAAAGTGGGCTCGTGGGTTTCTGGCGGTTATCGCCTCCATGTTAATTGTCCGGCGTACATTATCCTCGGCGGCCACTTCGCCGGCAGTAGTCCGGCGATCAAGTACCAGCTTGTTCAGCGATGTGCCGTTGATGTTTAAAATAAAAAGAAGAATAAAAAAAAAAAAAAGGAGGAATATTTTTTCTAGAGGAATAAAAGGTGAAAAAGTAAGTTAGAGCAATTTGTTGTTGATTTTAGCTTGTTAATTAATTTTTCTAAAGGCTAGTTAAACCTTTTCTTTTAATTAATGTCCAAGGTACTAAAAGCAGAACACATTAGTAAGATCAAGTGTTCCTTTTTACAAATAGTATAATGCTCGAATTGAGAGTAAATAATTTTTAGTTAGACAAACGTAAGATAAATAAATTTGATAATTTGGAACGAGATACTTTCAAGTACCCACGTTAAATTTATAAGTTTACATGGGGTTTAAGCGTATTGATAATATTTATATAATTTAATCCATGAATGTAATGAATTAGTTGACATTTTTAGTAATCTGCAGCCTGCACACGAAGTTGTCAGGATAAGGCAAAGCTTACAAGGGTGGTTTTATTTTCTAGTTGGATATGAGTCACATGAAAACGACTATGTATCTGCTGGATATATGGGGAGTGCAATATTTTAAAATATATAGAACCCCAAAAATATATTTAAAATATTAATCTATAGATACCATAATGATTAGCAGTTGATATATTTATTTTTATATTGGATTAGGAATTTTTTAAAAGTTGTACTAAAAGATATTTTTGGTAATGATTCATGGAGACGTGACAAAATCATATATTCAAAGTTCAGTTTGTACTAATTATCAGTTCCTTTTGTTGTTCTTGGGTTTGTTTTGGATCCGCTGAATTTTTAGCTTCAGAGACTTTTGTCTTGTGTGAACTTGAGAGTGGATTTCTCGAGTAAAATAATTTTTATATGTTCAGGTTTAAATATGATTATCTTAGTTTCTATTCCAGTTTGCAGACATTGTTAGATTTATTATTAACTAAACCGTGATTTACAGTTGACAAGGGGGTGCTAAAACGAGTTTGTAATACTTTATACAAAACTCAGAAGTCATAACATGTAGTTAATTATATTATATACTCCGCAATAAAAATGTATGCATGGTCTTTGTGGATAATTTAATCCTGAAGTATCATAATATACATATACCAAGTTATCAACTGAAAAAGTCAGATATTCTTTTATTGGATTTTCAAAATCTCCACAAAAGAAACTCCAAGTAAGCTACAGGGAAGATTCTTTAGTTATGTATGTATAGTCGTGTAGATGACTTAATACATGTGAAGTTGTGAAATCATCGTCGTGTTTGTGACATTTGCACGCCTTATGGTGTATGTAGCGTGAAGCACAATAATCCTTATTTTTTCTTTTCAAATTTTATTCATAAAACTAAAATTTCCCAACTTTTGTGATTTTATAAAAGGTTGGTTTACAGATTCTTAAAGCAAAAAGAAACTGATAAACTACTTTAGATAATATTCGTCAACAAACTTCTTACTTGCCGCGTGCTATTGTTAATTTAGTGACGTTGCAACCACTCTACACTCATCTGTTAAGCATCACTTTTTTGAGCATCCATTGCTTTGTTTTCCAACTTTCCGAAACATTTATCCAAAAATCCTGAGAGCTAATGGGCTTTTTATGTCATTGGGCTGCTTAACCCAGAAAATGAGATACAATATTGTGTTAAAAAGTCTGTACATCTGAAGTATGCGATACGACGCCGTTGTTACTCGTTTGGACTGGAGAAGATTCTCTGCAAAGCGCTCTCTAGTGTTTGGTCTGAAATTCTTCAACTCACTATTCGATTTCTGATTTACTCTCTCCGATTAAAAAAGGTAAAATCTTTACACTTTCTGTTTCGTTGCCCGCCTACGCTTAATATTTCTGGCTACGGCTTTACGAATTATCGGTGCTTAGCTTAATTTTGTGCCTGATTTTTTTTTTTGGGGTATATTAGTGATAGAAATTGAAGTAAATTGGATAATTTGTTGCTTGTAAAAACAGAAACTATAGCATTTCTCTAAAATCAAAATTCTCTGATGATATCCTTAACTACTAGATATTCTCATCTGGAATATAATTGACTTGAATTCGTGGGTCATATAGATATGTGATCTTGTACTATATTTTTATGATTTTTTCGACATAGCGGAACAAGATAGCTCCATTTCACTGCTGAATTATGATAATTTGATTGATTTAGCATATGTTGGTTTGTTAATTAAGTTTTATGGAAACCCTTCATGGTCCTAAGGTTTAATACTTACTTATATTGTTCCTATAGAGAACAGAAAAAACTTCTTACTTTGGAGATGTTTGCAATATTGGTGTGAATGTGTTTTTTTAGATTGTCGATTGTGTTAAGCCCAAAATGCATCTACGAAAGGGTTATGCTTCTACCACTTATAGCAAAATCATCAAATGAAAATAGATGATTTATCTTCATGGGTTTGGACAATGTGATCTTTACTGTTTCATTACTCTTATGCATGAATTATATCGGTTTTTGCAAGATGGGTAACAAAGCTACAACGGTTAAAGAAGAACGTGAAGAGATCCACTTGAAGATTGTACCTCCATTAGACAGAGTTTTTTTGCGTTGGCTTGCAAGAGATCTCCAGAGAGTTCATGGATTCAAACCGAAGAACAACACTCGTGCCATCACTCCTCCAGATAGCTACATTGAGTTTATGCGGTTGAATGGATCGCTTCATGTTGATTTAGATGACCCTGATCTTGCCCATCTGTTCAAGTAAAAATAATGTTCTTTTGGTGTCTGTGTTTTAAGCTTTCAAAATCTTATTAGTATATCTGTTTCTGCAACATACTTAAACTTGTGTTTTGAAAATTCGTTTACAAGTAGTATATATTAGTATTCTATAAATTCGTCTATAAATGAGATATGAGAGTCTCTGTGTCTGCATTCAGATAACACATGTTTCTGATTGGGGTCTTGGTGCTATGATTGGAACCGCTAGGTCTCGAGGTTCCACATAAAAGTTATTAAATGATTAGACACTCATGATCATCACAATTTTCATTATACCTTACCATTACCACTACCAGTGACCAAATTCCAACAAATACAACTCCAACATTTCTACAAAACGAATTCCAAATCTGAATTGACCATTTTTCAAAATAATTAGGTCCTTTTTTTCTTCAGTCAAAACATAAATTGGTTTATAATGTTCCTCCTCTGTTTCTGAGTTAATTATTTTATCAAAATTGATGAATGATCTTGAGAGAATTTTTAATTTAGAGGGGCTGGTTTGGTTTTTTAGTCACTGTTTCAAGAAAATTATTCTATTAGTCTTCTTTTTTTTTTTTTTTTCATAAATAATCATATTTTCATTTATGCATTTTTGGCTCTTCTACGAATATTTATTCAAGAAAACATATATGTTTGACATGTTTTGACGATAACTGTTCACGCATAACACGTGTAACAGATACAACAGTTTGATGGAAAATTATGCTCCAAATTTAATATGAATAAATCCAAAGATTACTTTATACATTTTCTCAATAAAACTGTATCCAAAAATTAGTTAAATTCATAGCTTTATAAACTTCGTTGACCAAAAAAAATAAACTTTACTAATTAGATATAAATAATTTTTATATATAGATAAAAAAAGAGGATTAATTTGTTGAGATATTGGTAAAGAGTAAAAAAAGATTGTGTACAAGTGCGCTTCCCTCCACATCAGTATCTGAACCAAACGCAACTCATTCCCTCGTTTTCTTCTTCTCTTCCACCGTCTCTTTTTTTTTTTTTTTCCTTCTTTAATCCTTCTTCTTCTCCTCTCCCGCTTTTTTTCGATTCGCCGATCTCTTCACATTCTCTTCCCGGAATCTCCGTATTTCGCGCCTTAGATCTGCTTCCGGAAACCTATTGAGATCTCCTCTTACCGGAGATCCGAATTTCTTGAGATTTCCCCCCGAGAATTTTCGGTTGCTTTTGCCGTTTCTTTTGGGGGTTTCGCTATTAGATTTCTCGAGATTCGTTCTCATGTCTGATTCTCAGCAGCAAAATTCTTCTTCTAAGCGGCATCATCATCCTTCTCTGTCTTCTATGAAGCCTCCGTTAGTTGCTCCCGGCGAGTATCACCGGTTTGACACGGCGGAGACTCGCGGAGTTGAAGCTGCTGATCAGGTCTCTGAAGCGATTGTTATCAAATCTACTGTAAGTTCTACTGTCAATTTTGCTTGTGAATTTTTATGTTACAATTCTCGTGTGTTCGATTTTTGAAGCTTGATTGTATTTATTGTGATGATATCGTAGCCTGAGATTTTGATGAGAATTGTGCTTCGGATCTGTTTCCGGCGGTGTAATTGCGTTTGGCCTCCTTGATTAGACTCGTTCGTAGTGTATGGATTTAGCATTGCAAGTTATTATCGCCTTTTGAGTAGTTTTAGTTGCTGGACTAGGGTTTTGGTGTTTCTGTTCTTTGCTATTTAGAGTAGATTTATGCTTTCTTGTTTCGGTTGAGTTAATTTGGCATTTGGAATGTTTGGTTTGCCTATGGTTTTAGATTCAGCGAACTGACACTATGAAGCTAATATGATAAGATTATAGAAATCAAGCTTGGAGGTTTTGTGGTAATTCAGTGTTATTAAGTGTTGTTAGCTTCTGTTATGCATTCACCTGTTGAAGCTTTTGTTTTCGTATTTGATGTGTTTTAACTGTTCAATTTTGGTGCCTTTAATGGCAGCTGAAGCGTAAGACAGATATGGTAAACCAAATAGCTGAGCCCAATGAATTGAATACCGGTGTTCTCCAAACACCTGTATCAGGGAAGGGAGGGAAGGCCAAAAAATCTTCTAGGTCGGCGAAGTCCAATAAATCTGGAACGCTAGCTTCTGGTTCTAATGCAGGTGAGTTTGGCCTGAATGCTTTGTGTTTCCTTTCTATTTACACGAGCGACTGTTTGTAATCCAATGATACATATGTGCTCATCTGAGCTAAACCCTCTTTATTGGTTTCATTGCAATGGAAGAGAGAATGGAATCAATGCAATGTAGTGAGAAGGATCTTTTGTGTTGGCAGGTTCTCCTGGAAATAACTTTGCGCAGGCTGGTACTTGTCGATATGATAGTTCGCTAGGTAATAACTTATTCCACAAACTAATGTTTGAATAAAAGTAGTTTTGGATTATAAGCCTTTTTTAATGATATACTCTGCTTCAGGTCTTTTGACAAAGAAATTTATCAGTTTGATAAAAAAAGCAGAGGATGGTATTCTTGATCTGAATAAAGCAGCTGATACTTTAGAGGTGACATGTTCAAACTCTTAACTACCCTCTTGATGTATTACTTTCTGTCAAATCTTAACTTTGAGTTCCTGTTGATTCAGGTACAAAAGAGACGGATATACGATATAACCAATGTGTTAGAAGGAATAGGTTTGATAGAGAAGACGCTCAAGAACAGGATTCAGTGGAAGTAAGCATGTATTCCGACTGTCAGATCTTCTATATCTTCCATTTGATGCCTCATGTGTGGGTTGACGATATCTTAAATTTTCTTGTCTGTGTTAGGGGTCTCGATGTCTCAAAACCAGGAGAAACAATTGAAAACATAGCTAACCTACAGGTATAGAACATGCCTATGTATTCCTTTTCATGTCAATAGCATGCTCCACCGCGAGCTATGTTATGCAATTCTCAGTATTACCATCAGTTTTGTTATTATTTTCATGTTAAGGGTAAAATTAAGCTTACATTGTCTTCTTAAACATTATATGAATCTGCATTAGTATGGTTCTTGTTATGCCTTTTTTCGAGGCTTAAATGTGTTAGGGTGTTAACTAGGATACGAGAAAATATACCACAAACACAAAAATCGGCAACATGTAACTACATGCTCTGTCTTGTAACCCTCTAATTAGCACATTTGAAAGACTGGCCCTGTTTTCTGATTCTCATTCAGTCTTATGACTGCAATATTTCTTCAGTCTCAGTCACCTGCATTGGGTTTTATATTCGGTTTATTCAATTCCCATTACCAGTTTAGTTTGACATTTAGTTATCCCCTTGTGCAGGATGAAATACAAAATCTCACTGTTGAGGAGGCAAAATTAGATGACCAAATCAGGTATTATCATAGATCATTTGCCTTTCCTTTTTTGCTGTTTTTGTATGTTGTTGAGAATCGACCTTGGTTGCAGAGAATCACAAGAAAGATTAACAAGTTTGAGTGAGGATGAAAACAACAAAAGGTAAGCTTCTCTTGCTATTTTTCCTGGCAAAGGTACAATACAACATATCTATCTGTTTGTTCTGACTCTCCACTTTTTTAGATTTCTGTTTGTTACTGAAGACGACATAAAGAACCTACCATGCTTCCAGGTTTGTTTTCCTTCTAGTAATTACGTTTTACTCTTTACCTTTCATTCTGCTCACTGGGGAATCTTGTTTTTGTAACCTATCTTAGAATAAGACGTTGATAGCTGTAAAGGCACCACATGGAACAACTCTTGAAGTGCCAGATCCTGATGAGGTAAGCTTAAGAGTACACTTAACCAAACGAGCAATGCAGTGTCTGTAACTTTTTCCGTCTCTTATCCTGCCATTAATCAGGCTGGTGGTTATCCTCAGAGGAGATATAGAATAATTCTGAGAAGCACAATGGGACCAATAGACGTGTACCTAGTCAGGTAATCTTATCCTCAATCGTTATGTTTGCCATTGATGAATTTGTAAAATGAAAGTGGGGCTGACATTTATAATGTATTTTTTTCCCGTAAGTCAATTCGAAGAGAGATTTGAGGACATTCCACAAGCTGATGAACCGTCAAATATTCCATCAACTTCTGGTCTCCCTGAGAACCAAGATGTAGCGATGCCAATGGAAGAGGACAGCACCGACAGAAACATGGAAACACAGGAACTTAATGATACTCAAAAAGTTTACACCGATATCGAATCTCAGGACTTTGTCGATGGTATCATGAAGATTGGTCCTCCAGATTTGGATGTAAGTCCCGACTTCTTCCTCAGCTTCAAATAAATTCACCACATACATAATGTTCAGTCTGGAAATATCAGAAAGCAACATATAGCCACGATAAATGATCGAAAAAAGATCATATATAGAAAATTATGCTCGGCTTGCATATATAAAAGTGAAAGTTAGATTTTCAAAGCTTAATTCATTAATTATCTGCATGTTACATTATGTACAGATTGGTGTAGATTACTGGCTTCTATCAGAGGTTGGTGAAGTGAGTATCACAGACTTGTGGCCAAATGAATGTATCCTTTGATTTCTGTCACTTTCTCTGCTTTGATTGAGCTTTTTGAGTTTGTTCCTCCCCAAATATTAAATCTGTTTTGGAGCTCCTTGACTTCTTTACCATTAGCTGGATCAGACTGGAATCAGATGGTTACATTTGATCAAGACCATGCTGGACCGAGCAACACAACATTGGAGCAGCCACAAACTCCAACGAGTCCAACACCAGAAGATTCCACTGCTACGAAATCATCCCCAGGTAGCTGAAGTTACCACCATACCACATTAGAAGCACCATCATATATCTGTACATAGAATTTGATTTCGGTGAATCCAGGAGAGTTATGTTGTATTTGTATAGTAGCTGCATTGCGTTATCATAGATTAGACATTGCAAAATAAAACTAGAGAAACCAACCAACACTTCGTTGTATCTTTCTTCTATTTGTTTTTAGCTTCTCGGCTTACATAGAATTAGCCTTAAGCCTTAACCCATTGATTTCTTAAAATTGGTCTTATTCATGTGAAAGTGCAAAAACCTTTTAAGAGTTCTAGTCGGGTGCTTAATAAGCTTCCAAATGTTCACTGCCGAGTCGAAACCAAATCGTATTTCGGTTTAGTCAGTTAGTTCAGTTAAACTGGTTTCCAGTATCAAATTATTATTATTGTTTGGTTTGATTCTGGTTTGAGTGATTTCATTCTGGTTCGAATTGGTTTATATGTCTAGTCACTCCCCTAATTATGAAAGTAAAGAGATACACGATACGATAACACAAGAGGTAGTTTCTTACAAATGATAGCAACTATAACTTTGAATTCACCTCAATATCGAATTATTTTTTCTTAAAAAAAGAGATTGAAATCCATCAAAATTGTGCATCTCCAAAGCAATGAGCAATGCTGAATCTCCAAGCTAAGTTTAAAAAAAAAAAAGGGGTCCTCTTTTACCAAACTTTTCCACACCAACATCCTCACTCAATCATCTCAACTTGTTTAATTTCTTTCCCTCTTTGTAAACAAAATGCCTTTGTAAGCCTTTTAACAAAAAAAAAGATGCCTTTGAAGAAGAAGATGAAGTATACACTCAAAACCATATTCAAACCCATTTGTATGGCGTGCGGTTGTTGTTGCGGCTCTACTGTCCCGCCTTCTTCTCAGAGCCACTACACCCCGGGACTACCGGTTTCTCCCACGGTGTTACGCAGTCCGTGTCCTAAGATCGATGAGAGCGTCGCGATGGCTAAGGAATCACTCAATCCATTTGAAGATTACAAGAAGTCGATGAATCAAATGATCGAGGAGAGATATATCGAGACAGAAGATGATCTTAAGGAGCTTCTAAGGTGTTTCTTGGACATAAACCCTCCTCCTCACCACAATCTCATCGTCCGTGCTTTTGTCGACGTTTGTTCACATCTCAAGCCACCATACGACCGCCGTGGGAAGTCACTAGGGAGATTGCTTCGTCTATATGTTAACAATCCTCTTGATAATAATCATGGTGACTCATACCAAACCTCTTCATTGAAGAGGAGGGACTGATTAATATTCTTATGCATCTCTATATATATATATATATATATATATTACAATATTGTAAATAATTTGATTTTAATATATTTATTTTTATGATTCCATGCAACTTGTATACAAAGACTGTATGTGAACCATTAAACAGAAAAGTAAAACAAAAAAATCGAAGATAGGCATTCTGTTTTTCAATTTCAATAGAGGATAAGTGAATTATGGTTTACAAAATTTTCCGTGTGGATAACTTCAAAGGCTAGCTTAAACAAGGGATTTCAAAATCAATTTTCTGATAAATTGTTTCCCTTCCGGTTATGATTTGGTTAAACGAGGGTATGAATAAATTAATTTTGATTTCCACTGTATAAATAATGAACTACAATAATTAGTTGACTTGATCAAATTCAATTCCCAAAAAAAACCATCAAAAAACCTCTAAACCGTACAAAACCCCGGCGTGCTTCTCCGCGCCATCCTTGAAGAAGTACAAGTCCCTCATCCTCTGAAACGCCTGCCACGTCAGCAAACTATCTGAACCGGCCTGATGACATTTCCCAACCGCCCGGTTAACCTCAAGCGACCGAGCCACCCGGTCCAAACCACCGTACAATCTCTGCTCACAAAACCTCATAATGTGTTTCACGTCATAAACTCGCTCGCCAAATAACGCTCTGAGCAACTGGAGAAACTCACCCAACGCGCTCGGAAGCTCCCGGCGCGTGAGGATCTTCACAAGGTAACCGAAATCGTACGCGCTGTGAAACGTCACCCAGCTCACCGACTCGTTACAGATCAATCCAGAAGACATCATCAGCTCCGCGAACCTCTCCGATTCAACACCTTCGTGACGGTTACGCTCGAAATCGATCCCGTGACGACGGAGTAGCTCGATTGAATCCGGAGCGTGTGGATCACGCTCCACGTCGAAGTCACGGAAATTGAACTCCCAGATGAAACGACGGCCGTCACCTTCACCGAGATCAGGGAGGTTTCCTTGGGCGTCGGAGAGAGTGAGACCGACTTGGATGAGGCTGAGAGCGTCGACGTTAGCTTTGAGAAGATTGTAGAGATAAGCGGGATTTCCACGGCGGAGAACGGCCAGATCCGCCTTGAAAATGACGCCGGGAAACTCAGTGTCCATGGAGATGAATGGATAATCTTCGACGATCCCGCTGATCAGGTCAAACTCCGATTCGAGATTATCAGCCCAAACCTCACGAATCACGACTGATCCGCCGCTAGGTTTGTGTTTCTGATCGGAGAGATCTGCATCTGAATTGATCATAGTTTCTGCTTTTAGGTCTTCTTCTTCTTCTTCTTCGTCGTCGTCTTTGAAAAGTCTATGTTTTATCTTAATTTGGTATTTGCAGGTTTGGATTACTTATATATATATATATATGGGGATAGAGGTGTATGTAAGAGAGTGAAGGGTTCAGAGGAAGGAGACGAGAACAGAGGAGAAGTAGAAAAGTGTGAGAAACGCGTGGTGGGGTCGCTTTGACTCACTGTGTCTTGACTCGGTCTAAGGTGGCTTCTTTCATTGTATTTGTATCCAATTATTGCACTCTTAATAAGTCAGTGGTCGTAACGATTTATATTTATTCAACTCTTTTAGAACCAATAGAAATTAAATGTATTTTACGACCACTGAACTTACGAGGAATAATGGTATTTGCCGCCATTGACATTGAATATCTAAACGCATTTAAAAGAGAAACTGCTCACTGAGGTGGCACAAGAATCATCACTTTGTTTTGGTCAAATTTTTTATCTTTTTGACTAGATGACCAGAACCATAATTTTGCGGCTTATTTCTGGCTCATGGTCAGGTTAAGATTTGACTCACCTAATATATATAACTCAAAAGTTGTATTTTCTTTGGTATAATTTATGTATATTATGATGTAAAGATAGAAAATGAAAATTTATAACATATGGATGCTCTTAGGGTAAAAAAGAGAGAGGAATAAGATGTTGGTCACAACTTTGACAAAGAAAAATGCGAGGAACTTCCTCATTGTGTTGAACACCAACACATCTTGTGTGTTGCCATACTTCACAAATATCACAACACACCATCCTCTCTCCATCTTCTTCCTTTGCTCCACACTCACACTCAATTCTTTTATCCTTCTTCTTATTATCATCTTCATAACACTTCGTTAGTTCAATGTTCATCATCATTCCTACATTCCCTTCTAACACCAATCCTTTATTCCCATTCATCGCCATTTGATCGACCCTTGTGATGATCTCTCTTTGACCATCCGCCACTGACTCCACCACCACGTCTCTTAGTTCCCAGTAGATCTCTCTAAACACTCTCTCTGCCTCTCCATACACTTCACTCCATGTTGCATCTTTGTTCACCACTATGCATTCTTGTGGAGGCATTACTATCTCGTTGTTATGATGATGACGTTTCCACGCTATCGTGCAGAATATTCCTAGTTTGTCCCCTCGATCCAAGTGATATGTTTTCGCCGATGTATCTTTAATGTAGTGATACTCTTTGATGAAGTACTTCGCGTCAAGGATTGCCCTTGAAGCCATTCCGATTTGGTTCAATATGCCTCCTATGGGACCTAACACTCCCTTGTACTCCATTAGAATGTGTTTGTAAAAATAAACCATGTCTTTCATCACTTGACCTCTTGTGATCTTATTGTGTCCGTTGGTCGTGGTCGTCGTCTTCCCCGTTGGATTTTGGTTTTGAAGGGTTATGTGTTCATTGTTACTACTTGGTAACAAATTTGATATGTCTTCCAAGCAATACTCTAGCACTTTCTTCACCGGATTTAGACTACGTCGGACCAAATAATTCCCGACCACCTGGTTCCCGAGCGACTTCAACACGAAATCAAGCAAACCGGTGTCCCCAATGTAGTTTCTTGCTGCATCCCTCACTTCTTGTCTCGATATCCATCGGTATTCAACTCTTTTTAATGACTCTATAACCACTTTGATAGCCATTTGGATCCGTTTTTGAGACCATCTGCAGTTGGTACTATCAATGGAGATGATTTGGTTTCGGGAGTTATTCATGTAGTTATCTCTAGGAAGACGTGAATGGAGATGAAGCATGAACATGAAGAGGTCACTGAGAGTGATCAATGGCTCGGTGGATAAAGTTTGGTACTTTGACAACAGGATTGGAGTTTCTCGGTTAAGGTTGGTTAGGTGATGGTTAAGCAAGCACAAGGGTACGTTACGGACCGATTCAAGTGCCTTCTCGTAAATCTTTTGCGTCACTCCGTATGTTCCTGATCCGAACCGGTAACCCCAACGACCAAACCATGGCTCTCCTTTTGCTACCCCATGCAGCAGCCTCAGCTCCATTCCTTTCTTGTGTGATGCATCGTTCAACCCTATTTTCCTATATATATAAAATATAAATAATTATAAACAATTTCAATCAAATGAATAAATATGTGTAAATCCCAATTTATAGCATTATGCTATGAAACATTGAAACTAATAGAATTGTGTTGAATGGTTTATACCATACGATATACAAATATAAAGGTTAGTACCTGGCTTTTAAACTGGTGCAGAGGCGGTCCCATAACTCCATGACTTGATGACCGGTTAAGTCGGAACCGGACTCAATGCCGTTGAGAGAGAGCAAGTGACCAAATCCGTTGGAGTGAAAGAAGCCGTGAAGGACATGGCCTTGAAGTTCCACGAGATGGGCTAGACTTTCTTTTTCGGGAAAAGCGCAGCCTCCGCCTTCCAGTTTTAGAAAGGCAGCCATTGTTTCCTTTGAAGGGATCACGAAATGGTACTTCTTGTTGCATATCATTTGGTTCCCCCAACCTGCAAAATTCCATACATACCAATACATAATATATATTTTTGATCTTTATATATGTACATAAATGCATCATATATGATTTTTCCTCCACATTTAGTTCTTTTTTCACTAAATATTTGTCTCTCAAATCTCTTCAGACTCTGGACCAAAACATAATTTTTACCAAGTGAGACTCGACCTCAAATCCTGCAGCGATGAACAGCATCTCTTTAATCGGTTCAACTATCAATACTTTTTTGTTAGCATGCATAGATATATATGCAACAAAAAATCCTTACATGTTGAAGTATAGGTCACTCTTATCAAATTTTTAGCTTATCATCTTAGTTGATACTTACGAAGGTATTAGCATGCATATATATATATGCAAGAAAAAGGTAAGTATACATAGAGAGACAAGTGAAAAGAAAGAAAGGGAGAGAGGACGTCACCAACATATTGGCAATGGTTGCAACGGAGGTTAAGAGAGGCTTCGATGGGCTCTTCGACGACAAAGAGAAGCACATGGAGAGGATTTGGGTGGCGATGAACCTCGAGCTGAAAAGACCAACTTCCCATGAGACCGGAGCTCTCAAAGTGACCAAACTCAAGTAGCTTCGCGAGGTTATCTCGAAAAGACAACTCGTTCATCTCAGCTGGATGTCCTGTCCCTCCGAACGTCTTCAGCCTGAAAACCCTACTTTCCCCTCTCTTCCTCTTCTTTGGAAGAGGCTGATGATCTGTTCGAATCAGATTGGACATCGAAATGGAACTTTGGTCTGGTCTTGAAAAGAGGGAAAATTATGGATTTGGGTTATGTATTACGTGGTTTGTTATAAGAAGAGGCCGATAAGTGTTGAGGAAGTGTGTGAGAAGGGTTTGGAGATATAGTAGTCATTAGGATGATGATCACACAATTAGTGCTTTGTGGTGAAAAGGATCAAGTGAGTGAGAGAAAGAGAAAGGGTAATTAAACTGTGATTTAACAATTGTTACTGTTGGATTGGGTGTTAGGTCTTGATATGTGCATGACTTGTAACATTTAACAACTTTTCTTTCTTAGCCAGAATACTTAATTAAAAACATTCGAACCTACACTGATTCCCAAATCTATCTTATAAAAAAATACTAGTATTCGAAAGGATTGATAATGTGTCTCCGCCATTAATTAATAGTATATGTACATATATACACATGTAGTATAAGTGTAAATATGTGGTAATTGGCATGCAAAAAGAGCGAGGGTGGGGAATGTCACGTGACTTGGGAACATAAGAAGATAATATAATAAAATAATGAAGACATGCATTTGAGCTTCCCACTTTTTTAAAGAATCAGATTAACTCTGTGTTCCGTCAATTTCTGTCATGAGCTACCTGTACCTCTATATGCCCTGATCATATCTATCATATTAATACACACACACACACGTGTGCGTGAGTCGAGGTTACTCTAAAAACTCATACTTTGTTACAATCTATAAAGAAATGTTTATATATATCTTTGACGAAAAAAAAAATGTATATATCCATAAATATTTTGAGCGGTTTACAAAATATATAATTATTATATTTGAAAAGTGAATTAAATGGTACAAATATCCAAAAACTTAGGATAACAAATGAAAATATCCAAAAATTTAGTTGAAAATTTTACTTAGCTTGTGCCTTGATGATTGCACATTGCAGTGATCAAATCAACTTTTGGGTTATATTACAGTCACTTTAGTGCGTCAAATCATTGTTTTCAGTGTTATTTTCTTTGGAAATTCAGATGATATATGATTCATATCCATCAAATTTTAATGTCTAAAATATAACGATCTGCCATGTTAACTATAGTTGCTAATAATGTTAAGACTTCGTATTTATAATAGAATTAATTAAAAATTTGCCACTATTGTAGCATGAATGTTCCATTTTTGCCATTTACTGTTGCAGTTTCCGAAGTTGCAACTCTCCACCATTGTAAAAAACTATTTTACCCTTCCATCAGATGCACTATTTTTTCCTCATTTTTTTTTTATTTTGTCCACGAGTTTTCGTAGATAAATTTATGTAATGTTTTTTGTCCATCAAAAAATTTTGTTTGGATAACTAAAATTTTTTGTTTGGGTTTTATATGTATAATTTAGGGTAGATTTTGATAATTGATTCAAACCTAAACACACAATGTTTGGGTTGTCTATTTATAATATAGGGTTTAATTTTGGTTTTGCGTTTTTTATGTATAATTTAAGGTTTAATTTTATGTTGGAGTAGTTAAAATATAATGCTTGGGTTCTCTAAGTATAATTTAGGGTTTAGTTTTGGGTTTGGGTTCTCTATTTTTAATTTAGGGTTTAGTTTTATGTTTGGTAGACAAAATTTATATAGAAAAAAATCCATGTGTTTTTGTGTACCAAACGTTTTTTTTTTTGCTATAAAGGTAGAATTGTCATGAACAGTACTATTTTCATCAGAAAAAATGGTTTTACTGTTGAAATGGCAAGATTCGAAGATTTATAAATTTTAATGGCAAATTCTGAAGTCTCTCTTTATAATAATATGTTGCATCTCTAGTTAATTGGTTAAGCTACTATCAGTTGTTCAATATATGTTTGAACTGTGGCAGCCACTTTTATCAAAAAAAAAAAAAAATTCTGGCAGCCACTAATATATAGCATAAAATTGATAAGTACATAGAATGAATAATTGTTGATAAAGTACTTTATTCATTGATTAGCTATTATCCCAATAGAAAATTATATAAATTGAGTAAATTAGAACCACAAAGACATAGTTTAGTAAGAAATGTTTTTTTTTTCAGTTTTGAAGATATATATATTTTTAAAGTATTTATGTTTTTTTTTTTGGTTTACCTAATTAAAATTGGTAGTAAATACACTTAAACAATACATCATGTTTCTTTTGATGGTTTAGAAAAGAACCAAACACAGGTAATGTTAAATCCGATATTAAAATAAAAACCAACATGCCTTTTTTTATTACTAGTAAGTTTAGATAAAGAGGAGTACTTTACTCATTTAGTGATCATCCATATGTTTTATTATCTTTTTTTGCAGTCAATAATAACCAAATTTTGTTTATTTTTTTTCTAGTTGTTGGTTCAAATTAGTTAGATAGCATCAATATGTTTGGTGATTAATTAACAACTAAAAAATTCAAATACTTGAAAGTTTAGCATTTTAATAAAGATTGGTGTTGAAGTTTTATACAACTAAGTAAACTCAGCTGTAATTGGAAAATTTTAGGGTGTCTGACTGAATATCTAATTTTTTTGTTTGAATTTTCTCAATCGAAAATTATATAAAAGAAATACATTGAAACACATCTAGACTATACCTGGTTTAGTAAGCACTATTTTAAGTCTTAAAGATCTTTTTTAAAAGTTTATATATATATATATATATATTTTTTTTTTTTTACTTCGTTGAAATTTATAGTATTGGTAAATCATGATGGAAATTTAAAAGATACACTTAGAGGATATACATGTGTTTCTTGGGAAAGGGACGAAACACACATAATGTTGAATCTGACATTAATTTGAAAACCAATATGGATTTTTTTTATTACTAAGTTTAGGTGAAGATTTTTCACATTTATAATAAGCACAACTCTTTTTCATGTTTTTATAACACAAGTAAACCAAACATATTTATTGTCTGATGTATGATGTGTATATATATGTCGTATATATTTCTCATTTAAAGCTGGAATTACTTAGTGCATAAAAAAGGAAAAACAAATAAGTCATTGTTCCACATTTTTCATATTAAACAAGTATTTATGTCATGTGTACATGTACATTGAACTTACAAGTCAACAAAAAACAAATTTCCATTTATAAAATTAAACATCTCAATATTCAAGAAATATCTAGCATCCAAAACGGAATATTATTTTTTTTTTTTTTGAAGTGGACACATCCGTGATCCGTCACTAATAGCCGGTCACAAATCTACTGATAACACAATTTTATGAAAGTTAAACGGTAAAAACAACATGTTCTTGCAAAATAAAAGAATATAAATTTTGATTTTATTAACATATCCGTTCATCGAAGATTAATTCTAACCATCAATATATGTGGTAACAAATTATGGAAAAATAAAATACAAAGAATATTCTTAATTTGATACCTTCTTCTTAATTAATTCATGTTGTTCTTGCTATGGTTTCCTGTGAGAAAATCAAGCAAAACATGGCTTTTGCATCTAGGGCATTTAGGGTTACTCTCTAAAGACATGATGATGTACATGAGACAATTAGGGCAACCAACGACCACCATTGATTTAGCCTCTCCTCTTTCACCTTCAGCTTCCTCCGAGCAGAACGATGACGATGAGCTTTCAATGGGCAAAGATGATGAATCCAACGATGGTGAAATATTTAATTTGAGATCAAGTTCAAGGTTACTCGCAGTTTCTTCTTGATTCATGTTTCTTGCTTTCCAAGAAGTGTGCCTATGTCGACAGAGTATCCACGAAAAGAAAAAAAAAACACGATAAAATTTTAACCGGGGTTTGAGTGAGAGAAAATTGCTAGTTTATAATATATATGATAAACAGTAGAACTGGTCAATTGAATGGCTAATTTGTATATATATATCAAAAAGTGAAGATGAAAATAACAATATTGCAATATATATAAGTACCATGAGAACAAATTAACCTGGATCTTGGTTTATTAGCTTACCTTGGTGAAGACTAGTATTGTTCTTGTTCTTGAGATTTAAAGAGAGAAAGTTTGACGTCTTCATGTTACTGGTTGTTGTTATATATAGATGATACACACAAGATAAGAGAGGGGTTTATTAAATGTATATTGATGGATTAATAGGATTAGTTTTATCTAGCTTTCAAATTAAATATTCTTGAGAAAATAATTATAAAGGGAGGTGTTTGTAGCCATAAATATGATTTGAAAATAATATGCAAAAGATTGAGTATATGACTTGGGCTTTGAAATTGCATTTATTAATAAATAGTATCTGGATAAATACAAAGGAGATATTTTTTATTCTGAAAACTGAAATTCAAATTTGTAAGGTTGTAATGTAGTTAAATGGGTGTTGACTAAGTAAAAATTGTAGGTAAATTGGTAGGTGATATTATTAGATTTTATCATGGCATGAGAAATGAAGAGGGAAGTTGTTTTCAAATCTTCCACAAATATATAACTAGTAAAACGTACAAAATAATATTTTCTTAAAAAAAAAGTCTTGTATGATAACTTTTGGGGAAGAAAATTAAAGTAGCATCGAACAATGGTTGTTAAAATGTTGATTAATATTGGCGAATATGAATTTAGACTAGACCCACGGCCAATGATATAAAGATTGACCAAAAATATGAAGAGATAAATGACTTTTGACGGTTAAAATTACTTTTTTTTTTTTTTGGAGTCATCTAAAGATATACTATTACCAATGAAATGAAAGAATATTACAATCATTATCCAAAAAGAAAAGAAAAAGACAAATACAAAAAAACCACACCACTCACCTAAAGACTACATCTAGTCTAATGTCTAGCTTTGTACATAAGCAAAAAGCTCTCATCTTCAAATACTCTAGTAAGCCAAAAGGAATAAAAGATGCCACATACGATTGAGTACGAGAATCAGATATGACATTTTGAGCAATGAGAGAAGTTCCAATGTTGGCTAAAGAACCCATTCCAGCCTTCATTGGGAAAAACTTTCCCATCCTAACGACATATTCAGCAATTTGATAACCGAAAGATGGCCATGCTTCTGGCATTAGCCCAATCAGCACATTCACATTCAAAAATCATTGTCCAGATTGTGGTGAGAAATGCAATCCAACGACCACATCAAGACCTTCAAATTAACATACTCTTTACTATGTGAGTTGTTAAGATTATTGACTTTAGAAAGCCAAATACAGTAATGAGTAAAGGAAAATTAATACTCATTGGGATTTAATTCTGTTTGATTTGGAAAATATATGGAGTTGTGGTTGGTGTCTAAGAGCATTATCATTGGGAAAAAAAGAATATTATAGTCTATGATACTAAGTGTAGAGACTCCCTAATAAAAAAAAGAAAAAAAATTAAAAAAAAGAGGAAAGAGACTATGATAGTCTCTTGTTTGAGAGATTCAAGAAGGGTAGTCTCTACACTTAGCAATCATCTATTAGTTAAACATTTTCTAAATTAATTAAATAATTAACTTATGTAAAAATATTATTATTTTATATTGTAGAGACTCAAATGGGTCTCTAATGGATGAAAGTGCTCTAAGATATTTAAGGCTATGACTGATGGAATCAAAGTAATTTCCAACCACATAACCAAGGTTTGACTATAGGAAGGCATAGATTTATATATTAATGTATGCAGTTGTTAGATAATGATAGAATCAACTTGATTAAAAGTAGGTCTGGACATTCGGGTTTGGGTCGAATTTTTTTTATTTTCGGGTTTTCAAATTTAGGGGCCGATAAAGATACTTTTTGTATTGTTATTTTTTGGATCGGATTAAGTTTGGATAATTTTGGATAATATTGAGAGAAGAGAAATTACTCAAATAGTAGTTAATTATGGTACTAATCGAGTACTTTTTTACCCATCTAGTATTTTTTTTTAAATCCAAAGTAACCCAAAAAGTATTGGAAGTAACCAAAAAAAATTATAAAAAAAATATAGGAAGTAATCTAAAACACGGCAAACTGGGCCGCGACGTAAGCTTTCCTCTCTCCTCTGAATTTGATCACAGTTCTCTGTTCCTTGAATTGAGCTATTGATTCAATGCAAATCTTATTGATCTTGCCTCCATCTAAACGAAGCCTTTGTTTTGTATAGCTTCTCTCGGTCTGAACATATTCTCAGTCTCAATAAGAAAAACTAAAACTGAAACTTAAGTTTGAAAGCCCTAAGGTTTGATCTCTGTCCCTAACTTCTTATATAATTTCGTTGAATAAGTTTTTTTTTTTTTTTTTTCCTTACTATTTGCATAGCTAGATCTCAAGTTGTGAAAATAGGACTTTTCCTGGGAAAATTAATTGGCTTTTTGTTCGTATGTGTCAAAATTTTGAATCTAGAGGAGCCAATCTCACTAGATGGAAACTTTGATAATTTGCAATTAATTATAATTCTAAATATTGATCTTAATGTTTTGATTATTGGGAAGCCGGAGATGGAATCAAGATCGACCTCTAGTGTTCTGCGTTGTCTCCGTCCATTGGCTGGATCGTGCAGATATTATCCATACACTAAAGGGTCAGTAAATGTTACCTTAAGATTACAAAAGTCAGAATATTTACCTTTTATTCGTTTCCCAGGAGGGTCTCTACTCTCTAGGAAGAAGGAGGACATGAAAGAATTGAAGATGTTGTACGACTAGGAGTTGAGCTCTCACTCTATGTAGCTGAATCGATGTTCTTGCTGTGTGATGACGTTCATATAATGTTAGGCTGCTTCTTGCTATGCATTACGTCTATTCAAAAGATATTAAACCCAAGAATGGAGTGTTTCAGGATGGTGGCAGCTCGGTCCAATGGGAATTGATCACTACCTCTTGGAAGTATTTTTCTGACGGAATCATAGTTTTGCATCGCCTTCATATGGTTCTTAGAAGAAATTTTAGCTCGTTTGAGGATCGACTATTATCGTCGGCTATTGAAAATTACAAGCAAACAAGTGCTGAAGAAGCTGGAGGTTAATTTGAGGTACGCAAAGGATGTTTCAGAGGCGAATGGGTTTGCCAGGGAGACTTTAGAGCCTAACGTTTTTCTTTTGTGGAAGTCTCTCTTTGATGAAGAAGCAACAGGGTTCTTAGCGACCTGTTTACTCCTCTTTTTGGGCAAACCAGTGCGAATCGAGATATTGACACTGCCTGTACTCTCTCCTTACATTCTAGGAAAGGATTTTTCAGTGCAGGAACATAAAGAAGAGGTTGTGCAACTGGGGGTTGAGCTCTCTGTATATGTAACTCAATCAATGTTCTTGCTGTGTGATGACATTCGTACTATGTTAGAGTTCTGCTTTAAGTTATGGAGAGGTGTAATACAGAACCCGCGGAATCCCGTGTTAGAAAGGCTGCTTCTCGTGATTCATTATGTCTACTCAAAAGATATCAAACCGAAGAATGGAGTGTGTCAGGATGGTGGCAACTCAGTCCAATGGGAATTTATCAGGAACACATGGAAGGATTTTGCTGATGGCATCATAATTTTGCATCGCCTTGATATGGTTGTCAGAAGAAAAGATACTTCTTTTGATGATCGGCAATTGTCGTCTGCTATTGAAAGATACAAGCAAGAAGTGCTGAAGAAGCTACATGATAAATTGAGGTCCGCAGAGGATGTTGCAGAGGCGAATGGGTTTGCGAGAGCGAGGATAGAATCTAACGTTTTTGACTTGTGGAAGTCTATCTTTGATGAAGAAGCAACATGTGAAGTGGTAAGGAGTAGGATTCTTAGTGACCTGTTTAAGCCTCTTTTGGGAAAACCAGAGCATAGCGAGATACAAGCACTGCCCGTATGTTCTCCTTACATTCTAGGGTCAGATATAACTTAGTCCCTTTGAGAGTTTTGCATACTCAACTCACTCACTCAGGTCACCATGTCTTCATATTTGACATTTTGCTTTTTGCATTTGCAATGCAGGAACTGAAAGAGGAAGTTGTGCGACTAGGAGTTGAGCTCTCCCTATGTGTGGCTGAATCGATGTTCTTGCTGTGTGATGACATTCGTACTATGTTATGGTTCTGCTGGAGGTTATGGGGAGATGCAAAGAGGGGTGTTGTTAATTTGAGACCTGTGGTGGAAAGGCTGGTTCGTGTTATTCATTACGTATACACAAAATATATCAGACCGAAGAATGGAGTATATAAGAATGATGGCAAGAATTCGGTCCAGTGGGAATTGGTCAGGACGACTCAGGTGAATTTTGCTGCTAGGATTTAGAGATCTGGTTCGTGTTGTCTTCTATATCTCAGCAGAAACAAAATGGGGCCGAGAGTATACGTGTGCTGTTGAGGAAGAGGTGAAGAAGGTAGAGGAGAAGTTTTGGTGTGTGAAGGCTGTTTCAGAGGCGAATGGGTTTGTGAGGGATGCGATGGAGTCTACCATTTTGGACCTGTGGAAATCTCTCTTTGACAGAAATGCTAAGGAATCAACACTGACTCTCACAACAATTAGGAAAGGAATATTTCGCGACTTGTTTCTCCCTCTAACTAACGAAGCACAACAGCTTTAACTAGTAGTTATTTTTAAGGTATTTGACTTTGATTTCCTCCCATTTTGTTGACAACTCAGAACCATATAGCAGAGCAACTTCTTGGCATTTTTCAAGGTTGATTGGAAAATATATATATACTAGAATCGGACCCGCACGTACGTGCGGGGTTATATATGTGAGAAAAACTTATTTGATAATTTAAATTTAAGTTATCATTTGGTTGTAAATGTTAAGTGATGTTACATGTATATTTCTTAAACTTATCAAAATATCTACATTTACATATGTTATAGTTTGATTAGAGGTGTTTAAATCGGATTTGGATTCGGTTTTAGTTTTGCGTTATTTCACTATACAACTTAGGTATATCAATTTTGGAACAGAAACTGTCTTGGTTAGAATATGTAAAAAATCTTCTGTCCCATAACCGTTTCCTTTTAAATAATTATTCGCTCGTCAATTTTAACCAAAAAAAGTTTGTCTGTCGGCATGTTTGTTATAAAAAATTGGATAGGGTTTTTAAATAAGATACATGTATTTTCGTTTGAATATTTAATTTTTATAAAATTAATGGAAATTATCCAAAAAAGTTATAATTCTAAAAAATTCTTAAAATATCCGTCTCGATATGGATTCTTACCCATCTCATAGTTAACTCTTACCAAAATTAGTGATAATTTCAGAACTGAATTTACCTAGACAAATTTTCCAATCTTGTACCATTATCCAAAAATTTTATCCCGTTATTTTCATCAAAAATCGTTAGAGTAATGTTTTTGTTACCCAAATTATCCGTTCCCGTCTAATACCCACTATTTTCAGTTCCAATACCAAAACCAAACGGACCTTTTAAAAATTATACTCTATGTTTTCAAAAGTTCTTTTAATATTTTCAAAAGTTACCCAAAATTCTTAAAATACTTGACTCAATGTGGATTTTTACCCGTTTCATTGTCAACTCTTACCAAAATTAGTGATAATTTGAATGTTGAATTTACCTACATAAATTTTCCAATCCCGTACCGTTATCCAAAATTTTTATCCCGTTTTTTATCAAAAATCGTTCGAGTAATTTTTTTTCTTATCCAAATTATTCGTTCTCGTCTCATACCCACTATTTTCAGTTCAAATACCAAAAACAAACTGACCTTTAAAAAATTACTCGATGTTTTTAAAAATTCTTTAAATATTTTCAAAAGTTACCCAAAATTCTTAAAATACTTGTTTTGATGTGGATTCTTACCCGTATCATAGTCAACTCTTACCAAAATTAGTGATAATTTGAGAATTAAATTTACCTACACAAATTTTCCATTCCCGTACAGTTATCCAAAATTCTTATCCCGATTTTATCAAAAATCGTTCGAGTAATATTTTTTGTTATCCAAATTATATGTTCCCTTCTCATACCTACTATTTTAAGTTCCAATGCCAAAAATAGACCGACCTTTAAAAAATTACTCGAGTTTTTTAAAAGTTCTTTAAATATTTTCAAAAGTTACCGAAAATACCTCAAATATCCATCTCGATGTGGATTCTTACCCGTCTCATAGTAAACTCTTACCAAAATTAGTGATAACTTGAGAATTAAATTTCCCTACACAATTTTCTGATCCCGTACCGTTATCCAAAATTTTTATCCCGTTTTTATCAAAAAAATTCGACTAATGGTTTTTGTTATCCAAATTATCTGTTCTAATCTCATACCAACTATTTTTAGTTTCAATACCAAAAATAGACTGACCTTTAAAATAGCAGATTGATTTCGTTGAATAACAATATTAGAGTAAAAATTTAATCATCGTTTTTGAAAGTCTATGTAGTTAGTAAAATTAATTACTCAAAAACTGGTATAATTTTAAAAAATAAATTACAAAGATTCATGATTATTCGAATTTTGATTCATTTTGGTTCTATTTATAATATGTACTGAACTGCATCCAAAAATATTTTATCAATGTGGAATGGTCAAACTTTATCGATTATGTAATTTCTGTTTGTTTTTCAAAATTCAAATCATCATGTTATGAAAATCTCGTAATCTATACTATTAAAAGGGAAGGACATTAGGATAGAAACCTTTCTTTTGTAAAATATTACATGTAATGCCATTGGCATAAAATCAATCTAAGAGGAAAAAAAAAAAAACTGAAATGGGCAAATTGGGAAAAGTCTGTTTAAAGTGGGACGCGGATCTTTTAGTAAACTTGAGATATTGGATCTTGGAGTCGGATCTTCTAAATATTGTCTTTAGGATTTTTGGCCTCTTTTCATAACAACGTACAATAGCCCATAAATAAAAACCTGGGCCACCAAGCTTTGACGTCTTCGAAATTGTGCTCCATATATTTCGGGAATCTATACAAACCAATTTAAGAAACATCATTAACCAATATTTCTTTAACAAACACTATATAAAATCTAACCGAATTATTAAATTATATTAAATATTCCTTACCTATATAATCTTAAAAAATCAGAATTATATAAGAATAAAATTATTCTCATAAAATTCTTAATTCTGAATTCAGAAAAAGATTTACCTGGAAGATATTTTAACAAACGGAAACAAAATCTCCAATCAATCTGCAAAAGTGTTATAACAAAAACATAATAAAATCAGAAAATTAATAAGAAACCGCCCAATTAGAAAGAAAAATATCTATCGTTACAACTTTACGGAAATCTAATATAATATAGAGATTTTACAGATTTGAATATATCTTATTCAAACTTTTACCACAGACTCTACAAAATCCTATAAATATCACTCCACAAACATATTCACAATCATCAAATCAAAGAAAACAACTTACCACAGCAAAAGAAAAAATCAAAACGATGGCTGCAGTCGAAGTTTTCACAAGCTCTTCTGACATTAAACCATTCAAAATGACTTGGAAAATCCAAGGCAAAATTTTCCATTCATGGAGACAACTCACACAAGCTACGGTGGAGAGAGTCACAAGATGGTTTTAGCGGATGCAGCTGTAAGTTCTTTTCTCTTTATATTATAGATGTTTAAAAAAACTATTTCTAAATTGACATGATTTCATATACTTTTCTTTGGGGCACTCCAATTAATGCAACCATTAAAAAACAACAAATTCAAAAGTTTTTCAAAACTTGAAAGTGGATAATAATCGAACATTTCACTCTTTCCAAATCTATGGAAAAGTTTAGAGCAACAAATCATACATACAAGAGGGTCTTGGTGAACAAGACTAATATAAGTCAATGTCCATCAATTTCCAATAATTGGTATTTTGATTCTGCTAACTTTGAAGATATTTCATATGATCAAGGATTGAATAACTTCATCTTAATTGGTCAGACTCTTATTTCAATATATTTTATAAACCTATAATTATGTTTAAAGAAAAATCGTATACTAAAGTCTATTTTTTAAAAGATGTATTGGGACATGTTAATGTTCATGAAATCAATAAGGTATAGATTTCCGTGTATATATTTTTAAATGTTGATTAATTGTAAATTCTAAAAATATAAACTACACTAATCATAAGACTATCATGTACTCTCTGAGAAAATTTTGCAGATAGCATGTTGAAGGCATGTGAGAATGCAGGGAATGAGATGGTGATATGCTTTATCCGCTTTTGTAAGATCAATACATTGAATGATATATTCTTTTTTTTATATCGTATAACCATTTCATGATACTCTTTTAAGAATCAGCTTCATTTATTTATCACTTTTTTGTCAGATCATTTATAATTTAAAACAGGTGAAAGATCAATTGCAACTGCCTATGACACATCTTGATTAGAGATCAATGCCAACTATCCAGCTGTGGAAGAGTTTGTGTCCAAGTATGTAAAGTGTTTGAATTGGTTGATTTATTCATGACTTCAAAGTCTGTATTTATACAAAGTTACAAGCTAGAATGAGGAAACTTAGAACCTACGAAATGGAAAATATACAAATGTACAAATGGAAATACTTGAGTATCAAGTTTTCCTAATACCCCCCTCAAGTTGGAGCGTACAGGTCTTGAATGCCCAACTTGAGAAGAAAAGAATCAAACTCCTTGCGACCCAACGCTTTGGTGAAGATGTCTGCTAGTTGGTCCTTAGTAGAGACGTGTCTAGTGCGAATGGTGCCGTTAAGAATTTCGTCTCTAACAAAATGACAGTCAACTTCAATGTGTTTGGTCCTTTCATGGAAGACTGGATTAGCACTGATATGTAAAGCCGCTTGACTGTCGCAAAACATAGAAATAGGTTCCTTGTGATCAATACCAAGTTCAAGAAGTAAGGCCTTGAGCCAACGTAATTCTCGTGTAAGAGCTGCCATAGCACGATATTCGGCTTCAGCCGAGGAACAAGAAACAGTACGTTGCTTCTTCGTTTTCCAAGAAATTGGAGAGGAACCAAACTGAACAATCCAACCAGTAAGAGATCTGCGAGATAACGGACAACTCGCATAGTCGGAATCACACCAACCTGTTAAATGAAAAGAAGACTCAGCTCGTAAAAGAATTCCTTGTCCAAGGGTACCTTTTAGATACCTCACCACTTTGAGAGCAGCATTCCAATGATCCTCTTTTGGTTTATTCATGAATTGAGACAAGATATGAATAGCATAAGAGAGGTCAGGCCTAGTGGCAGCGAGATATACCAGTCGTCCAACTAAACGCCGATACACTTGAGGATCTTGCAAAGGCGGACCATCAGCAAGAGCCAATCGATGATTCTGATCAATGGGAGACCCAGCAGGCTTACAACCTAGCAAACCAGCTTCAGTGACAATGTCCATGGCGTATTTTCGTTGACACAAGTAAAAACCAGAGGGGCTTCTAGCTATTTCCAAGCCAAGAAAATATTTAGCAACTCCGAGATCTTTCATGTGAAAACAAGTTGAAAGATAATCCTTAAAGTCTTTAATCGCAGAGGAAGAATTACCGGAAATCAGCAAATCATCCACGTAGACCAAGATTTGAAGAGAAACTCCATTACGGTAAAATGTAAAAAGAGAGTAATCAGACCTTGTTTGCTTGAAGCCATACTTGACAAGTGCATCAGATAGTTTAGCGAACCAGCAACGTGGTGATTGGCGAAGTCCATAGATAGACTTTCGAAGACGACAAACACGTGTGTCACCAGGCGTTGAGAAGCCAGGAGGTGGTTTCATGTAAACTTCTTCGTCAAGATCACCATGAAGAAAAGCATTGTGAACGTCCATTTGATGAACCTCATAATTTCGTTTTGCAGCAATATCAAGTATAAGATGAACTGTTGTCATTTTGGCAACAGGAGCAAAAGTCTCCTTGTAATCAAGCCCTTCCTTTTGATTGTTTCCAAGAGCCACCACACGAGCTTTGTAACGCTCAAGCGTCCCATCCGATTTAAGCTTGACACGGAAGACCCACATGCTTCCAATCGCCTTTTTAGTGGGCGGAAGATCAACAAGATCCCAAGTATGATTATCTTCTAAAGAAGTAACCTCAGATTTCATCGCTGGAGGCCATTCCTCTGTTTCCATGGCTTCTTTAAAAGAACGCGGTTCAACAGCCGTTGTAAGAGCCGAGAGATAACTGCGATGATTAGAAGAAAATCGATCACAAGAAATATAATGGCATAAGGGATGAGCCGTACCTGAGGACTGCTGAGGAGCCGAGGAAGCCGAGCTAAGAGAGAGAGGGGAAGAAACTGTAGCAGTACCACAAATATAGTCATTAAGGTAAGCGGGAAGTACTTTACGGCGCTCACTTTGACGAAGTTGAACCACAGGAACATTAGTAACAACTTGAGTATCAAGTAATGGTGCAACGACAACTGGATCAACAACCGAATTTGTGAGAGGTAATGACGACTCGAGTGGAGCTTCTTCTTGGGGTGGTGAAGAAACTAAAGGTGCAGTTACGTCTTGGACGAAATTATTCTCACAATCGGTGTCTGAAAACATGTGAAGCTGTTCCGGAGTAGACGTAGATGGTGACTCGGAAGTATCATCAAGAAACGGAAAAATATCTTCACGAAACACTACATCACGTGAGACAAAGAAATTTTTACGATCAAGATCATATAGACGCCAGCCCTTTTTACCGTAAGGATAACCAACAAATACACATCGCCGACTTCGAGTCTGAAATTTATCGCCTTTGTGATCAAGATTATGAGCATATGCTAAGCATCCGAAAACTCGCAAATGCTTAAAAGACGGAGCAGCTCCGTATAGTATTTCGAATGGTGTTTTCCCGTGAAGAACTTGTGAAGGAGTACGATTGATTAAATAAGCGGCATTGAGTACACACTCTCCCCAAAACTGAATTGACAAATTTCCTTGAAAACGCAAAGCTCTAGCAACATTCAGAATATGACGATGTTTTCGTTCTACCCGTCCATTCTGTTGTGGAGTATGGACAGGTAGTATCGATATTTAACTTTGTTTAGCTATTTGTTATGTTTTTAATAGTATAAATTTTAGTAAATTAACATGTCTAAATGTATAAATGCAAATCTTATAAACAAAATTCTAAAAAAAGGATGAAACTAACCTTTTGCATAGTAAAATCACCTCCTTATTCGTGTACTTCTCTCTCTAATTTGTTTAGATTAATAATACCTGAAAAAAAAAATCAATTAGAATATTGCTTATCTTCATTGACTAACAGATTTCAATTTTTAAAACTGTGATTAATTGGAGATATTAGTATCTTATCTTTTGCTGTTAAAGTTAGAAATAACAAACACTTCAGGGCCATGTAGCTAATGCTTGATAGATTCAAAATCAACCAAATGAGATTTATAAACATATAGATATAGGATCTACTCGGATACATCAATTCTCAAGATGATCTATAGCTTTATGGTTTTGAAAAGATGAACCTTACTAGATCTGAAAAGAAACCTTTGCATGTAATGCCATTTACTAAATTGTTGTTTTTCAGATATCTATACTCTTAAGTAAGCTTAAGTTAGCAAGCTGATAATAAGTAAAGAAAAGCACATACTCTAAGGTCCAATGATTTTATCAGCTACATGAGAACTTTCTTGGTACTGTCATGATTGAAGACAAATTCAACTTGGCCAGGAAAATCAAAGAGAATGTAATGATCTGCTAACGTTTCAACACTTTAAACATTCTCAAAAAGACTACATTACGATAAATAGAAGTAGACGAGAAACCTTAAGAAGACAACATTACGGAATTTTAATCATTTTGGGTGCACCATGTAATAACTAAATTATTTGAAAAACCTCAACGTAATGCAATAACCAAATTAGTGGAAGTTGGACCAAGCCAAAAAAATGTATTAAATTAAAAAATTTAAAGACATAATATATGAAACTGGAAACACATGTGCTAAAATGCACGAAACTGATTCACTAGATCTACATAACAAGGAAAACAACAAGCAACAAAACTTAAGAAGAAACTACAAGCAATGAAGCTTACTAAATTCTCATAAGCAAGTTTCATGATTCAAAAAGGAAAAGATCGAATTTGGTTTTGAATGCAGCAAATTTCAGCTTTAAAAATCGAATTGGGTTTTAATCTAACTAAACCCACTTTAAAAAATTTCAGCTTTGAACGCAGCAGCCAATAGAAGAAAAGGCTAAAAAGAAAGAAAAAAAAAAACAAAAACGAGTAAACTATTCTGAATCTACTAAGAAACCATGCAGCTGATAAAAACAGAAGAAGCTGAATTTGAGAAGACGAACTCATAAGAACGAAGAACTAATACGAACTGATAAAAATCTGGAGAAAGGAAACACCATAGACAGAGAGAAACGGTAAAATCTAGAGAGATGAGTCGAATAAAGGACCCACGAGTCTTACATAATAGTTTGTGAATCGTGACGATGGAGACGGATTTCTGAAAGCGCGTGAATTCGAGAGCAGATTGAGTTGTTCTTGGTGAACCTCGAGAGCAGATTGGAAACCAAAGACACAGCCTTCCCCGACCAAGACTTGATTTTCACAGACTAAGCTCAGATTTAGGTTAGCTATTTGGCTTTGTGGAAAAAAAAAACAAAAAAAAAAACTTAAACAGGTCCAAACGGGCTATCCCATTAGTTTACGAGTCCAAACGGACTAACCCGTTTACGGCCCATTTATATTTCACAGTTTTAAACTGGTACGAGTTGACCCGTTTATGATCTAATCCGTTTGGTCCACGGGCCACTGACCCATTTTAACATCACTACCAAAATATATATCTAATTTGTTGATCAAGTCCAACAACTTACAAATCACTATGGACAACTAAAATTAATAAACTGATGGACCAACTATGGACCAATTTGTTTATTTATTTATTTTGTTTTAGTATAGATGGGCCAATTATTTGAATTTAAAATAAATAGTAAATAATTAGTGGTTAAACTACTATTAATAATTAATTAAATAATAAATACATATTTTTAATTAATACAAAATTAATATTACATACAATAATTTAAACAAATTTATCAATACAATGATATCTATACTATTAAATATGATGAACTAATGTAAACTAAAATGATAAATGAATGTAATATTATTATTTATTACATTTATAAACCAAATTTAAACAAATCAAATACCAAACAAAATATCAAACTCATGTGTCTAAATTATTAATGATATTTATAACACTCATAAACTGGATTAGAACAAATTGGATGATGAACTAAATGCCAAATTGCGATGAATTCAAAAATTATATAATATTTAAAATTATGTTTACTGATTAAAAAAAATAGATGTTTAATTTTTTATTTTTGTCCAACGGATAAGAGATTGGATAAGGGAATCAAACGTGATACCCATATTTGCATTTGAATTTCTGATTGGTAGGGATGAAACTAGACCTGTCAATTTGAGTCATTATCCGCGGGTCCCGTCCTGTTAGATCCGAATACAGGTCAGAAGATTTTTTGGCGGATCGTAGGTGCGGGGCAGAAGACTTTTTGGCGGGACGGGTGTGGATCATCATTTAAATTTTAAATTTTAAAATATAAAATATATATATATATATTTATCCAAAAAACTTATTTAAAAAAATATGTTTTTAATACTAAAAGTTTATTAATAATAATTATTTTTACTAAAATTATTAGCAATTAATTTTTTTTATTTTTTTAATATTTACGTATTACCCGCGGGTACCCGCAAATTTAAGCGGGGCGGGTGCGTGCTAACTATTTTTATTTGGCAGATCACGTTTTGATGCGGGTCGAAAATTACGATAACCCGCTGCAGGGAGGGTTGCGTGTCGGGGGTTTGACCCGCTTGACATGTCTAGATGAAATTGGGTTTCTGTCTCGAAATTAACATGCCTATTATTAAATATTAAAATATTTTGTAGAGTTTTTCAATAACGTTACGAAAAGTATGTTCAAAAGTTTAGAAAAAATTAATTAGTGAGCTGGAATCTAACCGATTCGTTTAGGTCATCAGGTTTACGAAATTTTATTCCTTTTTAGTGATTTATATCCGGTTTTATAATTTACAAGTTTAATTGAAATGGATACAACCACTAATCCAGTTCAAGGTCGATCCGAGTCCAACCGCCGGATCAGTCTGACCGGTGAAACCATTATTATTTTAAATATTTATAAACTGGACTAAAACCGAATTGAATACCAAACTGGTATGAGTTTAAGTTATGGATACTATACCAATTAAATATTTATACAAATATTGCTTCAGACATCCAAAAATATTTAAATAATTTTATAAACATTTCCCCGCACGTACGTGCAGATCCGAATTTAGAATTCTAACCGACCATTAATCCGGTTCAGTTTGATCCCAATCTAACCGATGGGTTATCTCAAATTTTAAAATACAGGTGAAACCATTATTATTTCAAATATTTAAACATTAAGAAACCAGATTGAAACCAAACCAAAAATCAAACTAAATACCCAACTATTATGAGTTCGGATTACAAATATTATATCAAATAAATTTGTTTGAAAACATAAACCCGCACGTACGTGCGGGTCCAAATCTAGTTTTATATAATAAATCTTATATTTCTTTTAACTAAATCAATATTTCCATAATTTGTTAGTAGAAAAAGTCATAATTAAATCAATATACAATATTTCCATAATTATATATAGTATAAATCTTATATTTAAATCTCATGATTCTATGATTATTAGTTTTGATAAGGAAATAAGTTCAAATTGATATGAAAATCAGATTTAAATATTATAGACCCAGAAATCCGTTAATTTTTTTCTTAAATTAATTTAAATTAAGTCAATTTGAATTAATATATTTTGTAAAATTACAAATTACTTTGATTTTTATTATAAAATATATTTTTCTGATCGATTGATTAATATATCTCCGTTTCTAAAAATTTGATTCATAACATATGCAAAAAAAATCTACATTTTTTTAACTATATATATTATATGATTAGTTCAAAATAATTTGAATATAGATCAAAGAAAGATGGTAGAAGAATCATAATTTTAAATTGTAACAAAATCTTCAAAATGAAATAAATTAAAATAAATAATATGGTATAATTAGATATCAAATCTTAGTTTTTCAATTTTGATTGGTTAAATTTTTTTTTTAAAATAATTAAAATTTCGTCCATAATTAATAAGAGAAAAAATGAGTTTAAGTTTTTGGAAACTAATAATTATTTTAAATATAATTTACGATTTTTAGTTTAATTATATAATTATTTACAACTAAAAAGTTTATTTTAAACAATAATTTTTTATATTAATATTCACATATATCTCCTAATAAAAGATTTTTTGATTATATAAATCTTTTATTTTTAATTAATATTTTAAAAAATTTTAGTTTTTGGAAACTAATAATTATTTTAAATATAATTTACGATTTTTAGTTTATTTCTATAATTATTTACAACTAAAAAGTTTATTTTAAACAATAACTTTTTATATTAATGCACACATAAATCTTCTAATAAAGATTTTGTTAGAGATTTTTTGATTATCTAAATCTTTTATTTGTTAATTAAATTTTAAAAATTCTTTTAATTGTGTTTGGATACATGGATATAAGTTAAGATACAAAGACATTTTTGCCATTAATGAATAATTTTTGTTTGTTCTTTATTTCAATGGCATTACATGTAATATTTTATAAAACAAAGGTTTCTATCCAAATGTCCTTCCCTTTTAATAGTATAGATATATATATATATATATATATATATATATATAACAATATTATTTTGTATTAACTATGATAGAATATTGGGAAGTCGGTTTTTACATACCTGCATAATATCACTATGTTGAAAATATACCCATCTAACTACTAATTAGTAATTGTTGTCCATGTGGATTTCATGTAAGCTACGACATGAATGTCACCAATTTTTTTTTAATCAATTTCTAATTTTTATTAAAGTTTTTCTATTTATACTTATACATATAGGAAATTATGTTATTTTTAAAAATGTAAAATTAAGACGATATATTGAACTAGAGATTTATACTATCAGTGGAGATGATTTGGTTTCGGGAGTTATTCATGTAGTTATCTCTAGGAAGACGTGAATGGAGATGAAGCATGAACATGAAGAGGTCTGAGAGTGATCAATGGCTCGGTAGATAAAGTTTGGTACTTTGACAAGAGGATTGGAGTTTCTCGGTTAAGGTTGGTTAGGTGATGGTTAAGCAAGCATAAGAGTACGTTACGGACCGATTCAAGTGCCTTCTCGTAAATCTTTTGCGTCACTCCGTATGTACCTGACCCGAACCGGTAGCCCCATCGACCGAACCATGACTCTCCTTTTGCTACCCCATGCAGCAGCCTCAGCTCCATTCCTTTCTTGTGTGATGCATCGTTCAACCCTATTTTCCTATATATATAAATACAAAATGAAAACAATTATAAACAATTTCATTCAAATGAAT
Source organism: Barbarea vulgaris (assembly GCA_963667165.1). NCBI lineage: Eukaryota > Viridiplantae > Streptophyta > Magnoliopsida > Brassicales > Brassicaceae > Barbarea > Barbarea vulgaris. The sequence goes on along the minus strand of OY763891.1, from coordinate 19,582,396 downwards.
AAATATGTGTAAATCCCAATTAATAGCATTATGATATGAAACTAATTAGAATTGTGTTGAATGGTTTAGACCATATGATATACAAACAGGATATAAAGTCTTAGTACCTGGCCTTTAAACCAGTGCAGAGGCGATCCCACAACTCCATGACTTGATGACCGGTTAAGTCGGAACCGGACTCGATGCCGTTGATAGAGAGCAAGTGACCAAAGCCGTTGGAGTGAAAAAAGCCGTGAAGGACATGGCCTTGAAGTTCCACAAGATGGGCGAGACTTTCCTTTTCGGGAAAAGCGCAGCCTCCGCCTTCCAGTTTTAGAAAGGCAGCCATTGTTTCCTTTGAAGGGATCACAAAATGGTACTTCTTGTTGCATATTTGAGCATGTGCAGTGGTACTTCTGGTTGCATATTAAATACATTATTTTAATATATTTATTATTATTTAATTATTTATTTAAAATTTAAATAATAAAAAAAATTTTAAAGGCAATGAGAACAGTCTCTCAAGAAATTCTTAAAGGTTCTCAAATAAGAATCGTTTTCATCTTTCTCTCTTACTTTTTATTATTTATTATTTTTATATTATTGAAAACTCTTGTGAGAACCTCCCACTGCACCTACTCTTATTTGGTCTCCCAACCTGCAAAATTCCATACATACCAATACATAATATATATTTTTGATCTTTATATATGTACATAAATGCATCATATATATATATGATTTTTCTCTCGACATATTTAGTTTTTCTACTAAGTATTTGTCTCTCAAATCTCTTAAAATCTGGACCAAAACGGATTTTTTACCAAGTGAGACTTGACCTCAAATCCTGCAGCGATGAACATCATCTCTTTTATATTATATATTTTTTACTTAGTTGAAATTTGTAGTATTGGTAAATTTAGTAATGGAAAATTAAAAGATACACTTAGAGGATATACATGTGTTTCTTGGGAAAGGAACGAAACACACGTAATGTTGAATCTGACATTAATTTGAAAACCAACATGGGTTTTTTATTAGTAAGTTTAGGTGAAGATTTTTGACATTTATAATAAGCACAACTCATTTTCATGTTTTTATAACATTTAATATGTTAGTTCAACAACTTTGGTAACAAGTAAACCAAACCTATTTATTGTTTGGTGTATGATGTGTATATATATATATATATGTATATAATTCTCATTTAAACTTGGAATTACTTAGTGCATAAAAAAGGGAAAAAAAAGTCATTGTTCCACATTTTTCATATTAAACACGTATTTATGTCATGTGTACATGTACATTGAACTTACAAGTCAACAAAAATCAAATTTCCATTTATAAAATTAAATATCACAATATACACAAGAAATATCTAGCATCCAAAACGGAATACTATTTCAGTGGACACATCCGTGATCCGTCACTAATAGCCGGTCACAAATCTACCGATAACAAAATTTTATGAAAGTTTAACAGTAAAAACGACATGTTCTTGCAAAATAAAAGAATATAAATTTTGATTTTATTAACATATCCGTTCATTGAAGATTAATTCAAACTACCAATATATATATGTGGTAACAAATTATGGAAAAATAAAATAAAAAGAACATTATTAATTTGATATTATTTTCTTAATTAATGTTGTTCTTGCTATGGTTTCCTGTGAGAAAATCAAGCAAAACATGGCTGTTGCATCTAGGACATCTAGGGTTACTCTCTAAAGACATGATGATGTACATGAGACAATTAGGGCAACCGACGACCACCATTGATTTAGCCTCTCCTCTTTCACCTTCAGCTTCCTCTGAGCATAACGATGACGATGAGCTTTCAGTGGGCAAAGATGATGAATCCAACGATGGTGAAATATTTAATTTGAGATCAAGTTCAAGGTTACTCGCAGCTTCTTCTTGATTCATGTTTCTTGTTTTCCAAGACGTATACCTATGTTGACAGAGTATTTACTGGAATCCAAAAAAAATAAAAACCACAAATTTTTTTAAACCGGGGTTTGAGTTAGAGAAAATTGCTAGTTTATAATATGTATGAAAAAACAGTAGAGTTGATCAATTGGATGGCTTATTTCTATATCTATCAAAAAGTGAAGATGAAAATAACAATATTGCAGTATATAAGTACCATGAACAAATAAACTTGGATCTTGGTTTATTAGCTTACCTTGGTGAGGACTAGTATTGTTCTTGTTCTTGATCGAGATTTTAAGAGAGAAAGTTTGACGTCTTCATGTTACTGGTTGTTGTTATATAGAGATAGATGCACACACGATAAGAGAAGGTTTTTATTAAATGTATATTGATTAATTAGCAAGATTAGTTTTATCTAGCTTTCAAATTAAATATTCTTGAGAAAATAATTATAAAGTGAGGTGTTTGTAGCAATAAATGTGATTTGAAAATAATATGCAAAAGATTGAGTATAAGAATTTGGCTTTGAAATTGCATTTATTACTAAATAGTATCTGGATAAATACAAAGAAGATGATATCCTCATTTTTCATTAATCTTCATATTTTTATTCTGAAAATTGAAATTCAAATTTGTTCCAAAGTTCCAAATTTGTAAGGTTGTGATGTAGTGAAATGGATGTTGACTAAATAAAAATTGTAGTTAAATTGGTAGGTGAGATTATTAGATTTTATCATGGCATGAGAAATGAAGAAGGAAGTTGTATTTTCCAAATAAACTAGTAAAACGTTCAAAATGATATTTTTCAGAAAAGAAAAAAAAAATCTTGTATGAGAACTTTTGGGGAAAGAAATCAAAGTAGCATCGAACAATGTTTGTTAAAATGTTGGCTAATATTGGTGAATATGAATTTGGACAGCTAAATGAGACGCACGGCCAACAAATGATATAAAGATATTGACCAAAAAGATGAAGAGATTAATAGCTTTTGTTGACTGTTAAAATTATTGACTTTAGAAACAATAATGAGTAAAGGAAAATTAATATTCAGTGAAATATAGTTTTGTTTGACTTGGAAAAAAATATGGAGTTGTGGTTGGTGTGTAAGAGATTTAAGGCTCTGACTGATGAAATCCTGGAACATATAAAAATAAATAAAATGTGACATAAGATTGCCTTTGTCATCTTTAGACTTTGATAGCTTACTTGAAAGTAATATCCAACCACAAAACCAAAATTTGACTATACGAAGACATAGATTAATGTTAGATAATGATAGAATCAAATCCATAACTAAGGAAGGATACTAGTATTACAAGCACCCTAATTCTCAAACTTGGGCAGACGCAGACCCACTCTCGCTACTTATGGGTTCTGGATCACAATTGTTTTTTTATTTACAAACATAGGCAGGCCCATGCATATCTATATAGTAGCTTTTGAGTTTTGATTGGCGTAATCAATAATAGTAAATTCAGACCAAAGCATAGAATTTCTGAATTAAATGATACCATTGATTCAGAGTAAGCAAAAGACTTATTTAGAATGCTCTGATACCATACTGAAGTCCGATTCACCGGAGATGCAAGTCGGAGAAGAAGAGTGACGAGAGAGAAAAAGTAGATCTAACAAACTTTTATTCTTAGCTTAAAAATGTTGTTACAAAGCTTAACGACTAATTAATGTTTACACACCTTATAATTAAGAATCTCTGATATAAGGTAAATCGAAGTTAACCGATCATCTAACCATTCATCCTAATAGGGATTTGGCAATCTTATTGATCTCGTCTCCATCTAAACATATAAGAAAAACTGTAACTGAAACTCAAGTTAGAAAACTCTAAGAACACCTACATTGGTAAAGACACATGTTAGTCTCTCCAAATTTTTAAAATAATGTTTTAATAAAAAAAAATTTTTTGGTAAAACTTAGTCATCAATAATGCAAAAAACCTATCTCTTATGTGTCTATCAATAATGCAAAAAACCTATCTCTTATGTGTCTTTTATCTATTAGATTTTTTTATTTATATTTTAACTAAAACATTATTTTAAAAAGTTGGAGAGACTCACAAATATATATGCTCTAATAACTAGGCAATATTAGTATTACAAGCACCCTAATTCTCAAATTTCGTTAAACTAAAATATCTCACAAGTCACACAACCTTTCTCATGAATAAGGTAAATAGCCTCCTAATAAAATCATTAGCAAAGTAACATAAATAGACTACAACAGTTTGGGCACAGAGAATTAAACAGCTTTAATAACGCTAGCTAGTACCATTTTGTGTTATTTATTAGAGTTGTTGAAATGGAGGAAAGATTAGTCTTCCACAATGTGTGTCCTCTCGAGCTCAATAAACTGTTTGTTAAGATGGAAAGTTTCAGTGGCGTTTCGTGTATCGTTCTCTCCTTTGCATCGTAGTAGCTGCAATTGAAGACTTCGTACAAGTTCATTTAGCCTCTGAATATGTCTCTCTTGTGACAAGATGATCTGTAACGATTAACAAAACAAGAAAAATTAACTTATAGAAGTTAGAATTTACAGGTCTTCTATATTAAGGTTCAAAATATGAAGTTATTAAATACAGCCAGTGGAAGCTTAAGGTTTCAAGACAAAGGAAGATTTTTATATATTGTTCTCCACTAAAGTTTCATTTGTTTGATGCAAATAGGGAAAACAAAACAGAATGCTCAAACCAATATTTGTATGCAACATTATGAATTCTGAATCTATTGCATAAAGTCACAATCCCAAGAAACCAATTTGCAAATAACTTTGTGATGTGAACAACAGAGAGTTCCCATGAAAAAAGAGTTCAAGTAAGAATAAGTATGAAGTACCTTATCCTTGACAGCTTCTTCCCTCATTGAAATTTGCTTATGTTTCTGAGACAAACTAGGAGCTGCATCAAGCTCAAGAAGTGGCTGCCTCCATTCAAACTGACAAGTGACTATGAGTATTACCAGAAGAAACACGAGCATGATTGGCCTCGACATTTTCTTATATCTTCTTACAAAACCTAAAACAATCGAAATTGTGAAATACATCGAAAAATGAGATTCAATGGCAAGAGATAAGTGTGACTAACTAAACATTCAGTTACCAATTTCATAGTTTCTAAACAAAAAAAACAATACAATCTTCTTCATCTTTTAAGTTTTAACAACTAAGGATAAGCAAATAACTCCTACCAAACCCTAGGGCTACAGCAACTTGAACCAAAATTAAAGCATCAAAGAAGATGTAAAGACACGATTGGGATATCTACAACTTACAGATCCAATCAAAGCAAACTTCATTATCAAATCCTTGTCTTCCCTATGAAAAATTGATCGGAATCTTTTATTAAAATCGTTTAACGGAGTAGTGAGGCAAACTTATTATCCAAAAATAGCTTCTAGCTTAGAAGAGAGCAAGAAAAGCAAACCAGAGGTTTTAATGGCGGAACACGGAACTAAACAAAAAAGAAGTAATTTACTAAATTGCCCCCATCACTTGTCGGTTCTGATTATTATTTTAGCAAATGCGAAGCCTTTTACACATGTTTTGAGGTCACGAGAATTTGCAGGTTTTGATTATCGTTTTGGTTGCATTCAAGTACACAACATTACACTAAAAAAAAAAAAAAAAAAAAAAAAAGCCCATCTTCCATTCTTGTCAACGTCGAGAAGAATCAATGCCCAGAACAGAGGACACTGGTTCTTACTTCACCCACGAAGTCTTTTTACTCTAGATAAAACAACATTACTATCAGAGCCACTACACATATAATAACATCCCATCTTGCCCTGTTCACTGTTTTGATCGAGTATAGTCCAACAAAGCAGCTCGACAACGGTTCCATGCTATCTTTACCTTCCTTCTTCTGCGATGGCCTTTCTTCTAACAGTGATGCCATTTGTCTATCAATCATATTTGGTAATGGAAGTACCCTTATCGCATTTGATGCTGATTCTAGTGTTGGCACTTCGTTTGATGTGCTCCCGCTCTTCACCGCTTCATCAAGATTGATGATTTCGTCCCTTAGGATATCGGCGTAGAAATCCTCATCGTTATGCACCTTTAACACACATAATATTCCATCAGGATGAAATGTAATAATGGTCCACTTCCTCGATGAAACAAAAAGAAGGTGACAGTACCTGTACATTCTCTGATGATTCTGCCATCTCAGTGATCAGGTTCTCCCGTGATTCACCTGCTAGGTAGAAATCAACCATGTCGTCCCAATCATTCGGGCTCCCTGAATTAGTAGCACCATTTTGCAAGATCCCATGTTTCTCGGCTTCTAAATTTGGCTCTGGTGCATTCTGACTTGTACCACTATGGATTTTTTTGTTGTTCCTAAGCCGGCAAACAACCAAAGCATCATCCTAGAATATACCACAATAACTCAGGCCAAAGATCAAAAAAATCCTAAAATTGTTAATGTTTTCCTAAAATAATTATAGTCATATTATATATATCTATGTAATGGTTAACAATAGACAAAGAAACACATAGAAGATATTTACCAGAGGAATTCCTTTCATGCAGTACTCGTGCATAATCCATCCTGTTCTTTGGCCTTTTGGTGCACGACCGATATGGAAAACGAGTACCCTCTTTGTTCCAATTACCTCAGAAGAAGACTTCACATCACGTTCTTTCCCGGTTGCTTTCCAGTATCCCATCTTCGTTGCTCTCCTGTTCTGTGAACCATGTGGATACTTTTTCCCACGAGAACAGAAGAAGAACCATTCGGTATCGGATTTAACAATTGACAAATCTGAAACGAAAACACACAAAAGAATTAGCCAATTTCTAGAGCCAAAAAAAAAAAAAAAAGGATAATGACATTGAAAGAACAACAATCACACAAGACAAGGCAATGCTTACAGAGTTAAAAGATTCATATTCAACTAGGAGCAAATCATTAACAGAGACAACAAGAACAAGTACAAGTCAAAGGCCATGATTTTCCAATTCAATAGTTAGTTGTGTTCAAATAGAGCAAAATGAAAACTTGAGACCAAAATTCACAACTTCAAATTGATCCAATGAGTATAAAGATACTGAACTTTACCTTCCCCTGGAAACTGTTTAAAAAAAAAAAAAAAAAAAGTGATAACGAGAACCAAATCCGTTAAGACAAAAAGGAATCGATGGAAGACAAACCGGGCAAATCCCAGGGCTCGAAATTGTAAATCTCGGCGTCCGGTATAACCTCGACGGATCTTTCCAAGCCATCCATCTTCCGCTTCAGGTAATACGAGATCAGCTCCACGTCCGTCGGCGAAAACTTGAACCCCGGAAACACAGTCGACGCTTCGACCGACGCCGCCGTATCCTTAGAAACTCCAACCGCCGCCTCCGCATCCATGAATGCGCGCGCGTATACAACACACGCCACAAGCGCGTTAGATTACTCACCGCCCAAAGAGAAGAAATCTGGGAATTTTCGAGAACTCTAATACGGAGCTTCTTCTCAGTGGTCACTTACTTTAAGCTTTGAATTTCAATTGCACGTTGCAGACATAAGGGTTTTGCCCAGGTGTTGCGCGCCCATTGCGTAATCTACGTATGACTGCCACGTCACCACACCTACTATAAAATTTCAGGTTTTATTTCACTTACCCCTTATTGTTTTGACGTATTCTCACTTTATGACTTTTAGTTTAGTTTACTACTATAAAGCACCATTGATCAGTGTTTTCTTATTATTGACTGTTTAGTGTAACACTGTAAAATAAGCTAAACTATAACATTAATTTCTGAATATTACATAAAAGAGACAATAAAAAAAAAGGGAAAAAAATAATAATGTTGAAGTTGAGCAATAATATATATCGAATTTACAAAGAAAATTGTTCATTTTTGTGAAAGTAACTTGAAACCACAAAGAGGACACTTATGACCAACTTGAAGCCATTTCTCAATACACGAGCTGTGGAAGACATGAGAGCAAGGCAAAGTGGTTGCTTCTTCCGCAAGAAACATCTCTTCAACGCAAATCATACACTGATCGAGCCGATCCATGTCGGGTCCAAGCACCTTGAAACGCGCTAACTCGGAAATCGTGGATCTATCTGCTGGTACTGTACAGCTTCTCGATGAAATCTCCATCTGAACCGCCTTTATCATCGCTTGCTTCGCTCTTCTAGACACATCAGAGGGATAGATGTACTGAGAGAAACCCATCTCCGACATGGCTTGTCTGATTTGATTTTCCCAGTAAGGCAAATAAAGCAAATCCTCCTTGTCCTCCACTCTCTTCTTGATTATATCCGAGATCTTTCTCTCAATCAAACTATTACAACTTCCGTCTCCCCAGCTCTCTATGAAGGTCTCGTAATCGACAGGCGTTAAGTTATATCTTCTGTTGATTTGAAGCTTAAGAGTCAGCCACTTATCATCACAACAAAACTCATTCTTCTTGATGAATCTCAACTTCTCCACGATATTTCCGATTTTAGGTTTGTTCAACGACTTAGGTTCAAAATCCCGGAAACAAGAAGGCGTGTTCTCGCAGATCTCCCTCTGTATAACCTCGTAGGCCTTCGAAGTAGTTGTAGTAGTAAACTCTGTGGACTCTGTTTCTGTGTCGAGATAAGAACAGGGGAAACGAAATCTATAAGTAGACATTGTCTGCTTCGTCAATTTAGGGTTGGAGACAACGACTCTGTTAAACTCAATCTCAATAAAGAATTGAGCATACGAGAGAGTCTTCTCGCACTCACGAACACCATTCTGTTTCTCTGGTGATTTCATCAGACGAATTTCGTAACACGTGTCCAAAGGATATAACCTTAACCAAGGACCATATACGTGCGTACTTGACGTGTCATTCAAGGTACGTTCCTTAGGAAACCTAACCTGGTCGCAATTACTTCTGACGTGACCAATCATTCCACAGTTGTAGCAGAAATCGCCTAAGTTCCTGTATTTAAACTCCACGAATCGGTTTTGGCCTATGTAGAACCCAGGTCTGAGTGGTTTCTTGAGATCCACGTCAACTCGGAAGTAGATAAAATTGTTGGTTTTACTGGGAAGTCCTAATAAGTCGGGATCGTTTTCGCCGACTAGAGATTTGAGAGTCGGGATGAAGTCTTTGGTGAGAAGATACGATGGCAAACCAAAGACAGCGACACCGAAGGTTGCCACAGTGAAATCAATCATGTCTGAAGCGTGTAGATTCTTGATTACTATGATAACTCCATTGACGTAGTAAGGTCCGTATCCTAGAACGTTCGCTTTGTCATTCTCTTGTTTGAATTCGAACAAGAACGTTTCGTTGTCGCCTAGCTTTTGGATAGTCATGTCTCCGGAGAGATTCCACTGTTTACGGAGCGATTGTTCTGCTTCGTCCAAGGACGGCGGAGTTGAGTTCGTGAAGAATTTGCCGACGAGACGGTGTGAAGAAGATTCATTGAACATGTTTTGCCTTTTCTTAAGGGTTTGACGAAGGAGTCAGAGCTGATAATTGGAACTTTTCATGTTTGCTTCTCACTTGTTAGCTTTTAATAAGAAAAAGAAACAAAGCCGAATTCTCCTTTTCCTTTGTTAGTTGTTAAATATCGACGAAGAAACAAAAAAATAAAAAAATTTATGTTATTCGGCCGAATTCTAACAAAGGAAAAAATATTATTATTCAGCCCAATTCGGCTTTGTTAGTATACAGCTGCGCGGAGGAATCAAAAAAAAAAAAAAAAAAAAAAAAAAGAATCAATTCTGTAAATAAATAAATTTTATCCACGACAAATTTTTTATTCATCCAAATGGAATCCTCTAATTAAAGAAATTTATTGGACTGAATATTTAGAGAGATTTGAGTCCATACATTTAATCTCCCTAAAACTCAAATTTAATCTATTCCATCTGCAAATTCTATTTCTATTTTCCAAAATTTGTTAGAAGAACGTAACGGCTCACAGTTGCAATGATTTAGATCCAACGTAATGATTATAGAAATACGAAATCGATTGAAAACAAATACTATAAGGTAACATACGAAATTGATTTAAAAAAAAAAAGAGAGGTAAAATATACAATATTGACATGTTTTGTGAAAGCTTTACACCTACCAACCAAAACCACTGAGAAGATACTAGAATCACTCCTTCTCCTCTCTCTCTCTCTCTCTCTCTCTCTGCTGCTACCTCACGAATTTCAATGTCGAGTCAGCAAGATATGTCACTCGTCACGGCGACTCCTCCGGTCAACGTCGATCAAATCTTCCCCGAGGTTGACATGTCCACCGGCGACTCTTCCACCATCGTACGAGCAACAGTCGTCCAAGCCTCTACCGTCTTCTACGATACTCCCGCCACGCTAGGTTCCTCTTTCTCGATTCTTCCATTTGGAACTATTTGGATTTTGATTCACTGTGGTTTGATTGATACGATGTGATCATCCTTGTGGATTTTTTTTGCAGATAAGGCAGAGAGATTGCTTGCTGAGGCTGCGGCGGACCATGGATCTCAGCTCGTCGTGTTCCCGGAGGCGTTTATCGGTGGTTATCCTCGTGGCTCTAGCTTCGAATTGGCTATTGGTGCTCGAACAGCTAAAGGAAGAGACGATTTTCGCAAATACCATTCTGCTGCCATTGATGTTCCTGGTTAAGTAACTCCATCTGCGATTTTGTTTTCACTTTTGTTCGATTTTTGGATATTGATTTATTCATCAGTTTGAAATTATGATAGCATCTTCTTCTGAATTTCAATTTCTTGGTTTTGTTGTTCGATGGGAAAATTCAATCATCTGATTCTCTGAAACTGAGATTGTTCAAGAACTCTTCTCCAATCGAATTTTTCAGCTGAAGAATTTGATTTAGTGCTAGTTAATGGGTGATTAATGACTCTTTTCATATTAGAGTATATAAGATAGATCAAACATAGTTGATGAGATTAAAGAGATGTAGTCTTAAGTTTCCAGATGCATGGGCTTGAGTGTTTCAGTCTCTAGTTAATTAATGTTTTATTCATATTGTGCATCTTGGTTTAGGCCCTGAAGTGGAACGCTTGGCTGAAATGGCGAAGAAGTACAAAGTGTTCTTGGTTATGGGTGTGATAGAGAGGGAAGGCTATACTCTATACTGCACAGTTCTCTTCTTTGATTCACAAGGTCAGTTCTTGGGTAAGCACCGGAAACTTATGCCTACAGCTCTAGAACGTTGTATTTGGGGATTTGGAGATGGATCAACCATACCTGTTTTCGATACTCCCATTGGGAAAATCGGCGCTGCGATTTGCTGGGAAAATAGGATGCCGTCTTTAAGAACCGCAATGTATGCCAAAGGTTAGTGATCTCTATTTTACAGACTAGTTGGAGATATGAATGTGCTGCTTGTGATTTGTTTTTTTTTTGTTAATGTGTGTTATCTGTTGTGATTTTTGTAGGCATTGAGATATATTGTGCACCTACTGCTGATGCTAGAGAAACTTGGCTAGCATCGATGACTCATATCGCTCTTGAAGGTGGATGTTTTGTTTTGTCAGCTAACCAATTCTGTCGCCGGAAAGATTATCCTCCTCCACCGGATTACATGTTTTCTGGTTCAGAAGATAGCTTAACACCGGACTCTGTTGTCTGCGCTGGTGGAAGCTCTATCATTTCACCTTTGGGAGTTGTTCTAGCTGGACCAAACTATGAAGGAGAGGGTCTTATCTCAGCTGATCTAGGTATTTATTTTAACGCTTGTTTCATCATTTATCTTTCATTCTTTAAAATAGAAAGAAAAGAAAAAAACAATTAAAACCTTAAAATCTGCGACAGATCTTGGGGACATAGCAAGAGCCAAGTTTGATTTCGATGTGGTCGGACATTACTCAAGGCCTGAAGTGTTTAGCTTGAACATTAGGGAGCATCCGAGAAAAGCTGTCAACTTCACGTCCTTGAAGGTAACCAAAGATGAATCAATCAAAAATTGAACATTTGTAAGACCCAAACTTAATCTATAACTCATTGGAGTTTATGTAAATCAATTACCAATGTCAACACTTTTTATTGATATCATTATCAAAACCAAACCGTTATGTTGAGTTTGTCTTCTTTTCCTCGTTTAGATTTCTTGGTTCGGTTCGTTCCATGTTTTTATTTAATTTTATTTTTGTATATGTACCAAATCATACCAAAATGTTAATATGGAAATTGAACAAAATTGGTTTTTTTAAAACCCCACCAAAACCGGAATCAAAACTAAAATTTGGAATATGGAATGGCTGCCATGTTTATAAAGGATCTGTCCACTGACAGTTGCTATTTACAAACATCAATGTCCATAGTGATTTATAGGTTCATTGAATATTTCATATAGACACAAGGGGACAAAGAGATAAACTACACACAAACTTGATAAGATCACTCTGACAAAATCTCAACATATTAGGTGAATGTTTTTAGTATTTGACCTTTTCCCATGAAATAAATGGTTTCAACTGGTTAGCCTAGTGGCACCCCCAATAATGCTTTCACTCTACTATATACCTAGGGTTCAATTTCAGCAGTTCATTTCTAATACGAGTTAATAGGTTTATCCCCAAACTTCATATATGTAAAAATGGGATTATACATTAGACAACTCTACATGTCTCGTAAATTAAATAAATGACATTGGCTCTTTTCAAGTAAACAATATTTTGGTTTATACACGATTGATATTTCGTCAAACAAGACACTACGTCATTATAAATTTATAATACCACACTATTTTATAAAATTACACAAGTTAGTAAAAATGAAATTCGGTATTTTGAATTTTGCCAATTCGCTGCAATTTTTTTTTCTTCTTCTTATTTACCATTTGCCATCAAGATCATTTACTTGATTATGACTTAAAATTTGGCAGTCTGCATGAATAATCCAAAAAATAATAATAATGAAACTTAGAAAAGCTTTGTGGAGAATGGAGACAAACTTTTGGCACCAAAAACCCCTTGATTTAATTTGATATAATGGTTTTATATCAAACCTATTACTTGATGTAATTAGACGGAACAAAGGTACGAAATTCATTCCGCAAAAGAAAATAATAATAAAATATATATATTGGTTGTCGAACTCATAATTATTTTGTTTACCTAAAAGTTTTTCTCCTAGGATTATGATATTTTTGTCAATCATTTTTATATGATTGAGAAATTTGAAAGAGCCATTTCTCTTTCTTTAGGAGAATAAAAAAGGAGGGTCAATTTTCGTTTTATCTTGCCATAGTTTTTTGTAACTTTTTTGATTGAAAGTTTAGGGAAAAAAACAAATAGGGTGAAACGTAACGGATAGTTGGAGACAAAATCACATGGGAAGATGGAACGATGCTGTCCAATGTCCACACAATAATAGAGAAAACGTCTTGTTCCATTTTTTTTGTATATTCAAAATCTTAAACTAATCTCTCCTTGTATCAATAGTATATCACATTATTAATTGTTCGTTGTTCTTATTATGATTGTTGTAATTAGTCTGATTTTAATTTACATCAAATCAACGTTTCCATGTGTGTATCATCATCAATTATGCCGAAAGAAAATAAATTCTTTTAACATATATCCTCAAACTCAAGGAAGTTATATGCAATGTATCTTCACCTGATGCAATTTGATTGGTATGGTACCCCCTCATATTCCCCACTTTCAAATTATAGTCTAATTAGTTATCACTTATCAGCATTAAAACCTACATCTAAAATGAGTTGTCCTATGAATACATACATTTCCAAGTCACTACTCACTAGGTTACAATTTCTGATTATAAAAGTGGCTTATTCTGGTGAAAATAGTGTGTTTATATATTTAAACGAAACGAGAACAAAAAAGAACTGATGATTCCACATATCATAACTCGAAGTTAAAAATCCGATAGTATGTGTATATGAGTTGTAGCCGGGATTAAATCAAAACAAAAATTAAATGAATAAATTACATTTAAGAGAAAAAATTAAAAATTGAGAAAAAAATTACATGTAAAGAAATATATATATACTTTAAAAAATTGATTGTTTTTCTCTCGCCGGCGCTAAGTAACGCCGGTGATTACACAAACTCAGAGCTTGGAAAATTCCGACGATTCCACTGCTCCGACGACGACGGGCCGATACATCTCACATTAGAAACAATGTAATCTCTCAAAGTCTTCAAAGATTCATCTCTCTCTCCATTCTCAAGAACCACTGATCTCTTCTCCACAGGATCCTCATCATCATCATCATCATCATCATCGCCGGAGCCAACAAATCTCGATTCCCTCCGGCTTTCAACATAACCCCATTTACTTCCACTCTCCATATTCAACTCAATCGACTTAAGATCACTGTCCTCTTCATCATCAGAACTAGAACCATCAATTATCTCCAAAATCCGACGAATCTCCGACGACTCTTTTCCTTCCTCACCTTCCAAAACCCGCCGGAGCTCCTTCTTCAGCCTCTCCACGGCGGCGTGTTTCTCCTCGAACTCAAACCTCGCCTCCGTGAGCTTCATCTGAACTCTCTCTTCTCTCAAAACATCAGCTATATGCATCATCTCTCTTTCTTTCTCCATCTCTTTCTTATCATCTCCGATTCCTTTCGCAAGCTCATCACAAAGCTCCTCAAGAACATCTTTAGCTCTCTTCTCCCTCTCCATCTCCTCTTTCATCTTCTTCTCTGTTTCCTTAGCCTCCGCGAGCTCTCTCCCTAATCTTCTGTTCACCTTCTCCGTTCGTTGCCTGAGCTTTCTCTCAACCACCGCCTCTTCTTGAAGCTTCTCTCTCAACCTTCGATTCTCTTCCTCCTCCGCATCAAATTCACTCATCAGATGCTTCAGAGACGATCTTGCTCTGTCCAATTCGCATGTCAGAGCAGAGATTAAACGATTGCTTGCTGTCTTGTGATCATCGCCGAGCTCACCGATCCGTTTTAAAACCTTCACGAGTTCTTTAGATGTCTTTAATCCGTCGTTTACATTCTTGAAACGAGTTTTCACCTGTAAGGTTTTAGGTTTACCTAATCAGACCTTTCTTTTTCCGCAAGAAAGAGTTATTAAAATAAATCAATAAAATAAACCTACCGAGTTTGTGGCGATTGTTTTGTATTCGATTAGTTGTAGTTTCTGAGGATTTTTTGATCTTCTATGAACTATATCTTCGCGGAGATCTACTCTCTGTAAGATTTTGATTATCAGAGAATTAGAATTTGTGTTAACTAAAAAAAAAAAAAGACCTTAGAATTTGAGAAAATGGAAAAAACAAAAAAACAGAGGAAACTTGAAACGGAAGCAAACCCTAACCTCTGAGCTCAGATGGGAAATCGGATCGGAAGCATTTGGCGGGAAATTAATGGACGAGACCTCAGTTGATTTCTTCGCTCTGTGTCTCGACGGTTTCTTGTTTCTCAAGCAATCTGTATCAGAGTTTACCGGAGGATCTGTGCCGTCGCTGATCTCCCAAAGCGTCGCAGCTAGCTTTCTCGCCGACATGGAGTTTTTCTGAAAATGATCATCTGTAGGAAGTTTTTCCGGCGAAAACGATAAGAGCACGGGAGTTTTAGCGGCGGGGATGGACTTAACCGGAGTTCCTGAACCGCCGCCGTCGTCTAGAGCAGCTCTTTTCCCGGAGAAAATAGCTCGTTTGAAGCGGTTTCGACGAGCAAGAGAAGAAGAAGAAGAGGAAGAACAACCTCTCTTCCTGATCTTGCAACCTCTCTTCCGTTCCATATTCATTACTTTTTAAAACAACAAAATCAAAAACAAAGATTATACCAAATCTTGCTGGAAATATAAGAAAATTCAAGAATGAGAAAAGAGAGTTAAATATTTGGAATTAGTTGGTGTTTTTTTTTTATGAGAAGTGGGTCATGTTATGACTCATGAGGTTGATCATCTTTCTGGAAGATTTCATTTTGAATCTCTTAAGAGACTTTAAAGTGAGTGAAAGAGATAATACAAAAAGAGAAAGTTAATTAAGATGATGTTTTTTTTTTTTCTTCTTCTTTTGCTTTTCCTGTGAAATTTGTTAGTCTAAGAAAAAAAAAAGAAGAGTCAGATTCTTAATTCCTTTGAAGACATTGAAAAAGGAGTTAGAATCTGGGAAATTGTGTTTTCTTTATTCTTGGGAGAAGCGAGAGAGCGAGAGAAATGTGGGGGAAGACGAAAGAGAGATAGAGACAGTGTTGTGTTTTGTTTGTGTGCGTTGTCTCTAATTGGGGCAATGTTAATTTTCTTTAGTAGGGTTCATTGTCCACATGAACCGAAAATTTCCCAATTTCGCCAATATTATTAATTTTTATTTAAAATAATATTTCATACTACTAATCAAATAGATCATCAATGCAACAATGACTTGCAAAAAAGGTATCATGGAATCCATCAAATCCAAATTAGTGCTTTCTAAAGAGTATTGTAGGACTTTGCCAAAAGTTGAAGTTTACATCACAATTTATTAACCTGGTTTGATCCGGATTAGGCCGGATTCAATTAGCCTTTGATAAGTTTTTTTTTGGGAAACAAATATGGGAAAATTAGAAATAAGGGAGTTCTACCAATTTTTTTGTCCATCTATACCTTTTTTTGTTCTACCAATTTTTACCTAAACTACCCCTAATACTATATTAATACCATTTTTTAAAAAAAACCTAGAAAAATATGTATAAACATAATTTTAAGAAGTTTTCAAGAAGAAACTTTCTGATTTTATACAGTTTTAAGTAGGTTTTTAGAGGTTTAAAGTTGTTCTGAAAAATTTAGAATTTGTTCATAACCTTCTGAAAATATTAGATTACATATTCTACCATTTGTACATGTTCTGAAAAGTTTAGAATATGTATTCTACCACTTGTACATTTTCTAGCAATTTTAGAACTAGAATTTGTTCTAAATATTTTAGAATACAGAATTCTGAAAATTTTAGAATACATATTCTACCACTTGTACTTGTTCTGCGAGAATTCTGGAAATTTTAGAATACATATTCTATCAGTTGTACATATTCTGCCTGAATTAGAATATGCATTCTATCATTTTTCTATGTTCGAGAAAATTTAGAATATACATTCTGGAAATATTAGATTATATATTCTAGAAAATTTAGAATTTAGAAAAATAAAGTAACTTAATCTAAAAATAAGGAAAGTAAATATTTAATTTTTAGAATATTCTATTCATTTGTTATTTAAAATTCGGATTAATTACAAAAAAGTTTTTAAAAAAATTTGACAAAAAGAAAAAAGGGATCCGATTTTCCAAAAAATTAATTTCTTTGATTTATTTTTTAAATAACACATATTATTAAGTTAAAAACCCTAGCATATTTGTCGTTTTCTTCTTCTTCGTCTCCTTTGGACGACTTCTAGAAGAGATTTGGGATAAATTATAATTTTTTTTTATTTTTTTGGGGTAAAATCTGATTATCTTATATTATATTTTTAGTCAAATTATATTAAAAATTTATTATAATTTTAATTTGATTATATGAAAAATTTAAATTTTTTATTGTTTATTTATAGTGAAGTCTCTTTATGTGTTAGAATAGATTATTTTTTAAATAACACAGATTATTAAGTTAAAAACCCTAGCATATTTGTCGTTTTCTTCTACTTCGTCTCCTTTGGACGACTTGTAGAAGAGATTTGGGATAAATTATAATTTTTTTTATATTTTTTGGGTAAAATCTGATTATCTTATATTATATTTTTAGTCAAATTATATTAAAAATTTATTATAATTTTAATTTGATTTTATGAAAAATTTAAAATTTTTATTGTTTATTTATAGTGAAGTCTCTTTATGTGTTAGAATATATTATTTTTTTAAATAACACAGATTATTAAGTTAAAAACTCTAGCATATTTGTCGTTTTCTTCTTCTTCGTCTCCTTTGAACGACTTCTAGAAGAGATTTAGGATAAATTATAATTTTTTTTAATTTTTTTTGGTAAAATCTGATTATCTTATATTATATTTTTAGTCAAATTATATTAAAAATTTATTATAATTTTAATTTGATTATATGAAAAATTTCAATTTTTTTTATTGTTTATTTATAATGAAGTCTTTTTATGTGTTAGAGGATTTAAATTTTATGATTTATTTGGAATTTTTTTAAAATTAAGGGTAAAATGGAATTTCATATTTCAAAAAGATTAACATACCAAAAAATAGAACAAAAGTATAGATGGACAAATTTTTTTTAAAAGTTCCTTTATTTCTAATTTTCCCAACAAATATTTGGGTCAAATAAAGCCAACGTACTTTTTTTTTTTTTTTTTGTTGGTTTGACAAAAAAAATAAAGACAACGTACTATATATTTTTAAACATGCATTAATAACCTATATGCTACGTCAAAATCTAACAATGTTTTCGACAAGACATACATGATACGTATGGTGACATGTTTTGATAAATTGATTTTTAGAAATGCATAGACAAAATACATGTGCCAAAAAAAAAGAAATTGTGAAGTTTCCACTTGAGAAGAGTCTGTGCTAAGAAATTCGTTTTAAATTTTAGTTCTTGAAACTTACCACTAGTTTTGAATTGGGATAGCATATTGTTAACTTTGATTAAAAAGCTAGTTAACTTTCATCGAAACAATTTAAAAATTTCAATCTCTCTTTTTTTTTAAATGAATTTTTGGCTTTAATCTAGGGAGGGAAGGGATTAATGTGATGAATACAATAGAAAAATTACAAATATTTGTTAATTCGTACTTAAAATAATAATCATATTTATGCAGTAGTTAAACATGTATTTACACCAATGTAAGATAGCCCTTGAGAATTACTCCAAACAATCCAATCAAAATCTTAAATCCACAACTCACAACAATTCAAAAGAAATGAATTTTTATGATTTAATAGATATTGAAAATAGAAATTCGTATTTTGTGTGTGTGTTTGGCATATGAATGACAGGCACATGCTGAGTACAAAAATAATAAATACTTATGGAACATCCCAAGAGATGCCTTCTCTGTCAGTCAAATCGAATCCCTCCTCCAGATCCTTTAACTCTTTTGTTTTTGTCAACAAATGTTATAAATTTTTAGCTATACAAATTAAAAAAATAGAATCATACGAGTAAATAATTCTAAATATGCGAGGCTAGGAGGGTCCCACGATTATGCAAGAAAATAAAACATAGATGAACGGCTCTCATTAAAGTGGGTCCTACTATGTTGCCCTCTTTATCCTTTTCGAGTCTTTGACTACTACTTGCAAATCACATGGAAAAATTGACAAAATGTCATACTATATTCTTTTGCAATTATTCAAAATATTAACTACTCTTACATATATTAACCACAAAGTCCATAATCATTCCTCTAATTTCACTCATTTAAAATCCGATTTTATCATAATAGTCTAGGCTTATTTTATACTTACCTAATATACACGCATCAATTCAGAAATGTTATTGTTATCTTATTGACTTATCGTCTTATTTAACTTGTATCATTTTAACTGAATCTACATTACACTCTTCTATATAGAAACATTTAGTATTGCACTATTGATGTGTCTATTGATGTGTCTAGACCATATTTTTTTTCAGCACTTTTTATTTCATTGATTTGGATTTTTTTTATAAGAGATTTTCCATTTGCCAACACTTATATTATTATGAACTTTCTTATTATATTAGTCATATTCCATATACCAAACACAAAAAAATTGCATCAATCTATTTTAATTGTATCATATTTAATAATTAAAACCAAAAACATATTTTCATGAATATAATAATCAAATATATCTATTGTGAATTATCCAGTAATCAAAATATAAGAAACAATTAATATATATAATAAAACGAATCACGACAATTATTATTGTCAAACAGATTAAAAATTTATAATAAATTAATCAAATGTATATTTTATTTTAGTATAAAATTTGTATGTGCATGACATGTCGACTATATAAATATATGAAAAAATTCATCTTTTATTGATAAAATGTGACCAAAACACAATATGTTGTTCAAGCAGGTATTGTTCATCTCCATGTTTTTCAACAACATAATATAGTATAAGATTGTGACTTTTCAGAACTTTGCAGATTTCCACAATGCTTATGAGATTAGAAATTGTTACACAACAACTTCATCCTAAGTCCTAACTCAACTTAAGGTATATATTTTGAACATATTTTACAGAATGAAATGTTTGGCGGTCAAATGCACCAAGTTGGAGCTTAGGATGTAATGGTACTAGTTGGCATTCGGTAATTAATTAATTAATTAATTTATTTTTTAAATGATGATCATTCGGTAGTTAATTTTCATTTATCTTTTGGCATTTATGGTGATTATGGACTACATTTTTAGTTGATCATCATTCTGTAAGTTATATAACCATAAAAATCACTAAAAGTAAATCATATTACATCTAATTTATCAAATGAGAATTAATTTTTTAAAAATGCTTTTAGTTACACACAATTTTATCTTTTATTTTTCTCTTTCTATCTTTTATCTTTTATTTACTGTTTGAAAAAATATTTTCATATTTTGTGGCTTTACTTTGTTCACAGAAATTGATTCATCTTTACATGTTATGATTTTTTTTTAATTCAATAATTAGATGATTATAATGAGTGAGAATGCGTTATTTTATTAGAAAATATATAAAAAAAAATTGTTTTTGTTTTTCTCTCCTTTTCTGAAGCTAAAAAACCGTTTTTTTCTCTAATTGAGCTGAAACAAATACTTGGTAATTGGTATCACTACACAAATACTTGGTAATTGGTAACTGGTATCCCCACTACACAACCAGACCAGTCGAGAAGACTAGAAACATATATATATAGAAATTGATTTCAACGTAAATCCTTAGCATCATGGTCCCATGGTCTAGTGGTCAGGACATTGGACTCTGAATCCAGTAACCCGAGTTCAAGTCTCGGTGGGACCTTCTCCATTGTACTACTCTCACTTTTAAAGAATTTTAGCGAATGTGTCATTTTGGGTTCGGCCCTTGTGTGAGTCTGTGATCATGATCCCAAAGCCAAAAAGATATAAAATATGACAATTTCTTTTATGAAGATAATAAAAACTGTAGTGAAGATGTTAAACAAAGTGCATTTCACAACAAAATATAGAATTCTTCGAAATAAGAGCTTCTCAACACTGCAAAACCAAAAAGAAGATCAAAATCACTTAACATTTGTTCTATCTTCCTTTGCGTATGTTCTACTTCTCCCTAGCCGTTGGATGTTTAAGGATAACTATTCTTTCTCTCTAAAGTGTGAACTCTGCTGCACCACCAACTGGAGTTTCAGCTTTCCGGTTTACTCCCACTTTGACTCTCCTCCCAAACCGATCTCAACTTCCATTGGAAGATCAATCACTACACTCTTGCTTTGGTTCTTTTCCGTTTTCTTCTTCTTCTTCTTCTTGTTATCTTGAGTATCTATCACTCTCACCACACCTGTTTCTTGCTTGCTGTTTTTTTTCTTCTCAATACCGTCTCCTGAAACCTTTGACACATTGTCACGTGAGAATATTTCTGCGAAAGAGGTTTCAGCGTCATCGATAGCATCGAGTTCCTCCTTTGGAGTCTTCTTCTGTTTCTTCTCAGCAGCATCACCATCACTGTTACTCGTGGTTTTCTTTTGTTTATTTTCTTCCTTCTTTTCTGTTTTAACTTGATCTACATTTGGGTTGCTCTTAGACTTCTTCTTCTTGCTCTTGTGATCCTCATTCTTGGCTTCTTCGGACTTGTTTCTCTTGGAACTCTTCTTGCTTTTTCTATCTTCTTTGGATTGTTGTTCTTCTGCTGCTTTGTTGTGATGAGTATCAAAGGTTTCATCATGGGTATCAAATCGCGAATGCTTTTCATTCCTTGAGCTTTTTTCTAAGGATTGAGCGTTGAATACATTCACTGAAGGAAGAAGCAACTTTCTCACCTGCAACATCAAAACATTTTTTCTCATTCTTATTCGATTTTCCCCACACAGAAACACTAATCACAATGAATAAAAGAAGTAAAAAAAAAATGTGGTTTTACCTTCTTAGCTGACTTATCGTTATCAGAGATCGGGTTTCCTCGAATATTCAGGTTCCGCAAGCAAGATAGTGTGCCCAAAACCTGTCATTTGGGAACACACAATTTTGACGGTTTATAATTAAATCAATGCAAAAACTTGCTACGAGCGAGAGAAAGTGAAAAAACTGCTCTCATTTATATGGATTACATTATACCTCTAAACCAGAGAGTTTCGTGATCATATTGTTTCCCACATCCAAATTCAGTAGTCTTTTGTTGAGTGCTAGTTCCGCCGGGAGAGCCTGAAATAGTTAAGCGTAAAGGAAATTGTCATAAGCAATATAAACAAAAGAACTGTGGAAAATACCGATGTTATCTGTAGACTGTATCAATGGATGAAATATCACCTTAATTTCATTGTGAGCAAGTCGTAGCTCTTTCAAATTAGAGCATGACTTGAGAGAAGAACCAATAGCCTTTATTCTGCAGTTAGACAAAGAAATCTGAAACAGGGGAGGGGAGGGATTAGATAAAGATCAGTTTAGTTGTGATTTCAAAACAGGAGAAAAACCCGTGCGCTTACCTTTTTGAGGTTTTTCATCTTTGAAAGCGAGTCACCGATTTCACTAATCGGGTTCCTAGAAAGAACTGCATCAATCCATAACAAAACAACAAAATTTAAGTAGATGAAATTTAGTAACATCTAAAGAGTAACATGTTTGATCTGATTCTGATATAAGAACATACCGAGACTGTTCAAGTCTTTCAGTAGATCTAGATTGCAAATGGACGAAATTTCATTGTCTGCAAACAAGTAAAACAATAAGGGGTAATCATCAGTAGTAGCTTATGGATGCAAAAAACAACGGTCGCATAACCGATGATTAGTGTAATAGTACAACTTACCATTCAAAATCAAGGCTCCCAAATTGACAAGAGAAGCTATCTCATTCATGGATTTGAGTTTATTCTTTCCAGCATTTAGCACCTGATAGAAGACGACACCACACAAGCAAATCAAGCACACATATTTACCCAAAAGAAAAGCTTAATCCTGGAGAACCTCAGTACTGGTAAGTGATACACATCTTCATATGCCAAGAAACAATCAGTTTCATAGATGATAAAAAAGAGAACCAAAAAAATGAGTTCAGTGGAACTTACATTAAGCTTAATTAGTGCTTCAATTCCATTTAAGCTTTGCAATTTATTTTCAACAACTGAAAGCCACTTCAAATTCACACAAGACTTGAGTCCCTAAAACCAATCAGAACATGAACATAATATAAGCTCTACAAAGTTTAAAAGCCACAGCTTTTGGATGCTTATATAAAATGGAGATTATTAATCAACCTGAAGATCCGTGAGATTGTTGAAACGAAGATCAAGCTTCTCCAAGTTTTTGAACTTGCTCAAGCAAGACACCTAAAGATAAAAATTACACAAATTAGGGTTTCGTTTCAAATATCTCATGGGAAGAGAGAGTTTCGAAAACGAAGCCTCACGTCGGTGAGAGCTTTGTGGCCAAGATTAAGTTCCTTGACGGAATCAGGATCATGGGTCTTCTTCTCTTTCAACACTTGTTCAACGGTTAACGAATTCATCGCCGTCTTCGTCTTCGGCTAAACCCTAGTCTTTTGGCTCAGTCACTCTCACCTTAGTGAAAAGATTTGTCTCTGTTCCCGACCGTGTTAGGTTTTTACCGAGAAACCCCCACGGTTTCCCATTGTTTATAAATTTGACCCTTAGTCTTATTTTCATCCTAAAGTTTCAATTGGTTTGTTCTTGAAGAATTGTTCTAAGTTTATTCTGTACCTAGGGAGTTCAATTTAAGAACTAAACCAAGAATTGCCATATATTAAAATAGATAAAATCAAATCCAGTTTTCATCAGTGGGCTACACCACAAACAAAATTTTTATCAACTCCAAAAACCTCTAATAAAAGAAGGGTGCACAAACATGAATTCAGAGAAACCAGATGTATCACATTGTATTAGCCTTCTCCATGTGCCGGCATTACAAAATAGTTCAAAGAGACGAAATAGTAGAAGAAAAAAATATGAAATCTTTTAACAAAACATTTGATTAGTTTTTTTTTTTTTTTTTTTTTTTTTTTTTGGTTCTCATGAGATGTATTTTTCTTGTTGCTCATGCAAAAGCTTTGCTGAAGATTTGGCATCCAGGTAGAGTGACGTTACTTCCTCTATATCATCCTGTCAAAAAGTCGAAATACCAACGTTAAGAATTTACAACAAAACATTCATATTTTTAGATTGCTTTTATTGTTCTTAAGATTCACAAGCAATGTACCTTGCAAATATTGTCACGACCATTCATTTTCGCCACGATACTGGCAGGAGACAGAAGCTGAACCGCATGCCTTGAAGTGAATGCACAAATGGTTCAGATTAATTAAAGTCACCCAAAATCTTTCATAAAAAAAGCGTTAATGACATGTTTAATCTTTAAACCTTAGTGATGTTCTTTGCCCAATGTCCCCAAGTAGAACCAAGCATTCTTCATCCACGGTTAGTTCTTCGACTTGCGCACGAATGGCTATAATCTGGCCACATAACAAATCTATTAGAATGATGTTAATCAATTGAAATCCAAAAAAAAACTAAATGACGATTGAGTCACCTGTATCATTTCAGAGGGATTATAGATTTGAGTCCGGATTATGACCAGCCGATCCAACAAGTCAATAGGGACTCCATGGGGACTGGGCATATCAGTTCCTCTGCAAATTAAGTGAATCACAGTACTGAGTTAACCAAAAGTCACATGATTTCCAAGAAGGAAAATTCTACCAAGGTCAAGCGCTTCTCCTCACCTTACGTTGCATACACCTCTATTAGTTGCAAATATCACTATTGGAGACAATGAGCTTTCAAGAGCACGGTTCAAGTACGAAAAGCACTCCATATCAAGCATATGAACCTGAAGTTTGTAATTTACAAAAGTTATTCTTTCTGCTCTCGAGTTCTGAGCAACATCAATACGATGGAATGAGAAAAACTTATTTAGGAAAATACCTCATCGATAAACAGAACTCCCGGAACAAGCTCTGCCACGCCTTCATCTATATAACGGTTTACAACCTGCAATTAGCAAACGGATACCATATAATAATATTAGACCTTACAAGAGAGAGGTTAGATTTGAACAAAAATCAACCAAGTTCTAGTGAAGATCACCTTATTAATTTCTTGCCGAAGCTTATCAGTGATCTCGGTCTTCCGGGGTTTCATCATTTGGCCCATCAAAGAAAGTATATCCTGGCCACCTTGAGGTCGAGCATTTGCTGCATCCAGATCTTGGAGTGTGACATCCTATCCACAGTGAAGGAAATTTTAGAGTACTATAAAAGAAATGTTCAAGATAAAAGTATACATACTAGTTGGGTAAAAAGTAGTCATGATAAACACAGGAAATATGATTAAAACGCACATTCAAACATATCCATGAAAGTATAATTAACAAAGACGACAATTACTGCTACACAGAAGGGAGAGTTCTTGCGATAAGTTAAGTGCATAGAAGGTAAACCTGCACAATCTCTTTCTTTTTGTGAACTTCTCCTTTGGGAAGTGGAACGTATTCTTCTGCTTCCAGATCAAATTCAGTAGCAAAAGCATCACTTCTACCAACCCGTTTGACAGCTCCACTGTTTGCTTCGATATATATAACATCTCCTACAGCTACCTGAGAATCAAAACAGTAAATATAACAAGAAACAATTCAGAATGACAAAGTAATCAGCAACTTCACGAAACATAATTTTCCAGACCGAATGACATAATTAGAAAACCAGACAGAAGAAAAGAATACTAGGTTTTGGAACATGATTTTAAATTAAAAAGCATTAACTTAAGAAAAATACCACATCCAAAACATAGCATCACGTGCCAAGAACTGACCTTTTCCTTAATTAAGGCATCATATATGGTGGGATCCAACTTCAGTGGTTTGGTTCCTTTGACTGTCTTGAGTGCAATGATAACATGGCTGATGCTTTTGCCATAGCCTCCAGTGAGGCTTTCAGTTTCTTCTGGGGTCAGCTCAGTGACCTAGAAGTCAAGGAAAACATGTCAAAAACCTCATATCGAGACATACTAATGCATAAGAACACAGCAAAGGAAATTGCAAATTGAAACACACCTCCCCTTCATAGACTTCTTTTGTTTCCTTGATACGTAGACCAATGGCACGTCTAAAATTCTCCATGAGAACCTCTGTTTTCTTAACCTCTGATGAGTAAACCTCAGATCCAACCATTGGACAGAATGGAACCTGCAAGCAAGAAACAATCCAGATAACATAAGCTAAAAGTAAAATATAATGATTCATACAACGAAGCCATGTAGAAACATAGAATATAGAAGATGCTAAATGAAGACATCAAAGATTACCTTACTTCCCAGCTCTTGGGAAATTCCAAGAGCCAATGCTGTTTTGCCGGTTCCAGGAGGTCCAGCAAGTAAAAGAGCTTTGCCTGCCATTTTCTTCTGCTTTATCATGTCCACTACAAGACCAGCTGCCTCTCTAGCCTCAAGTTGACCGACAAATCCAGCCGCTAATGGTATAGGAATTCCGGTTGGCTGGTAAAAAGAGACACAGCATCAGGTATTGGCTATAGAAAGAGATCAGTAGAATTTCATAATAAATTCATTAAAATTGAAACTTTGCAAATGAAAGCTACGTTTTGGTTGTGCTTGAACGAAAAAGAGTTTGAGAACAGTCAGATTTTAAACCCTAAAGCTTTAAATCCAAAAGATGAACGAACTTTGAGCAATACGAGCATTCTACAATACATCTAGATGCATTATCCCAAAAAGGTCGAAACTTGGCTAATGAAAACTAGGGATTAGTTGTGTTATAACCGAAAAGAGTCAGTGAAGGTGCCAAATGAAGCAATTATTAGCTTTAAAACCCTAAAAAGTTTACAACTTTAAACCCTAACAAAACCCTAAACCCGAGCAACCTTCGAGCTTTGAGAACATACTACTGGAATCTACTAGAATCCAAGAGAGAGGAGAAGAAGAACCTCGAGGCCAAGGCCTTTGATATGGGTGTGAGTAGCAATACGCTGTTTCTTAGCTGTGGACTGAAATTCTTCAATCTTTAGTTTCTCCATCTCTGTCAACTATTACTTAGTCCTTCTGAGTCTCCGACGACGATTTAGGTATTTTGTTGTATTCTCTGACGACAACGGCGGCGGAAGAGTTGAGCTTTCTGAGCTTACAAAGCCTCCTTTCTGATGTTCTTACTCCAAATTGGCAAAAAAATCCCTTTCTCCATGGTTTTATGTTAAATCTTTATTGCACTAATGGGCCTTGCATTCTCTTTCAGTTACGAAATCACCCCCAAAAAAAATTCTGATTTGTTTTGGCAAGAAAATAAAACGGAAAGTTTTATTTTACAAAATTGACAAAGAGAAAAAAGGTATAATTTTGAATATTCACTTATTTTGTTTTCTAGAGTTTTAACCAGCCAAAACCAAAACCTGAATTAATTTGAAGATGCATAATACAATTTTGAAAAAAAAATTATAGTTGGAGAAAATGTACTCACATTTAGTATTTGTTAAAAACATAAACTAAACAACACAACCACCAATCGAATAAAAACCTTAAAAAGTATATAAAAAAATCTTTTTCAAAAGAAAAAAACCCATCAAATATGTAAAAAAAAAATGTTCGTTGTTTCATTTAGATCTCATAGTTAATCTTGTTTAATTAGAGGTGTAAGTCTTGTTAGACTCGAGATTTTGAAAAACATATATTTCACAAAATATATAATTCTGAAGTTGCGAGTTGGGTTGCAAACATACGCTTATACTAGATTTAAGACCGCACAATATGCAGTATATGGATAAAAAAAAATGAGATCCATTCCAATCCGATCTGGAAAATATGATATTCGAGGTCCCGAGATTTAGATCCATATATTTTAATTTAAAGATCTGGATATTCGATTCCGACTCGTTCTATTTTTATATATAGTTTTTATTTAAAAAAAATGTATAATGTTTATATATAATATACTATAGATAAAAAGAAATTTTTAGAAATCACATATTCATATATAAAAATTTATATGAAATATTTTTTATGATATTTTCTAAATTTTTTTTTCAAGTTTATTTTTATTAGTTTTTATATTATTATTTTAATACTTTTGTTACCTTGGCCGGATCCGGATATTAATGGATAATGATGGATCTGAATATTCGCAGATAATGATATATTTAAATCCGAATAATTATTTTCGAATCCGAACATCCGATCCGTGTCCACTCTTTGTACATTATAAATTTTTTTTTTTTTTGATAATTTTGCTAGAAGACATTGATTTTCTCAATTTGGAAAATGATGAGGTTGGAATAAATGAAGAAGACATTCAAGATCTTAATGAAGATATGATGATTGAAACTGAAGTTGAAGATGAGATTATGGTTGGTGGGCAGATGCATGAGCATATAACTGAAGAATATGATGATGAGCAGACGGATGAAGAAGATGAGATAGAACAAGAACAACAGCTTGAAGAGTTACCACCAAAACGAGTTATAACTCTCGGTGCCCGAGTAAGTAGGTTACTACATTTTTTGTTAATTGGGTTTCATATGTGTGATCTTAGTAACTTATTTTTTATTTTTATTGTGTGTTTGTAGTTGCTTCAGAGTCTACAAACATAGAGATCTTCATTAGAAGATGAAGTGTTGAAGATAACTTTTTTTTTTTTTTTTGTTGCCACGGTTTTCCTCAAAATTATAAAGTTAGGATCTGAGTATTTTATTAATTTATAGAGGGTATCAATTTATCGATTTATAGAGATTTGCTTATTTTAAAAAAATCTATTTAAAATAAGAAGTTTAAGATAATATTTTGATATTTTTATCGTAGTTAGACATAAGAAAACAATTATTATATATATAATTGTTTATAATTTTTGGATGCAATTTGAAAAGATAATATTAGATGTGCTTGATACAGTAAAAAAAAAGATATTAGTTCCAAACAAATATGCAAATATACGAATAAATAAATAGCACTAGAGTCCTATTTCACAAAATATCTTATTTATATGTTATATATTTATATGACTATTAATTTATGATATTAATGAGACCATATATTTATATAAATTTTTTTTAAAAATATTATCTTATTTATTTATCAAAAATAAAGAAAACATTTGGACAATACAATCTTTAAAAGATATAGTTGTGAAAGTTATCTTGGAAAATGAAAAAAATTAGAATAAAACATCTATATATTAATAAATTTCTCCGGTATATTCATAATAATTCAAAACAGTTATATCGGCTTAAATGTTAAAACCGCAAATATTCATAGACACAACAAACCACATCAAACATTAAGAGTCATAAAAATAAATTAAGGGGCGAAACTAAAATATAAAAATAATAAAAGGTTCTTCTTTTTGATAATTTTTCTTTCATTCCTTTCATCAATAAGAGGATAAGCTGATCTAGTGGGGGGGGGAACCAGAGAGGCCGTCACACTCTCGCTCGCATATGGAGACTCTCTCGATCTCCGCCGCTTCTTGGTTTTCCGGCGGCGCCATTACTCCGGCTCAAATGAGGATTGCTCCGCCCTATCATCTTCGGAAACCACCCAACAGGAATTCCCAACGCTTGTCCGCTTTTAACACTGCATCTCGCTCTGGTGACATTATATATATCTCTCTGCGTTTAATTTCTACAATGAATGTTCCTTCTCAAATGTTGGTTTTTTTAGTGAGTGAGCTAGTGGAGGAGGATGTGCTGCAAATGTTCTTAAAAGACAGAGAAGAAAATGGAGATTTCATTTCCAGAGTTTCTGATAGGCTCTGGTTAAGAGAAATTCTCGAATCTATTGATGTTAATTCTAATGGAGCCTCTTCAATTGTTGGACTAGAAGAAGATACTCAGGTAACTGGAGCTTGTTTTTTTTTTAGTTCTAAGTTTGCTGTTGACAAGATTTAAAAGTTGCTTACTATGTAGTCGAGGAATAGTTTGAGAGATATATATATATATATGATCACTACACTTTTATGAAATTTTAGTGTTGGTTTGATCAAAAATTTATAGCCTTTTACTTGGAGCTGTTACTTTGGTTGGTGTAGCTTCTTTATTAATGTGTGTTTTATATTCTATATACAGGAGAGCTTGATAGATGATGCAGATGACGATGAAAGTGGTTTCTTAAAACTTAAACCTACCCAAGAGTGGATTGGTTGGGAAAGTGATTCTGCTCCCATGAATAAGAAAGCTCTAGCTAAGGTGACTCATCTATTTGTGGATGTTCTTCTACTTCTCTCATCTCTGTATTCATTTCACACACATTGCAATATTCTGCTGTGTTTTTCAAACTTCCTCGATAACCCTTTGGGTCTGATTGCAGGCACTACGGGATGACAGCGAGAGAAGGAAGAAATTCAACTTTCTGAAATATGAAGCTGTATGATTATTCCTTTCAGTATGTTTCTTAATTAGTCTTGCCAGTCAAATCTTTCCTGATTCAACAATTAACTCTTTATGTGGAGAATGGCTGTTCAGTATGTGATGCCACTAGTTTTATTTGTATGATTTTTAGTTATAGAACTTACTTTGGAATTGCTGCTTTTGTGTCTTTTAATTTGTAGCTCAAACGTGAACTGATGTACCTGTCAATTGTAATTGGAACTGGGTGCAGCGGATACTGCTTACTAGCTTTATCAGCCCAGGTAAGCTTTATTTATTTATTTGCAAGGTCTATTATATGAATCAACCACCATCCTTAAGAAGCATATTTATTAATGGGGATGATGGAAATATTGTGATATCTGACAGGCTGCAGTTAGTTATGCAGTTGGAGTCCTTTTCAGGTTAGTTGTCTATTTTATAGGTTGTAGAAAAATAGACCTTGACAATGTAATATATAAGTTCTGCAACATGCTTGCTCGTGCACTCGTGTATTCCTAACTAAAGCTGATTCCAGTGCAGTTGCTTG
Source organism: Barbarea vulgaris (assembly GCA_963667165.1). Classification (NCBI taxonomy): domain Eukaryota; kingdom Viridiplantae; phylum Streptophyta; class Magnoliopsida; order Brassicales; family Brassicaceae; genus Barbarea; species Barbarea vulgaris. Next base: position 19,551,542 of record OY763891.1, on the reverse strand, counting down.
TACCTTCAGCTCTTGTACGGATACGCTGATGGTGTTTCACATGAAGCTGTTCCTGATATCTTCCTGAAAAAGAAGTCTAAAAAGTAAAGGCCTTGAGAACTTTGTAGTTGGGTCACGTTCTTCATGAGTAGTACTCACCCTGCTCTTAACTTGCTTTTACTCAGAATCGGGATTAGAAGTGAAGACCTTGAGGACTTTGTGGAGAGGACTATTAGGGGCAGCGGCATGGCTCTCTCTTCTCCACGCTTGGTGATTCCGGCTGCAATTTATGCTTTGTGGGTACTCTCTCACAAGTATTTCCAGAATGACTTGTTCGACTTTCAGGTAGCTATTCTAAGCTTAGTTGTTTATCTAACTTATGCCCCCACCTCAGAGTAGGGAAAATTTGAAACTTTTCTTTTGTCCTGTTTTAATTTTCACCTTTCTTATCCACATAATAACAAAAAGGAGGATACTTTGCATATTCTTTTATCAGTGTTTATGCAAACATTAGCGTTTGAGAGCTTTTGAGTCGAATATTTATCCTTCTGGATTTCTATAGCTGTCTGTTTGCAAGGTTTAAACTTTGTTTATTTGTGCTTCAAAGTTTGAACTTTTGTATTGTCCACAATGGTTGTGCCTTGCAGATAGTTCCAGCCATGGTTGGTTTGTTTGTATACAAAGCCGCAGCTTTAGTTCAAGTGTACAGAGACAACCAAGATCTTCAGTTCATCTTCCCAGACGACTAACTAGAAAGTTCACAAGCATAAACCAACCTTCCGAGATAGACCAGGGAACCGCGGATTGGTGAATGGTTAGGTACATATTTTCAAAGGGAAACAGACACTGGACTCATCTGCTAAGACCGAGGATGGAGGGAGTTTGTAATGAGTTGTTGTCCAAAACGGCTCGGTTTGGCTTTTCTCAAAGGCAACCTTGTATTTTTGTTTTCTTTCCAGTAAATGCCGTCTTCTTTTTCTTTTCCTTTCGTGCAAATTAGTTCCCTGATATTCATTTTACTCCCAAATCGTTTTATTAACAAATATATTTATTTACTAACATCCGACTCTGAGGGTACAATATATCAATGTTGCAGAGCAGTCTACCAAAAACAAAAGTTATAGAATATATGAGTAACATAAGAGGACAAGTGCGTGAATCAATGCTTATTTTACACTCTCAAAAAAAAAACAAAAAAACTTCCCATTCTCTGTACTAAGCCCCACTCGGGATCGAGAGGAAGAGATTTTCATTATTTGGCTTTCTAGTAAAAACATTATCAGCAAAAATTTAAGGGCAAACAAAGAGTAAAATGACCCTTTTTCAAATGGTATCGTCACCTTTTCTTTCTTTCTTTCTGCACAACATCCGATTCTTTAAGGCTTCTCTTTCTCCAGCTTACGAGAAAGTGATTCCGCAATTAAATTTTACAACAAAGAAGAGTATAGAATTCAAGACCGTAAACTCCATCCACGCGCAGCCAGTTCACGTCGTATTCTACTAGCTGCCTCTGCTGTGTCATTCAATGGCGGATAACTCCAACTTTCCGACATCTATAAAACCATGAATCCCAAACCAGATCAAAGACGATCCATGATTACATGAAGGATATAACAGAACTCTCTAATCTTTAACAGGGATCCATTGAGAGAAAAAAGGAATATAAGATAGCTCTACAATGTAAAGATACTTACATCTTCGAAACCTGTGAATGAGCGGACAACTCCTCGCTCCCTCAAAGACTTTTGGAAATCTGCAATCTTCCATTTACAGTGATCGGCTCCAACAACATACACTGGTTTCCTGCAGCAAAGAAAGAATACTCAGATTATAGTTTTAAGTTGCTCAAAAAATAGAAGGAATTGAAAGGGTTATCTCAGCATATTATATACCCAGTGCTGCAGGCTTCGCTTATCATACTGACAGAATCTGCTGTCACCACAAAGGCATCACCCCAAGCTAGATGTCCCATATAAGGATTTGGTTCTGAATCAACATTTCAACAACCATTAGAAACTTTTGTGATTACACTGTACTTGTGCACAGAGCTGAAGCAAAATTTGGAGTGGATTGGTCTGTACCTTCGCCATTCCATATGTAAACTTTTGGATTATCTCCAAGTTCTTTGAAAATTACTCTTGAAACCTGCTTCCATGGTTAAGTACCAGGTGAGACTCAAGAAGAAAACTAGCTATAACACCTCTGGGTATAAAAATATATGTCTGTTAAGAGACCTTTTCAGGGGTTTTGTAGGAAAGAGCAATTCTGACACTTCCACAGGTAGCAAGGACACCAAGAAGGGAGTCTGTTAGCTGTTTTGCGAGGTCTGCTCCATATCGACAGTTACCTGTTCATAACGACAAAAAAAACCATGGTATAAAGGTAAGAGATTCAGTAGTCAGAGGAAATAGGCACTTTGCAGAACTAATTGTTTTCTTTTGGAATAATTACCAGCCAAAAATATTAATTATCTATGTCACGCCAAATGTTCTATGTGTTATACGCTGGAAAATGTAAGAACACCTTCAGCTTCTAGTAACTTAAAAAAGTAACTGAACCTACCTCTAGGCCAGCCAATGTTAACCACAACTAAGGGCTTTGGCAGAGCAGCAAATTCATCATGCCAGGCACTAGCTGCTTTACGGAGCGAGGCATAATCGATCTGGTGTAGAGCTCCAGTAGTCAAGACCTGAAAATAGGTTTATTGATTCATGGTGATTACAAATGAAATCTCCACAACAAAAGTACATCTACAGGAATTTAACATAACGGACAAAGAGAACTAAGCAAAAAACATGGTACTTACTACATTATCCGCAGGAGGTTCACGTGGAGTTATCCACCTACGCATAAATCTAGGAACCTGCTCTTGAGCTTCAGCAGTTAGAGGATAGTAGTCGTGACGAGGCGTGATCACCATGTCAAACCTATTTAAACGTGATCTAGGATGTTGTATCTATAAAAACGAAGAGAAAATAGCAATAGTTAAGAATTCACAGGATCCAGGACAAAATTATCATTTTTTTAAGAAAATCACAGGATTCAGGACAAGATTCTCTTTCTTCCCAAAATACTAATTTTTTTTATCTCGAATTGTATTTCAATGCTAATTGTACTATGCCTTGAGTAACATAACAATCAGATTAATATCTTATGACAGACCTGAACAACGAAGACGTTTTCAGAAGCCAAACGCCTTATCGAGCTAGCAATAGAAATTGTATCTCTCCCACATGCTATCACTACCAACGGGCCATCCCTGTAAAAAGAAAAAAAATTCGCTTAGCTTGAGGATCCGGTTTCCAATGCATGGAGAAACAGAAACTCGTGACAGGGGATGGAAAGGCAGGCTTCAATTTTGCTTATGTACTTCTTTGAAACTCATAAAAACACAATAATCTCCAAAATGAACAATCACCACAAAGGGATATCAGAAAGATTACATACTTCTCATAGGTCTCACGTGCCATGGTCACAATGTGCTTCACATCAGCCTCTAGAATAGACGACAAACCTACACTGCCACCATTCTCTGTACGTACAGATGAGATGTATTTAGTTTGTTTGGATCCAAGCATCAATCTGGAGTAGAGGTAAATATGTCTGAGGATAAAGTGCAACTGCTTGTGAAAACCAACTGGAAGCCAGTGCAGCCACTCATTAATCCCTCCTTTAGGCCTTGTCACTCGCTTGCACAAAGAAAAACAGATAAAATCTCAGCAAAACCACTGAATGTAAAACTTATATGAATGTTGAGAACTACTGATGATCAAGAAACTAGAGAAGCCACACACCGCAGAAAACAGTCTTTATAATGAATCCAAACTTAACTAAAAGCATTAATAATGAATCCATCAACCACCTCTGTTCCTTATAAACAAAGATTCAGTAATTTGCAGTGCTTCACCTAGGGCTAATGCTACTATCAAGACCTAAAACAAAACTATTCTCATGGCATTACTATCGAGTTACACACCAAAGAACTCAAGAGTAATTTAGCCATCAATGCCTTGTTTCCATCAAATAGTTCCTCCTCCTATAGAAGTAACACATACATGCTAAATTCCACTCCTAAACAAGCTTCAAAAGCGTAGAAACAAATCACGAAAACAACAAAGTAAAGAGAAATGAATCCATTGGCCTAAAAGAAACCCAATCCGGAAGCAATCATCAATCTCACTACCCTAGCAAAAGGGAAACGAAAACGTCTTAAAAAAGCTTGGGATCAAAACAAACTCACGTAGAGTAGGTGATTTTCGGATAAGCCGAGGGCGCGAACGAGACCGATACACTGATTCTCGGAGCCAGGGAAACCGTTTCCGATAACGACGGCGCGTCTGACGACGTTCTGAGCTCCGCCTTGCTCGAAAATCTCAGGTACGCCGGTAGATAGACTAGGTGGATCCGGCAACAGGATTGGCCTCATGCCGGTTCGATTTTCAAATCCGATCAGATCAAAAACCCTAGAGGTATTATCAAACCGAGATTAGGGATTGGGTCTCTGTAGAAAACGTGAAGGAGAAGAAGAGAGGTCGTCGTGCTTTGTGACAACTTGCGAATGGTCGAAAGGTCAGAAAGAGAGATCGTTTTCCTTTTCTTCTTCGAGAGGTGTCTTTAACGCTAATTTGGCAACACAACAAATGACGAAATTAAACTGAACCTGCTAAAACAAATTACACCAAACAAAAAAAAAAAAATGTCATGAAATAAAAGTTATTAGTAATATTTATGATATTACTTTAAGGTCATTCTTATGGTAACAATAAAATGCGAAATTTAAAGTGGTTTTCTCAAAACCGTACTATAAACACGAATCAAGAAGTTTTTTTTTAAGTTTGCGGTTTAAAAAAGAGGAATAACGGATTTTGATTTTGTTGTGTTTATGTCTATTGGATAATAAATCGCACATCAAAATCGTACTATAGATAATAATACTTAGTGGTCCAATAAAAAACGCATAAACCGCTATTGAATCGTACTGCATCCTCAATCTGCATTTTTTATTTAACCAAATACCCGATAACCATTTCGAACTTTAGATAAAACTTAATATGCAACTTAAGCTTAACACCATAAATTTTTTATTACTCAATTTTGAGGTGGTATAGTGAGTCATACCGGAATCATATATATAATGGGAGAGTTTTCTCTCCATTGAGGCTATCCACATCATCATCTTAATCATCCAATAAAAATAATACATGTCATCAAATAATATTTTTTATTTTTGTATTTTTATTAAGAATTAATTACTTTGTAAAAATAATTTTTTTATTAGCATTACTTAAATGTAGTAGTTAATGAGTATTAAGAGATTTAACAATAAAAATAATAAAAGAAGTGAAAGTAAAAAAAAAAAAAATTAAAATGATTAAAAAAAAAAACACTTTGTTACTACATTTTTTATATTTTTATTAACATAATATAATAGGGATGTTGAGATGAACACAAAAATAAGATAAAATAAATTAAAATTTATATAAACGATATTACAATAAAAAAAATGACAGAGCAAATAATGAAAAATTATAGATAGCCACAACCACCACAATTAAATGATTCAATATATAATGTAAAGTAAAACAATAATAACACAAATGTAATATATATATATATATATATAATATATGTAAGCAACTTTTTTTTTGAATTAAAGACAATTTAAAATATTCACTTAATACATGTTTATTTATATTTATTAAATGAATCTTAAAATTTTATAAAAACTATTAAATCAAATGTGTAAGAATTAAAAAAATTTATAGATAATGTTAGTAATCAAAGTGTTGAAAGGATTTAATAAATTGAGAGTGAAAAAAACTACAGAGCAATGATAGTTAATTTTTTTCCAAAAAATAGAAATATCTACACTAATATTTTTTGGAATACTGTATATGAACATAAAAGTTACAGTTGGATTTTTTGAAAACATCTAAACTTTTTAAAACATTTGAAAGTGTTATAGTTTTAGTATTTTAAGTAAAAGATTCTAAAATTTTATACTAAAAATAACAAATATAGAATCGGTAAATACAAACTCAAATGTTACACAATAAAGCATCCAATTAGGGGTGATACATAATCTTTGTAGTTTATCATGAGTGAAAATGTGGTTTTGTCTATATATGTTGTGATAAAAAAAAAATATGATTGAAGATATTTTTGAATCGAATGGTTTTAAGTATGCTAAGTTTTGTGCAAAATAATGAATTGGCTTTATAATTATATTTGTAATTAATGATTTATTTATATTTATAAATAATTTAAATTTTTATATTATTTTAATATTAGAATCCCGCGCAACGCGCGGGTTACTATTCTAGTATAATAAGTTACAAAGGAAACTATTCTAGTGATAGATTTTGTTAGGCAAGGCGGGCCAAGAGATCTCATCTGCCTAATGGTTCGATACAAGTGAAACATGTGAAGAAAAGAACTAAAATAGCTGGAGAAAAACTCTATAGAAAAACTTAGCCAATCTCATGGTCTTTCAATCCTTCTGATCACATTTCGACAATAAGTTTCGAAAGACTTTGCTGTATTTTCTCAAATAATATATAAGATTATACTTTCCGACAGTGCACGAAGCCACAAAAGACCGCAACCTCATAGCCACTTGATTACAATGTTTTCGGTAGAAATGAAGTTTCATGGGCGGATATGGACATGTCCCAAATGTGCTATTGCATATTGCTTCTAAAGCCCATTAAGTAGAATTTGATTATGAAAAGGCTGAGCCTTATCTGCAGAAAAAAAAAATAGTCCAACCCTTTTTATTATTTCTCATCACTCCAACTCTCTCTCTCACACTCACTCTTTCGAATCAAGCTAGCTCTTTTGAGTTTCGATCATCCAATATGTAGAATTTGAGCCTTTTTTGCTCATTCTCATCGTCTCTTCTGTAAGTTTTCTCTTCCTCTCTCTCTTTAACTTCATGTTCAATTCCTTCGACCATGCATGATGCAGTCATGCACCTAACTAAAAATTTAGTATCGAGATATTTGGCTCTACACCTCATTTATCTTTTGTGATGTTTACTATTACGGGTTTTGTGAAACAGTTGTCGGAGCTATGTTGCAGACATGTCTAATAAAAACTCATGACTTCATCAATCATAGTATTAAAACAAGGGATTTTTGCCTCTGATGCCATAAAAAAGATTCAACTTTTCTGTTATGCCCTTTTTTTATCTGACTTTCATTTATACCCCTTTTTGATGGCATTGGGTATTGTTAAATGACGAAACTATCATGAGCGTTTTATGCCCATAAGCTTCTCTCCATGCTTTGAAACCTGCGTAAAAAAGATATGAATAAAAGTTGATTTGTAGATTAACAGGTCCCACATACTCTGTCTATTATTGATCTCAAACAATTTTTATTTTTAAAATGGATATACCTGATCTATGGGTTTTTGGTCATGGACAACAACAGTTGCTGGTTCTCCATCAGAAGCACTTTGGTCTATATCATTTGTCATCTCTTAAAAATTTGAAAATAACAAAACAAGTAGGATGATAAAAAATGATGTCAATAAAAACTTTATAAAATAATGAAAATCAGACTTACATAGTTCGATGAGTTTCCAGTTTGGTAGTCTTGTCTATCAACAACTTGTCTATCACCAACTTGTCTATCACCAACTTGTCCATCATCATCATTGTCGTCATATTCATCACTTTTATTACCAGGTTCTTTGTCTTCCTCTGACTCATCATGGGTGTCACTCGCATCATCGGCCTATGCTTCATCATCTTCGTTGTCCTCTGCATAGTCGTCCTCTGCTTCATCATCTTCGTCAACATCTTGTCCATCTTTGCCCCCTTCCTTCGGACTGCTTTCATGTTTTGTATTGTCGTCATGTCTATCGAATTCATCATCTTGTCCATTACTTCCATTTTCGTCTTGTCCATTACTTCTATTTTTGTCTTGTCCATCTTCGTTTCCTCCATTACTCTTATTTTCATCTTGTCCATCATTGTCTTCTCTATCTGCTTCATTTTCGTTTTGTCCATCGTTTTTTTTTGTCTATTGCTTCTTCATTATCAAGAGAAAGAAGACGATGGAGAACAAAAAAAAAGTGATGGACAAGATGAGAAACAAAAACAATGAACAAGAAAAAAAAAATGTGATGAACAAGATGATAACATACACAATGGACAAGATGAAGAACGGAGATAGAGAAGAACACCTTGTTTATTTTGTCCATAACTTTTATGAAGAACAAAATAAAATGTTTAGTTCGTTTGTGAGTGAAGAAGAAGAAGAAAAAAAAAAGAAAAAAAGGAAAGAGAGAGAGAAAGAGAAGAAGAAAAAAGCGGAGAAACAAAAAGAAAAAGAAAAAAAAAACAAGAAAGAGAAACAAAAAAAGATAAAAGGAAGGAGAAAAAACAAAAAGGTTAAATCAGTCTTTTTATTAATAAGAAATTGCATGATTTGAGGGTGATTTTTAAAATGGCATAGGATCTAATAAAAAAAGTAAAATGTGGCATCATATGTAATTTTCTCTTAAAACAAAACCTAGAGATCTCAGGACTCGAGATTCACGCTAGGTATATTATATTCTATAAATGACTTAATATTAATAAATACCTTAGCAGTTAGTTGAAAACACGTTAGACGTTGGACATATTTAAAAAATGAATGTATTGAGGTACTTTATAATATTATAGGTAGTTGAGCATACGTGATAAGATAATTTAATGTGCAAGTAAGGTAATTGTAGACACCTAGGCTAGCAATATGTATTATACTATAATATTTTAGTTGAATTCGAAGAAGATATAGTAAAATATAATCTCATGGGCATTGCACATGAATGAATCATAAGAGATCTTTATGGTGTTCACATATGACGCGTCTTTGTTATGTTACATTTAATATATGGAGTACCTACCACCTTGAGAAATCAAACAAAGCAAACAAACATGAAAGCATTTGAATCACAAAAGATCAAAACCACAAAAATAGATAGTTATAAAGGCTATGTAAAAGTACCACCAACACACAACCATTCTTTGGTAGCTTCAGCTCGTATTGTTATTGATGAATGTAGAGGCTGCTATGTAAAAGGTCCCATCTATGGCGGCTACCGTTACAATACACCTCTCTTTGTTAATGTGTTCTTCCACAAAGAGTGTGCCGAGGCTCCACCGGAGATCACCAGCCATCCTTCTCATCCTCAACATCCTCTCAAACTCCACAGTTACAAACACAGCTCGCGCTTCTTACATTGTGACCTATGTGGCAAGTCGTGTTTTAATTTTGCTTATGTTTGTTCAAAATGCGACTTCGTCGTTGATCTCACATGTGGGATAAAACCATTGCCGCTTACTATTGAACATTCAAAGTCTCATCATCATCATCCAGTTGTCTTCTTGAAAGAACCAGCAGAGCCAGGCCGGCGCCAGTGTGGAATTTGCAAGGGCTATAATCGTGGTTGTTCATACGCATGTCTTGAATGTAAAGTCCATTTTCATGTCGAGTGTGTTAATCTTTCCCAAGAGGAGAATCATCCTTGTCATCCTCAACATCCTCTCAAGTTACTCCCTTACGAGACACTTACAAGTAATGCCGAGAAGACATGTCTTCTATGTGGAGAAATACAAAACAAGGTGTTATATCATTGCTCGATTTGTAACTTCAGCATATGTCGATTATGTACAAAAGATCCACCACCACTTGATATCGAGCATCATAAGACGCACGAGCATCGACTTGTCCTCTTATCAAGACACATCTCATTTGAATGTAACGCTTGTGGGATGCAAGGTGATCGAAGTCCTTACATGTGTATTCAATGCGGGTTTGTTATCCATCGAACTTGTATCGACTTACCACGTCTCATAAACATCAATCGTCATGATCATCGCATATCTCTAACTCATCATCTTGGTGTTGGGTATTCTAAATGCGGAGTTTGTCGCAAAGATATATGTGAATACAACGGGGCTTATTCATGCACTCGTTGCCCTAACTATGCCGTTCATTCACTATGCGCAACAAGAAATGACATATGGGATGGAGTAGAACACGAAGGGACGCCTGAAGATAACGAAGATATTGCACCGTTCAAAGTTGTGGGTGATAACTTGATCAACCATTTCAGTCATGAAGAGCATAATCTAAGACTTAACAAGGACAATATCATCAATCGTGACGAAAGGTCACGTTGTGAAGCATGCGTCCTTCCTATCTATTCTGATCCGATCTACAACTGTGAAGAATGCGATTTCATTCTCCACGAAAAATGTGCAAATCTTCCGAAAAAGAAACGAAATGTGTTCCACACAAAACCATTTACACTATGGCCAAGGTCTACACCACGTACACCGCTACATAAGGGAGATGTATTCAAATGTTACGCTTGTAAAACGAAGTCTACTGGTTTCAGGTACATTTCCGATTGGCTGATTCTTGATGTACGTTGTGGTTCACGTTCTGAGCCGGTCATTAATGGTGGTCACGAACATCCTCTATACTACGAGAAGAAGGATAATAACTACAATTGTAATGCATGTCATGTAGAGATACAAGGTTATCTGCTTACTTGTGATTCTGCTACTTGTGACTTTGACCTGGATTTACGTTGTGCTGATTTACCAGAAGTGGTAAAGCACAGCTGCGACGATCATCCTCTTTCCTTATGCTATGGCGAAAATGCAACCGGGAAATATTGGTGTGATATTTGTGAGACGGAAACAGATCCAAGCAAATGGTTCTACACTTGCTCTGATTGTGGGGTTACACTACATGTCGAATGTGTACTTGGAGACTTTTCACATCTTATGCCAGGTCGCATCATCATATACAATAAAGTTAAAGTTGAAGTGGTTCCTAACAACCATAGTTCTCGGCCGTTCTGTGCAAAATGTAACTTGAGATGCAGAGCACCTATCATTCTAAAGCTTTGTGATCCTTACAATGGATACATTTGTTCTGATCGATGTGCAGTGCCTAACTATCAATACACCTAAGAGAATTTTCAACTATAGCTGTTTTATTTCATTTAATCGCTTCTCTTAAATTTTGGATGTAAGAGTTTCTTTTTTTTTCAACTACCACCATGTAATAGATCTATACATACAAGTGCTTAGCATTTCTTGTTCTAAAACTGGTGCTGAAGCTAGAGTTTGGTTATGATTCGTACTGTAAGTTGAAACTTATTCAGTTCGGCATAAAAGAAAAGCTGACGGTTTGATTGGTTTGGATCTTTTCCAATGGTTCTACAAGAATATGCAAGTTTTGCAGTAAACTTTGTCGCATCAGAACTTGCAACATATTTACGACATAAGTCTGATGATATATCTAAGATAATTCTTGTTCCCAAATTTATGTTAACATATATAAAGTCATAACAAGTTATGAAAATTTTGCTAGTAGCAGCGAATATTATTGTAAGATTAATGAAACCAGCGACATGATAATTGGATAAAGGGAGCAGAAATTACTAAATTATAAATGTTATTAAACCAAAAAGAAAAATCATAAGTCATTATAACAAACAGAAACAACGAATTATGTGATGTACATTGTAAATGCAAGAATCATAATAAAGACAGCATATAAAAGTTTTGGAAATAATACAGAGAACAAACTCACTCAAGTGACTAAAATCTACAAGACAAGGCAAGTGGTCAATGAACCTCTGTATCATTTTGACATTTACAAGAGTTACATAAGTGAGAGGAGGTGACATGTAACCTCAAACTCACTGTCATTTTCATGATAAACGCAAGACTGAAATTTGAAAGGATGCGAATTGGCTGATATACAAAAAAAAAAAATGGTCTGTTTCGGGTTACCCTTGATAAGGCCACCGAGGAGATCAAGATCTGCATGACGGTAAAGTGATGCCTCCGCAGAAAGATGCGATTATTATGTACAGCACAAGAACTATCAAGCATGTCAACAATACCCTGTACAAACACAAACAAGAATAGCAGTTTTAAAACATATCAGTAAGTAAACTATGCTATAGAAGGCAAGTAGAAAGAAACACATGGAATGTGTATCTGATGATTCTCATCTATCACCAATACGAAAGAAACTAAGAGAATCCAACAGAAGTGACAGAGATACTTACAAGAGCTTAGCGTTTTTCATCCAAAGAGCTCGGCGGAGGCGCTTAGATTGTTTCCTGAAGTGAAACGCATTATCTTGCATTGTTGCTGTTTTATCAACAAGAAGCTCAATCCTATCACCTCTTTCCATTATTTTCTCAATGTTCTCTACCATCACCGATCGAATCTGTAAACACAAAAACAATGAGAGAAACAACTCTTTCCACAGAGCTATCAAGATAACAGTATATAAAAAAGCACATAAACAGTAGAACAAACTGAAAAGGTTTCACCAAAGACCAGATTTAGCAAAGCCTGTGGAATAGAGTTCATAAGAAGAAACAAAAATACCTCACTAACTTCTCCTCGAACACGATTGAGAGTATCAACACTAGGATTACTAGAGAAGAACTCCATTTGCTGATGCAAAACCCTTGAGAATTCATCATTCATAGCATAAGCTGGAGCATAATGAGCCACTTTACCATAGTTTTTCATAAACCTCATATGGATATCTTCCAAATACGAAAATGGAATCCTCCCTACAAAAAAAAATTCAATCCACCAACACATCCAAAAAAAGTAAATCAAAATCACACACCATGAAACGTTTCATTCAGCCAAAAGATGAATTCTTGATTTTAGACCTTAAATCCACTGAACAGCTATAAATCTCAAACAAAGGGGGAAAACAAAAAAAAAATCTTACTTCCAAAGGTATCATTAGCCATACAGAGAAAGGTAAGGCCATCAGATCTAAGAATATGGAAGATGTATCGGTCTTGAGAGAAACAAAGTCTTTCATCGGAGATTTCCGGCGACAGCTTCTCGAGAATCCGGCGAACCACGGCGCCTGTGTTTCCCGTAACGGCGCTGAATTCCGCTAATACCACCGTACCCCTAGCTACAACCGCATAAATAATCGCCATCGGAGAGAACGAGTTTGAATCAGATGGATTTGACGTCAGATAGTGTGTGTAGATCACGCGCTCCGGCGGCGAGAAGTTATACGTCGACGACTTTGCTGCGATCGGAGCAGAGAGTCTAGAATACCAAAGTTATAGGTTAGGAAGCTAACGTTTCGAATAAAACCCCTTATTTATTGTAACTTTTTAAATAGTGACCTACATGTTAATTTTTTAACATTTTAAACCCAAATTAAAACCCTAAAGTTTAAATTACACCGAACCGAGTCCACGATTTCGAGAACTCAAAGTCTCTCTTTTGCTGCTTCTCTCTCCGGCGAACTACACAGGCGAGCTTCTCTCTTTTCTTCTCTGTAATTCTGATCTTGAATTTAATGGTCTCTCTGCTTCTCTTTCTCCAGTGAAGTGTTTTGTTGCATTATAAAGATTTTGATTTCTGTTGAGCTACCCTGCTACGAGCTCTGTGTTTTAGAAACCCTTGTTTTGAAGGGTCTTCTTCTTCTCTGTTGACTATTCAGTGTTATGTTACTTGATTAGTTGATTGTGCTTTGAAATTAATGTGCTTTGATATTATACAATAGGTGTTTGAGTTTGATTCTGTCTCAGATTGGTGTCACTCTTCTTCTTCTTCTTCTCCATTATCATGGTGTTTGGACAAGTAGTGATAGGTCCTCCTGGATCAGGCAAGACCACTTACTGCAATGGCATGTCTCAGTTCCTATCTCTTATTGGCAGGTTTCATATTCCTTCTCTTTTCTCAAAATCATTTGTTTCTCTGTTTCTAGCTTTGTAAAAATTCGAAAAGTTTCAAACTTTAGTTTATAAGGGTGTTAAATTTCTGAAATTTGAATTGTTTTGACTTTGAGCTGAGTCATGGTTACTTTGATTATGAATTGTTGTTGTTATGCAAGAGAGATTTTCAAGATTCGTGAGGACTTCTCTGAAAGTATGTTATCTTAACATTGAGTTACTTTTTTTTATATTGCAGGAAGGTTGCTATTGTTAATCTGGATCCTGCAAACGATGCATTACCGTATCCTTTTTATGCCAAATTATTAAAAAAAAAAAAAGATTGGTGAATAGCGATGGAAAAAGTTTTGAGGTGTGAATTCGTTTCTTTGACATTGATCTTAGTTATGAGTGTGCTGTGAATATAGAAGAATTGGTTAAGTTAGAAGATGTTATGTTGGATTTGGAACACCCGCTTGGTCCTAATGGAGGTGTGTGCCATCATGATTTTTCCTTTTTCTTCTTAAATTTTTTTTTATCTTTGCTCAAATTAACAACAAACTTTCCAATGAAATAGGTCTTTTATATTGTATGGAGTACTTGGAGAAAAACATTGACTGGCTGGAATCTAAATTAAAGCCTCTTCTGAAAGGTTAGAAAACAATAAAGTCTCTTCATCTTTTTCTATTGTAATGTGTCTCTTCGTGAAAGTAAAATTTTTTGTAACATTTGCAGATCATTACATTCTCTTTGATTTTCCTGGCCAAGTGGAATTGTTCTTCATTCATGACAGTACCAAGAATGTTCTCACGAAGCTGATAAAATCATTGGACCTTAGAGTATGTGCTTTTCTTTACTTATTACCAACTTGCTATATGAACCTTACTTAAGAGTCTTATATCTGATGAATTTCTTTTTGTTTGTTTGTTCTACAGTTAACTGCTGTGCAACTGATTGATGCCCATCTATGTAGTGATCCGGGGAACTATGTAAGCGCGTTACTTCTCTCATTATCCACAATGCTTCATATGGAACTCCCACATGTCAATGTCTTGTCTAAAATCGACTTGATTGGAAACTATGGGAAGCTAGGTATCTATGGTTTATAAATATCTTTTTTGTTGTCATAACATCTATTTTCCATAAGTATAATATGGACTCACTAACTACCATCACTCTTTGTTCATGTAGCTTTCAATTTAGATTTCTATACTGATGTTCAAGACTTGTCATACTTGGAGAACCATCTTGGTCAAGATCCTCGCTCTGCTAAGTACAGGTTGATATAAACATTATCTGAATACACATGGAATGATCAATGAATTCCCGCTTAACTGCAACTCTCAATATCTCATGAGCTCAATGTTCTCATTGCAGAAAACTAACAAGAGAGCTATGTAGTGTAATTGAAGATTATGGTCTTGTTAATTTTACAACCTTGGATATTCAGGTTTGTGATCTCTACTTCACCTCTCTCTATCTCGACAAGCATTGTTTCACTTTATTGGTTTTGTTTTTCATTATCAGGATAAAGAAAGTGTTGGGGATCTGGTAAAGCTCATTGACAAGAGCAATGGATACATATTTTCCGGCATTGATGCAAGTGTGGTTGAATACAGCAAGATTGCAGTTGGTGAAATTGATTGGGATTATAACAGATATCCTTTTATATATATATATATATATATAATTCTTCTAACCATTGTTTCTATCAAATCTCAATTGCTCTGTGTTTAGTTTTATGTCAACAACAACAGAGTTGTTTCCTTTAACGAAAGTCTTCACAGTTGCGGCTGTACAAGAGAAGTACATGAAAGACGAGGAAACACAGGACTAAGGAATCGAGACAGAGCTTGAAAGTTGAAACTTCCGAAGAATGAGGCTATAGTCTGAAACCATAGGCTCATGAGATTTAAAGAAAAGAACAGAAAAATATAGTGTGTGATCCAGACTACTTTTCTATTTTCTGTCTATCAAAACTTATTAATTAAATAATATTATTCTTTGTCAAATCTCACTTTTTTTTTTCTCTCGAGTTCATTATTTCGTCTTACTTGCCAAGTTCTAGGTATATATAGACTTTTTGAGTTTCTTCTGTATGACATTTGCCCATGGCTCCCACATTCTCCAGAAAACATCTTTATTATCACTTTTTGCGTCATTTATTCTTTGCTTAAATTCTCACGTTACACAATGTAAAACAAGAAAAAAGAATCTTTCGTCGCCATAAAATTCAACTAACAATAAGCAACTGAAAACAACAACATTAAATTTGTTTGATAAAATGAATCTAAAAAGCTTCAAGGCCAACTCAGCTGTTCCCATTCCCAGATTGGTTCAGTTAAACCATCAACCAAGTCTGTATTCATAGAGAGATCGAAATGTTCTCCTCCTGACAACGAAGTTTCTGGTGAGCTTTCGACACGAACCGTCGATGTCTCAGCAACTTCAACATCACTTGTAAGCATTCTCTCTGTCTGAAAAACTCCAACAGGACGTCTATCAAATGCTCTGGAGCTTCCTGTCGTTATGTAGACACGACATAAACTGAATTCATTTCTCAACTACATTTTCAATAAAAAAAAGCAAAAAAAACTCATTAGTTATATATAAAAAAGCTTTAATCAAGAATGTTTTCTAATTATTATAGTTTTTATTATATATGCAACCTGAGGGATTGTGGAAGCGTTGACTGTTTCGTCAACGGCTCTGTACTCGTTCATCTTCCATTTTGTTTTTCTTCCAGTCGGTGCTCTTCCAGTGTAGAAAACCATAGTTTTCTTGACTCCAATCATTCGGTTGTCTTTGGAAAAGACTGGACCAGGTGATCCAGTAGCTTTCCAGTATCCTGAACCAGTGGTTCTGCTTGGTCTACCTCCTCTTGCTTCGCGTTCTTGTCTTGGTACGAAGAAGAACCATTGCTCAGCGTCTCCACGACATCTCTCTCCCGCATTATCTACAAATTTTTTGTAATTTTCATTTAAGTAACATTACCATATATATATATATATATATAGTCTTTGTGTTTATTTATATGCCATAGGTTCAATCTAGATAAATCAAACCGATCCAACCTAAACTGAAAAGATATAATTTGATTAAACCGATCTAGAATTGACTTAACAGATTTTTGAAAATAAGAAAACCGAATATCCCGAACCGAACACCAAAATGAGAAGTCTACGTGAAAACCTAACTTGTATTTATGTCCTTAAGACTCAAGTAATATGATAATGCATACTATGGACAAACGTACTTGGAAGATGACTAGGCTCGACCTCAAAGACATCAAGAACGGGAATGACACGGTGCATTGAGTCATCACTGCGTCCTTCGAGCTTGTTACGTAGGTAGAACGCAACCAGTTCATCTTCCGTGGGATAGAAGCGAAACCCAACTGTAACCTCCTCCGCCATATTTCTTTGTATGATATGTTACAAAACAAGAAACACTCTTAATTGTATCTTCCTTATATTATTTAACTTAGAGGTGATGGACTCATTGATATTAAATAAGTTGTTGAAGTAGAGATTGGGTTCTCCGAGTGAAATGAGAAAAGTTCTACGCGTTTTTAGATTAAAAAAAAAAAAAAAAATTAATTCCTTTTTGTACGGATATTGGAAAAGACAACAATGTTTTGTGTGTGTGTATTTGATTGCTTTCGTTGTTATGTGTTTACTATTAGTGAACCTTTTTACGAGCCACGTACGCTCATTGAACAAGTCAAGCCATCGTCTTGCCGTCAAGTTTCAATCTCTTTTCCTTTAGTTTTCTTCTGATTTTCAGTTCGGCTTGCTAATTTAAGTAATTAGTTTTTTTTTAAGCAAAGTCAGATTAATCATACTTTTCTAGGATTAACTTTTAATTTCTGAGAGGATAATTTTCTTTGTGATAAGGTTCATAAATTAAGAATACGTAAGCTCTTACGTAATATCAGTTCAAAGTATGATGTTAAAGAAAAATCAATTTTGGGAGGTACAGTACATTGTAAATTAACCACGGACGCTATTGTGATAATTAAATATTATTTATTTACATAACAAACTATGTAAGTGTATTAAGTATATAACAAGTTGAAAAAAAGATGGAGACTTTGCGTTGGGGTATCTTCGTTAATCATGACATAACATTCGGGCATTTACAAGGACATTATCTTTTATAGTTGGATATTACTTTCCGAAATTTAATCATTAAGTATGATTATACTACCTGACTTTTTAAATACCATGGTAATAAAGTTTTACTTTTACCACATATGTAGATCCGAAGATTAACTAGAGTATAAATTTTGGAGATATTTGAATTGTGAGCTCTAATTATTCACAAATATCGAGCATATATTACTAAGAAACACTTCAATTCTTCTAGTTAACAAAAGTTGATATTTCATATGTTATTAGACGGGTGGCAAACGTACAAAGCTTTTAGGAGGGGCATTTGCCATTGCCACCAATGGTTGTTTTTCAAAATTAGTGTAATTATTGTTTAAGGTTTTCTTACAACGCCTCTCTATTGATGTATGATTTTTTGTATCATTATTTAATAGTTAAATCTATAATTTATGCCCCGGATGAAAATAACGTCTAAATCTGCCCCTGCATTAGACTATATATATAGATGCACCACTTCGATATTCCAAGAGATTGGGAAATTCTCCACATCACATATTTGAGAATTACGAGATAGTATATTTGTGTATATTAAGCTAGGTTAAAAGCTTTGTGATAGACTATAACGATTTTATTGTACGGGATTCTAGATATGGTACTCATGTTCCAGTTCGGAGCTAATAATGGTGAGGTTCGTCTCAATGACTTGTAAAGCAGTTGCATGCATCACTAGCATTAAGTTTAATTGACCACATAAGAATTAAGAAATACTTTAGTTTAGGGGTCATCTAACCCGTCACTTGGGGTCTTTCTAATTTAAATTATTAAATAGAAAACAGATAGATAACCAATACGGAAACTAATCACCGTCATGGGTTGTTAGGTGAAATTTGTCCACATCAGTATTTCTTTTTAAGTATGTTGTGACCTTATTAATTTCAACTTATACTTAAGAAATAAGAAATGGGTCCACTAGAGACTCTTTCCTAAAGATGTGAGATGTCATCTATATATTATGACGTTCATGAGAAACGTCAAATTCAATTTAAACTACCACTTTTATGAAAATTCACTTTGTAAAGTACTATTGTTACCTACAAACATAAAATACGTGAATTACCATTTTAAAAGTGTTTAAGGAACCAATTTTCTTAAGAAATGACTGATTTATATAAAATTAGTTAACGTATGATAAGCTTTTAATTTGTATACTGTATAAAAATATAGTTTTACATTCTAATATACGGATAGACAGATAGAACTGTATATTATAGAAGAAAAAAAAACATTTCTCCAACTAAGATTTAAAAGTGTTATAGGTTAAAAATTATTTTTTCTAAAATAAAATTTAACACCGTATTAAAATTGTCCAAAACCTTGATGACCGTTGCGGTTTTTGTTAATAAACAATAAAAATAAAAATTAATCGACCTAAAAAGGCTTGAGTATAATCTCCATTTTTAGATTTTCTTAATTGAATATAATTTTCCTTAGATCGAAACTGTATTACCTTGGAGGGTATTCAACTTTATTTGGTTTCTTCATAAACCTACCAAAAAAAATCGAAATCCGAATTAAACCAAAACCAAATTTTGACAACTTTCCATAGACTTCTTGAGTCTTTTTGAAGGCAAGTCAAAGGAGGAGACAAAACAAATCGATGGTGCCAGATAGTGACAAGTAACAATTAAATCTCCGTATTTATTACATATTATTGTCAACTTACTAATTATTTGAGGTGTCTTTTCTTGTGGCTAGCATAGATTTGAGACTTGGTCCGCTTAGAAATGAATTACGTAACATTTCACTATTTTTAAAGCATCTACGTGCCATTTATAACGTGTCATTATTCTTTAATTAAAAAAAAATGGTCGACAACTAACGTGTGATATTAGTTGTAATTTAAGTTTTCTGTGGGAAAAAAAAAGTTCTCTGTGAATTTTTCTGATATTTTTCGATCATATGATAATTTATTTCAAGAATAATACTGTTTTGAATAGTATAAATGTGTCAAAGCAACATTGTTCATGAATCAGTGTTTTTTTTGTTTGTTTCAGTTTTTTTTTGAGGATTTTGTTTTATCAAAAAAAAAAAAGAGAAGGATTTTACGTTCTTCTTATATTTTCCTGACTTTTAAATTTTAAGATTAGTAATTTAGTCGGTAAAGATTTTCTATTTGTAAAATTATTTCTTTATAATTGGACAACCAATTAAAGAGTTTTATTTTAATTAAAAATTTTGATTGACAGAAAGAAAACTCAAAGTTAAAAATGATACAAGTTATAAAGTTGAACATAATACCAAAAGTAAAAAAAAAAAAAAAAAACTGATGTAGAGAATTTTCGTATTTCTTACTTTATCACTTTATGTAAAAACTGTTTATTAGTGGGGGGGGGGGGAACTTTTCATAATAAATGTATGAGCGTGTGAGTTTTCGCCGATAACGAATTTGCATTTAAAATGTATACAAGTTGTGTGAGCAGTAGTCAGTTGGTGATTATAAAAATTGAAAATGTTATGACTTGTGAGTATTTGAGAAGTAGCTGACAATCAATGGAGATATATACCCGATCGAACATTAAATGAAATTCTCAAGTAAACAAAGTATTATACTATAATGTTATTTTCATAATAACAAATTGATAACACAATAAAACAGCACAAAGTTGTTTAATTTCATAGAGTTTGAATAAATTGATATTTTACCAAGACATATACTCCCTCCGTTTCAAAATATAAGTCGTTTTGGGTTAGAGCACGCATATTAAAAAATTACTTTTACTTTTTTTAAATAATACTTAATATATTAAAAAAAAAAACAATTCAACCAATTAAAAGAAAAAGTGTAAATCATTATTGGTCACACAATATTCAATAAAGTAAAAAGCTACTTAGAAATATGAGAACGTGTTATATTTTGAAACAGAACAAAAGTTCTAAAACGACTTATCTTATGAAACGGAGGGAGTATATATTAACTTTGGCTGTTATTGTGTTATCCAAATTCAAATTTGCATACTGTATGTTTATAATAAGAATAAAATAAAATGATAAATTGATAGTTCACGATCGAAGGAAAGATAAGTGATTGACCTGGTTTACAACAAGCGTTGACCCTTTTCCCACTATAACTTGGTTCAACAGTATTATTACGTTGGTGGTATACATACCAGAGGCCAACGACCCGTTCTCGTGATCGCCATAAGGTGAACATTACAATATACTGTTATAATAATGTTTTATTTATATTTTACACATCATATTTCTCTATAAAATAAAACGAAACCAAAATTTTTTGGTCTTTCGTGTTAATTTTTAGCATCTGATATTTTACAAGAAAAGTTATGCAATTTTTTCATAAATAATTCATTCTACATCGTGACTCGAAGTTTCAGAAATAATATAATTCTTCTAATACAGTATTTGTAAGAAAAATAAGTTTATCAATGTTTCTTATATGTTTCATCTTTAGGAGACATGGGATCATTTCTAAGAAATATGTTTATCTGACCTCAGAAGACCTGATGACAAAAGAAGTCTCTGATTAATTTTGACATTGAAAAAAGGTTAAACGAAAATTTTTAAAATCAAAATTTGTAACATCTAATGATGAATCCACGTAAAACGAAATAATCAATAAATAACTGATCAATTAAGCACCGGCCGTTTATTTATTTAGATGTTAGCATTGAAATCAAAATTCAAGATATAGATATGCACCATTTAGATTGAACATTAAAAAGCAGAAATAGATAAACGTTTGGCTCCTATGAAACCTTTACTTCAACGTCATACTATCAATATGCAATTTTTTTTTTTTTTTTCAACTTTCTCCAATGGAAATATCATTTGGAGAATACAAAGAAAATTTGAAAAAACAGAGAAAATAAAACTGTAGAGAAATAAGAGAAATACAAAGAGGTAGAAGGAGAGATTGATGAAACATAAAGCCACAACAATAGCTTATATAGATGATGATCAATGCAAAAGAGGAAGGAGTTGATGCAAACTGAACAAAACCGAACCAAGATGATAGGTAAGTGAAGGTCGATGGGTGCGCGGGTGCAATGACTTGGATGGGCGGCGATGATGCTCTGTCTAGAAAGGCCAACTTTGCTCTGATAATAATTTGAATCTCTTTGATAATAGATCGAGGCCCGTGAGGGGCTGCTCTATGAACTCTTGCATTCCTCTCACGCCAGATTTCATAGACCGAAGCTTGAAGAACAAGGAGACATATGGTGTTTAACTTTGGAAGAGAAGAAGCAGTTTTGCCCCACTGCACAATCTGAGTGAAACTGAGAGGTGGAATCAACGATGGATGAGTAAAAAAAGAAGACCAAACCTCCTGCGAGAACGGGCAAGAGAAGAAGAGGTGGTCACTTGATTCGAGAGACGCATTACAAAAGGGACAATCTGAAGGCACCGGCAAGCTCCAACTTATCAATCGATCCCTCATATTCAATCTACCTCGCAATAGTATCCAGACTATGAAGGCGTGCTTCGAAATACGATTACTGAACCATACTGATTTGAACCAAGGCAACTGCGGACCGGAAGGATGGAGCTCGAGCTAAGTTTTAGACGAAGAGAACAAACCAGTGTGACCAGATGAGGGAAGTTTCCATAGAAAAGTGTCTGGCTGATCAGTCTCAAGGACTGGCGATGTGGCTGATAGACAATTTCGAAGCAGGATAAGAATAAGGTGACGCCCATGTGGGAGGTGCCATTTCCCATTTATTACTGCTTGAGAGACCGTACTCATCCTAGGCAGACCCATGATCCTAGGACCATTTGCTCCCAAGATATTAATAAGCAGTCCAAGACCTGATCAATTATCATGCCAAAATAAGAATGTACTGTCAGAACCTAATTGGCAAGATAAAAACAGACGTGCAAGATTTCAAAGTTTAAGAATTCTTCTCCAAAGCCAACTACCAGGAGGTTGGTTAAAATTATCCCAAAACAGTCTTCCCCTTATGAGAAGACTGTTTTCGACATAAGTGTTTTCCACATACCAAAAACTCGCTTCTGGCATGGTACTTGATTGCTTATGTCTCTTATTCTCTTTGACTTATCAAATCTCCTTTTCTATCAATGTTGTAAGCTTTTATTCCGTTAAATCTATTGGTACCTTGTTATCTTCTGTCCTTTTAGGATTGAATGAATGAATACATACAAGAATATTTTGTAGAAAAAAAAAAAAAAAACGTTTAGCATCTGGGCTTTATTAACGTCAGGCCCATCTCTGGCCGGTGAATAGACTCCAAACAAATCTTTATTCCGGTTCCCACGTTTACGAATGGTTATCATGAAATCGACAGCTGACGTACTCTTTAATTAGACGTTCTGCGTTGAGTGACTATGAAGATAAATAATTTTTATAAAACTATACTATTTTTTTTTTTTAAACTTTTTTTTGTATGTACAAAATAACAAAATTACAAATATTAAAAAAAAAATTGTGATTAAAAAATAATTCTTGTTCGGTAACATAAACATGTTTTCTCTGTCTGTCTTCGCTTATAAAGAAAAACAAAACCAAATTTAACTTCTTCTAAATAATTTTTATTTGCCACTGCACATAGATAACACAGTAGAATAGTTGTGAAATGAAGAAAACTCGGCAGACTGATTAAAGCTTTGATGAATTAACTACAAAACCCGCATAAAGAAGCTTTTACACATTCATATTTGTCATTCATATATCTTGCGGATATAATTAAGGGATAAAATTATGCGGAAAAAATCGCAAAATTATTCCAGGGATTAATAAGCTATTCTTCTTCTCCATCCTCGTCTTCCTCAGGTTGAACCAACTTCAACCTGAGCCTACCACCTTCACGGCTTGCTTGAAGAAACTCTCTCCTCGGAATCCTAACTTCTTCCAACACAAGCCTCCCTTCTTTTCTATACGTCTTGAAGCTCATCCTCGTCATCGCCGGAGGATACTCTCTCGGCCGTTCCTTCCTTCGTGGTCCCCACTCTTCCTCATCGCTGCTTCCGTTATCTTTACCCTTGACTACTTCAATCTCATTATCATTATCATCTTCTCCGTTACCGTTAAAGTTGACGTTGACTTCTTTTTCTTCTTCCAAGCCGTAATAGCTCTCTGACCCGAGACCTTCCGTGCACAGCTGCAGTCGACTGCTGTTCTCGTCTGAGGTTTTCTCGTAATTATGGTGAGAAGAATGGGTTGATTCCCTGAAATGAAGCTCACCGAATAACTCTGTAAACGCCGGCGTTTCGTTGTGGTCAGTGGTGACGTGGTGCCTTTTGGTTGGGTTCCAAGCTAAAGAAGAGGAGAGAGTATCAAGAAGAGACTTTGGACTCTTGTTTAGTCCTGAGTTCTCGAATATTTGGTGAAAGCTTCCATAGGCCGCCATGGAGAAAGAAGGAGACTGAGAATTTGCTCTCTGCTTCTTTGTTTTAGTTTTTTTTTTTTTTTTTTTTTTGGGGGGTTTGAGGTTGGAAGAGAGAAAAAAGAAAGAGAGGACACGAGATGGGCATGAAGGGAGAAGATGGTATTGTCAAATATATATTCTTTAGAGGCAAAATTACTCGAATAAACTGATTTTTGTTATATGAATTTATTGTAATGTGATGGTGTATATTACTCTTAATAAGTATTTATACAATCGAGATATTAGGGTTTAGGTGACGATACAGTAATTACATTACTCCTTTCCTTAGCATATATATATTCAAATATTCAAATGGAAATCAGATTAATTGTTAAACTGATTTTTTTTTGGTCATAGTTTTGTTTCTATCTTCATTCAATTTAAATTTGACCAAGGTGATGAATGATGATAATGTTCTAGATGATTCTATGACATCGATAATAATAATATTAGTTCGCGGCCTACCAACAAGAACTACTTCAAAGTTAAGTAATTAGTATTCATTTACTCTTCTTCATAATTACTACTATTATAAATTTTTATCTTTCATGAATTGCATTAATTAGGTATCTCAAATTTAATTATGTGAATATTTCGAAGTCTATACTAGTGATGATCAATTGATAAGGTGAGAAATTTTGGTATTGGACTAGAAAATGGCGGAATTAATGAGAATGCAATTGATACTGCATGACAGACTACATATACAATACATGCATTTATAGGTTGGTTCCAAAATATCATTTAAATATCATATTTTCATTGTACAATTAAACTTCTATAATTTAATATTCGATAAATTAATACTTTGTTAAATTAATAATTTTTTTCGGTCCTAAATTTATAATTTTACTCAAATATTATTTTTATAAATTAATAAAATTTCGTAAAATACATAGATCTCAATGTTATTAATTTATAGAGATTTTACTGTAGCTGTAAATATCAATTTACTACAGCTCTAATAAGTAACGAAATGAAGATATAGTATATTTTAAATCAAATATTGAAGAGAATGGAATAAAGAGGAGCGACCAAGTGGTGCCAATTCTGGTGGCTATAATTATTTGTACATGGCCAAATAATTTTATATGGACTACGTACTTTATATTCTTTATATTATGGAATCATAATTTTTCTTTTCAAATTTTGTTGGATTTGATTTTCCTTAAAATATCGTATCTTTATAGAAAATATATACAAATGACTGAGACATTCATGAATTTTAATAAGATCTCTTATGCTGCAATGCTTTTGTTATTAAGATTTTGATAAAGAGAAAAAAATAGGAGAATTGGATCCATTTAAAAAAAAAAAAAATGAAAATTAGGTGAAGATGTAGCTACGTGGAAGTATTCTAGAGATTACAAGATTTTATTTTTTCCGGACAAATAAATATTGAACTTCCAATGGCAGGAAAACACGACAGATTCGAGATGTAGTTGAGCCGATGTGATTGGTTGGACCGTGGGAGGCTCGTGATCCTCAACCACATAATTTGATTTCATGATATTCTCTAATAACCGGCCGGGTGTTATGGAGACTAATCACAAATATACAAACAAAACCACATTTCCAGGTATTTTTAAAAAATGGTACACGAGGTTAAAATTATATATACACTGTGATGAAAAAAAAAAAAAAGGTACCCCATTTTAGATGACTTGTGCAGTTGTGCTAGTAGGTAAGTCTGTTAATGTGGAACGGTCGGTCTCGTTAAACCCGTATCACAATGAACTAGATATTAATTATTATCTCACCATGCTAAAATATGTAAGCTGTAAGCACATATGCATGTCATATATGTGATTATGTATGATGTGTGTAAAGGTCTCTAATTTTCAAGTTTGGGGATTGTAAATGAAATTTGTGAGCAGCTTCGTTAAGCTAAACAGAAAAAAAATATGTGTTATTATTTACAACTAAGTTCAAATGTAAACCAAAGAAAACCAGAAATCAATAACCGGATATATTGTATATAGTTTTATATTTGGAAGTTTTCTTTTAGAAAAATTAATTTAATTTTTGTTTCTTCTCTTTTTTGAAAAAGGCATGCGGTTGTTATCAAAAAAATTTCTTATATATATATTAGTTTAATTGCAAAATAAGGAGTTTCTTTTTAGACAAAAGTATATATGTATTTGTGATGTATGACGAACGTCCCCCTAACAGTGGTCCGTGGAGCCCTGTCCGAATCTATCCACCCAACAGATATCACGACTTCACCTTTTCCACTTGGTCAATGAGCAACGACATCTGCGTCGTTACCTCATTTTATCTTATATCTTTATTATATATATACCCCGACACACGTAGACAATAAAGTTTTTGCCGAATATTTTATACGAATTTTTATCAGTGTCCACAAAATATGATTTAATCGTTAGCGACTGACGGGATACCCAATCCACACAATGGAGCCTTGATGTCTCCTAGTACGTACGTATATTGGAGCATTTTACTCCTCGTTAGTTTTATAGCCATTATGAATATCACTATAAAGAATCTTATTCTTGAAATTTTTAGGAGCGTGGATTGAAAGTTCTGTAATCTTTTTGTTTTTTTCTTTTTGAATAAGCGTTTCATATATAATTTTAAAGTAATTAATCATATTTCGTTGTTATTCATTATTCATCATTCGTATTCTTGTGCTGTTTATGTTTTTTTTTTCTTCTGGTTTTTGTTTTTGTTTTGACAAGAATAAAAAAAAAAAAAAGCAAAGAATTGGGAATTATTGTGCTGTATATGTTACTAGTCCTTTTAGCGAAACACAGTCCGGCTTTCGTTGGAAACCATTCAATAAAAGTAGAATGCAAATTTATCACTTATTTTTAGTTACGCAAACAAACACATGAAGGTTTGAATGGGTCACAGTAGTTATTCAAATTAACAAAATATATGTTATATGTCAAGTCATTATCAGCATTATACCCAAAATCTTTCATGCAAAAAAGCTAATATCATAACAGATATTAGTTTAAAAAAAAAATCAGAATACAAGCTATAAACCACGTGAGAAATTCCAAGTGCCAACAAACAATGCATGACGTCCAAGAATAAAAAATCATAAATCATGATTTCAAGATATTGCTCCAATATATATAGTGCATGATTTTTAAAAGACAATTTTTTTTTTCCAGAAAGTAATATCTCGTGGAAGCAATATGATCATCCGAAATATTACAAAAATTTTAAAAGCATATTCTAATCGATTTTTAGTAAAATTTGTGTGTGTTTAGATTGATTTTGTACGTGTAGTATATTAAAATTTATTCATTTTTGGATAGGTAATTTGTAATAAATGATAGATTGTAACCTTTAAAATCTTAAAATCCTTGATAAATATCAAATATTGATGTATGATCTATGATATAATAAAATGTTATACATGTGGTTTCTTAAACATGGATTTCAAAAACATACTTCGATTATCCATAACCACATCATTCTCCCAATCTCAAAATATATTTTTCTTCATCCTTGCAATTTATATACAAAATTTAAACCCATTTATGATACATCGATAACACTAATACAAATCATTATACTATCAACCCTTTATCAAAAAATAAAAATAAATAAAATCATTATACTATTTAGTATTCCAATTGATATACTGATTTTACCTTTGCTTTTTTTTTTCTTCTTCTTTTTTTCCATTCAAAAGTATGTTCAATAGAATCATTATTTGGGAAAGGCGTATCCAAATACATGTATATAAATATAAGTATACAAGTGACGTTCAACTTTTGTTTGACCCACTAGAAAAAGTTACATGACTATACAATGTTGAATTCAACTATATAGATATTCCTCTCCACAATATGCTTTGGCATGCACTTTTTGTTAGGGGGTTTTAAATGGTCCCTTGGTCCTTTGAAGAACCAACTTTAAATCCATCTTCCCAATCATCTCAACTTTTTATTTTGTGCACTACTCGTATCAATATATCAATTTCGTGACAAGCTTAAAAAAAAAAAAGTTACATAACATATACTCCTATCATCTTAATTTGATTCCATATATGCAACTAGTTTATAGTTTTTACGAACAATACCAATGGTAGAAAGGAAGAACATGTGGAAACAAAAAGATAAGAAGAACATGCATGCTTCACCATATCATCGTCAGAAACACCGGTTCAATACGGTTTACAAGTTTGGTTAAGTATCGGTATAGACGGTTTAACAAAGAAGAAGCCAATTAGGAACATTGGCCAAAAAATATAGAACAATGACACCAACAGAACCACATTAACACATACAAAATGTACCAACTAACATTTGATTTTGAAGAACAGCTCAAGTCTTCTTAAGGGATTCTCTGCTTCTTTTTCTTCACCGCCAAGCTTCAGTACGCTCTACCCTGGAACCTACACGGCTTAAGTTGGTCAATCCCTTTGTTATACCCACAGGCCACTGAGCCGGAGGAGACAGAGTCAGCACCTGTAGACCCGAGTCGCTCAATCCGCCTGTTCTGCATTTTCCAGAGTCTGATTCTCTCTGTTCAGAGGCATTGTTCTCTAGGGTTAATTCGTCTGATATCTCGCTGCTTGAACTCTGATTTTCTGCGTTGTCAATGTTGTCTGATTGCGTCTCTTCACTCTGCTCAATGGTGTTAAAAGCCAAAGACTGTGAAGGGCTTTGGTGACCGCTCTCATCAGAAGGTTCTAAAGGGAATACATGAGCTTGCTCAACCACCGAGTCTTGCCTTTCCCTTAGAGTTTTTTCGATTAGTGTCTTGAGAAAGTTCATCACTTGAACCGCATACATCAGCGCTGTCAATGGATCATCCATCTACAATAAGAGTGTTTCTCAGTCCTTTTGTTTAACTCTGACCTACACAAGTAAAATTTGATAATAAACCTTGTTGTTGCAGACTCACCTGTGTCATATTAGGTGCGAAAACCATAGCGATGTTGCGTGAATTCATCTTGTTAACATGTTCATACTGAACAACATCAGCCATTAGATTGATGGCCCAATCAAGCAGAGAACCTTCTGTAGGTGGAAGAAGCCTAACGAGCTCAACATATTCCTCTTCTGTTTGGCACTGCATCACCTGTTCAGGCGACAACGAATCAAGAACACTTGTAGGGAGTTCTCTAAACCATGCCTGAAACCGAACATTAGGAGAAAAACCAAGATTAATACTAATATATAACTTTGTTTGCGTAAGAAAATGTGATTGTGCATAAATTACATACCTTGATAAGCCCTGCCAAACAGTGAACATCGATCCGCTCAGGTATAAATCCTCGGTTTAGTTGCTCCCTAACTGCCTCTTCCTCACTATTCTCAGCAGTGAGTCTAAAAATTCCCTCTGCCTGAAAAAAAGAAATGAAGAAGTGATTACACGGAAAACTTATAAGATATTCACTTTGGAGGAAACTCGATATAGCAGTGTACCTGCAAGCCTCCTTGACCATATAAACAGTTTTGCATCAACAAGAGTATAGTTGGTACACAATTGCCTCTTGAGTCATATGATAATTGCATTGATTCGGTTGATACCCCAAAGACTGTTGCACTAAAGTGATGAGATAGCAAGAGAGGTAAGAGATGAGATAGCAGCGAGAGACAATTATATTAAGTTTTTTCCCCCAGAAGAGCAAAGTTACAATAGCATAGGCACAGTTTTCCCCTTTCTTAACATTGATCTTATCGATAAAGCCTATGAATAATGCAACCTTCCCATAATCTAACTTCAACTAAGAGATAGTATCTTACACATATCAAATCAAATATTGATGTCTCAAAGACAAGTAACTATAATCTAACTGTTGTTAGAATGAAACAATTGATGCTATCTGAAATGCATTCACATGGATCAATATCCCAATCTTGGAAAGATTTACAAAAGGATTGAGCCAATATTAAGTGTTCTGTTGCAGCGGAAACATAGCACCCTAAGCTTCTATTGAGTTTTAAGAAACCGAGAAAGACAGGAATGTGCTCTAATCATTTCATGTACAGATAAAGGAATCAAACTGAATACGCTCTTCTCATTTTAGTTTCACTAAATCCACAGAAACCTACAACAGCTGCTAAAATTGGATTCTTTGACATGTTATGATCATATTAGTGAAATAGAACAGAGCATTCACTAAAAAAACAATCCTCTAGGAAGAGCAATTCGATAATCAGTATTCAAAAAACACCATTTCTTCAGCAATGAAGATCCAAATTACGAGCCTAACCGTCAAGTTCTCGAAATTACAGAGACTTATGAATCTCTCTAGAAGAGAGAGAGAGCTCTGAAACCCTAATTGCAAGAAGGAAACAAAAAAAGGGGAAGTTTTTGGACAATGTACCTGGCGC
The DNA here is from genome assembly GCA_963667165.1 of Barbarea vulgaris. Classification (NCBI taxonomy): domain Eukaryota; kingdom Viridiplantae; phylum Streptophyta; class Magnoliopsida; order Brassicales; family Brassicaceae; genus Barbarea; species Barbarea vulgaris. Next base: position 19,521,014 of record OY763891.1, on the reverse strand, counting down.
TTGGAGCTCTTCTAGGAACTTCAGGCTCGAATTCAACAGGCAAACCCAAGAAGCCATTGAAGCGATCAAAGGTGACATGCGCCACGTGGCGGACATTGGTGGGCCATCCAATCTCCATGCTACAGAGCTCTCTCCGATTACTCTTGCAAGAAATCAGAGATCTCCTGAAAATGGCAACAAGAAGAGCCAACAGCGAGAGCTGATCTTCCCCACCGTCGTCTTCTCCATCTGTGCTCCGTCTTCTCAAATCTTGTTCATCGATTGAGCCTTGAAAGTCAACATCTTGCGTGAATCCAGGAACTGGGTTCCTCCGGTGATGGTCAGAGCTAATCAAGAGAGTCGCATTGGAGCGAGAGGCGTAGGATAAAGAAGAAGGTGAAGGAGAAGATGAAGAAGATGAAGGAGAAGAAGCGCTTGGAGATGAAGGAAAGTGAAGGACTTCAGTCATGGTGGTGTCAGAAGCTTTCAGATTCAGAAAAAAAGGAATTAGCTTTTTTTGTTCAAATCATGCAAATGGAAAGAGAATGTGGGAAGAAGGAATCATTAAGCTTCTCTTTTCTCTGCTCTTTTGAGTTCTGATGGGTTTGGGTTTGAGGGTTGAAGACGAAAGCCACAGAGCTCAGGATCGAGAGGAGGATTAGAGGCTTTAACAGTGATTGTTGATTAATTTAATTATTGACAGTGATTGTTGATTAATTTAAAACCCTAATTTATTAGATTAGCTTTTAATCTGTTTACCATAATATTGGGTCTTGTTTGTAACACTGAAAATGAAAGTAAAAAAATATGCGGAAATAAAAATTAGAAATGGTGAATATTATTGACAATTTGTAAACTGATACAAGTTATTTTTGCATAACCGGTGACTATTTCTGGGAGCTTGTTAAATTTTGGTGAATTTTAAACCGAAATCCAAACTATTTTTTGAAATTTGTGGAAAATTAAAATTTTTACGAGATTTAACCATAACTAACACTGGAGTGGGAGTTCTGGAACCATGTTGCCCACTTCAAGATGAAAGATATATACATCAATATCTATATATTTATTGTCAGTTGCTACGTCAATATACTGGTACAACAACTCATTTGATGTTAATCATTAACCAATCACAAATTCCTAAAATGTATTCGAAAGAATGCGTTAGGATTTTTGATGTCAATCTTATTACTATATATCATCATTTTTTAGTTATATGAGACTTTAATAAAAAAAAAAAAATAAGTAAACACAAGAAAACGATGTGAATCTTAGGGCTCACTATCATCTACTACTACTCTTCAAATAAAGATTATAATTATTCTGAGATTAGTTTGCATTAAGTATTTATACAGATTTGAAACAATAAACCTTGAATAATGTTTTAAAATTCTGTCACTATAAATGTGGATTTCGTTTGGGGCATATCAGTTTTGCTTATTTGATTTTCGCACGTCTTTTTAAAATCATGTTATGTGCGTACTGCGTAGATTAGTAGTATCCACGTAGTCGTAGAGACAAGATAATATACTGACCAGACGTTTGATCCAAAATCCCTATGTTGAGCCAACCAGAATCAAAGAAACATTTGTTTGAATTTTTTTAAAAATAAATGAACAAGGACTTTAAAGATAAACTCGTGTTATGCATTAAATAAATGCCATTAATGCATACAAGTGCTTTGCTTTTCTGTGTGATATATGTATGTTAAAATAAAACTCTCTAAATTGCAAATTTACAATAATAAACACACTTTCTAAATTTCACCAAAAAAGAGAGTAAAACATGCGTATACCATAGTCCATAGTAAATGGATGTTATAACAAAGAATGTCAAGATGCATATATGTCGTCTCGAGCTAATTATTCTTAGCTTATTAGCAGTGATTAGATATTGTTATTCCAACTACTGTTTGTGCAGATTAACAAAAAAGTTGGTACTCTAGCCATGAAAAAAAAAAAACAAAGAGTTGAAGTGTTGAACAAAACATGACAAAACATTATCTAGTTATTTTCAGTCTAAGTGCCAATTTTTTTATAAAATAAAGCCAGCCCAGCCCGACAATAATATAATCATAATGTGAACTTATGAGAGAAACAGAATCAAATATTATATCCATGAACGCACGTTGGAGAATCGTGCTTGCCACACATTTTGTATTAAACCTCAACACTATAAAAACTCGTAACATTTTTCTACATATTCACCATACTACGAATTCAGATAGAAATTTCAACAAAAAAAAAATGGCAGCGAAGATCTCGACCAGTACAGTATTGATCCTCTTTTTTGTTCTGCTTAGCTTCGGTCATTGTAGTTATGGCCAGCTTCAATTCGGATTCTACAATAGAGTTTGCCCGAGAGTCGAAAGTATCGTATTTAATGTTGTTCAAGATAGATTCTTCAAGGAACCATCCATTGCGCCCGCAATGATCCGCCTTTATTTTCACGATTGTTTTAGCAACGTAAGTTAACTAATACTTACTTCTTATATATATACCTAAAACATGTTTAATAATGTAGTCTTAAAAGAAACAAGGATTGATCTTAGATGTATTAAAAAAAAAAATGTATTTAGGGTTGCGATGCGTCACTTCTTCTAGATGGTGATGGCAGCGAGAAAACGGCGTCGCCAAATCTAAGTGTACGAGGATACGACTTGATAGATGACATCAAAAGTGCACTCGAAAAAGAATGCAAGAGGATCGTTTCTTGTGCTGATATCATAGCTCTCGCGACTAGAGATCTTGTTTTCCTTGTAAGCACATTATAATCAACTCCATTCTTATATTTTGCATGTTATATTTTCCTACCCGAATGTGAAAAGATAATTTAAAATTTTGATTTGAAGGCAAGCGGACGCAAAACAAGATATGAAATAAAAACGGGACGATTCGACAGTAAGGAGTCATCAGCTTTGTCTGTGGATTTGCCGTCTCCTCGGATGACTGTCCCCGGTACCTTTGCCAAATTTAATGATAGGCAACTTAGCGTTACCGATATGGTTCTACTTCTTGGTATGGAAAAAAATAAACATATATTTTGTATTTTACAAGCAAATTTAAATCATGTTTTATGATACCGTGGTAACAGTACTAGTGCAACGAACTAGGCTACCGGACTTAAATCATACTATATTTGACATTTTCGTCTCTTTTTTTTTTGGTTATTATTTATAAATATGTAGGTGGACATACGATTGGAGTGACACATTGCTCATTCATTCAGGACAGGTTATATAACTTTAAGAATACGCAACAGCCTGATCCATCCATGGATTCTAAATTGGTCCAAGAACTAAGGCTCAAATGTCCTAAGGATTCGTCAAATGATGGCAGTATTAATCTGGATCAAGATTTTTCGAGTTCGAATACTTTGGATGTATCTTTCTACAAACAGATAAATTTAAACCGAGGAATTCTTCATATTGATCAACAACTTGCCATCGATGGGATGACGAATAAGACGGTGATGGAGATAGCCAACGGTAACGATTTCTTGTTTAGGTTTGGTCAGGCGATGGTGAAATTGGGATCGGTGAGAGTTAAAAATAAGCAACAAGGGGAGATTAGAAGTTCGTGTCGTTCTCGCAACACTCCCACTTTTTTGGGCAACTAGTTGACTAAAACTGCGTGCCGTTTTTTTTTTATGATATGAGTTATTGTTTTTGTTGTTCGTTTTTTTTTTTTTCTATTTTAAATTTAATTTTTTAATGTGTATGAATTATTTTCTGTTGTTATGGCTTGTGAGTGTTCTTAATGGTTTAATTAAAGAGTTAACAATGAAAAATAGTAATATTGCGGAAACCATACTTTTACTCGCATGTGCTTAATTATCTTCGTTTAGTATTTTGAACTTAAACTCTATCTATAGATTCACTTGTGTATGAATTAATACAATGGTTCTTTAACAGACAAAAATAAAAATAAAACAATGGCTAATATATCAACTAGAGTCAATAGAAGAGTCATTAATTGGTGATATAAATTTTGTGCAGTGGGTGTATGATTTTCAATTAAACCAATTTTCTTTTAGAGAGGTGATTTTCAGGGCAAGTGCAAATATCTTTAAAACTTTGCTTTCATTACAGGGGCAAATTTATTGTGGTCGGATTGAGAGTTTGATAAAGGAGTAATTGCTTGGGTCGTGGTAAGTTGTTGTTGATAATTAAGTTGTTGTCAATGAGAAACATGAGCACTTATACCGGATGGTGTGGCATGCAGAGTTCTTTACAAATAGCTTTAGTAGCGGGTCTTGAGGTTTTAGCCGAATGAAGTCGAGTATATCTTTACTTCCATATGAGGTCTTGATAACTAAATTATACTAAGAAGTTAGTTTTCGAAATTTTATATTCTTTTGGTGGTTGGTAGTTGGTAAGTTCGACTTGAAAAGGTACATTACACACACACATAAAAAAAAAAGGAAGGTATATTACATTTTGTTTCTTTTTAGACAATGAAATAAATTGGTTTGGTCAGAAACTGTCAGGAAATTTAGAATCGCAAGATTCAGGTCCACTTACGGATTGGAAGATATTTTTAAAAAAATGCTGATTCACATCATTTTGATGATTGGTTTTTTCACTCTCCAGCAACCTTTAATGCTGATCACTTTCACATCGTTATGATGATCGGTTTTCCCGCAATTTGCAGATGTTCCGTCTGTTTCCTTTTATATGATTTTTTGCCTAAAAAGGTAGAGTTTAAGAATAATGAAAAAACAATTCAAACACTGCAAAAAAAAAAAAAAACACTGGGTAATATAGATATAAATGGTTGTAAAATACTCCATAAATCTGCCTAGAAACTTGAAAATTTTCAATAAAATGAAACAAACTAAAACTTCTAAAATATCTTTTAAATGAAAAAGATAGAAGTATTAATTATAAAAACCGTTTTGTATTTCTTCATTATGTTTTAATCATTGTTAATTTTTTTTCTAGGATTTATGATAGCATACTGCGGTTTTATCAGTTTAAATATTAAAAAGTTTTACAATAATGAAAATTAAAGTTTGTTTTTCAAAATGAATGATCTTATCTTTTATTAATTTTTATCATATTAAACTCTTATGTACTTGATATATAAGAATATTTATAACTATAAAGATATATTAAACACACAAAAATGTTCTAACCAGTTTTATAAAAATATTTTAATCAGTTATAGGATTTATTTATTTATTTAGAAGTATTATTTCAACTAGTGATTATCCTTTTGTTTTTCTTTTGATTATATACTGTATATATATACACATATATAATTTTTTGGCCAAAAGTATATATATATATATACATTTTAATTCTTTTTGATAATTTTGTATTTAGCGCATCCGCTCTCGACAAATTAAATATATTACCATACCAATTGCATAATAAAGTTTGAAATTGAAATTGTCCATTCCCGCAAACTACCGCAGTACTCTCCACCCACACCTGCTATAAATATAAGTGTTATGGTGCAATGATCAAGCATCCTCACCAAACAAACAATTCACTTCTCCTTTGCCAATCATTTAGATTTTTGAGTTTCAACTATGGAACCAAATTGTTTTCAGTTTCTTGAGAATAAGACAATTCTCGTCACCGGCGCTTCCGGTTTCCTTGCTAAAGGTAATTCTTCGTTCAGAACTCTTCATAGTTTAAAAAAAAAAAAAAAAAAAAAAAACTCGTCATAGTCTCCTATACCACGAAATATCAATTGAGTACATATGTTTGAGTATCTACCTTTTAATATATTCATGTATAACTAACTAACGATTTAGTTTGTTATTATTATTCATGAATAATCTTAATATCTAAACATAGTTCTCATCGAGCGGATTCTGAGATTGCAATCTAACGTGAAGAGGCTTTATCTCCTCGTAAGAGCCTCCAACAAGAAGTCTGCAGAACAACGGTTACACAGTGAGGTATTATTTATTATGCATGACCAAATTTGTTTGTTAGACAATTCATTATTCATACGAATTTGAATGTTCTGATTTGATAACTTTGTAACAGATTTTCGAGAAAGATTTGTTTAGGGTATTAAGAAAGAATGTTGGTTATGAAAGTCTAAAAGACTTAATCTCAGACAAAATTATTGCTGTTCCGGGCGACATATCACTAAACAATATTGGAGTGAGTGACTCTAACCTTTTGAAAGATATGATGCAAGAAATTGACATTGTTATAAATTCTGCTGCCACCACGAGATTCGATGAAAGGTAGGACCGTAGGAGTGTCTTTTTCAGAGTTTTTACAAGTAGTTAATATATGCATTATTTTTTTCCCGAAACAATATTCAATAACTTTGAAACAATAGTATTTTAATAAGTTTAATTATATTTAACTAAGAATTTTTAAGTTTACAGTTTATTATTATTAACTAATAACACATGTAGAAAATCAAAATTTGTGGAATAATATTTTATATAAAATCAGTTTTTTTGGAACAAAGGTAGCATTAATTATAGAAAATCCACTTATTTTACAAGAAAAAAAAAAGAAAAAAAAAACTATATAAAAAAAAGGTATATATTGTTACTCCCAATCGACCATATTAACTAAGTTTTGGTTTGCTTGTATGTGTAAAAGATACGATGTTGCACTAGGGATCAACACATATGGAGCAATCAATGTCCTTAACTTTGCTAAGAAGTGTGTGAAACCAGAATTGGTTCTCCATGTGTCAACGGGTGAATGATTTAAACTTTAAATAGCTATATTGATCGATCGAGATTTCCTTATAATTAGAATTTTGTTCATAAATAGTTTTTTTTTTTTTTTTTGATAAAGTTATTCTTAAATAGTTTTCTTTTCTTTTCTAGCTTATGTTTGTGGGGAAAGTTCGGGACTCATAATAGAGAAACCGTTTGCTATGGGAGAGACCCTACACGGTAAAAACAAAGTAGACATCAATACCGAAATGCGACTGGTAGAACAGAAATTGAAACAACTCACAGAACAATGTTGTTCAGAAGAAGAAACTAAACAAGCCATGACAGATTTCGGATTAGAAAGGTTTGTTTACAACTTCAGATGAAAAACAAATTAAAGACTCGATACATATATTCCCTCTTATTCACAAAAATGTTATTTTGACACATTTAACATAAATTAAGAAAATTGTGTCCCTATTTAAGATATTATTAATTACTAATTAGATGATAATAAGTTTAGTGGTTTAAATTCAAAATATATTAGCATCGTATAAACCATAAAGAGTAAGTTAGAAAATTTGTGTCTAAAATTAAAATCACATTAAAACCGTAAAACGACTTTCTTTTTTGAAAAAAAAAAAGCAAAAAAAAAATCTAAAACAAACTCTTTGTGAAATGGAGGAAGTTAAACTAGCTTGAGGCACATTCATTGTTCATATATATAATGTTAACCAGGGCAAAGCTCTATGGATGGCCAAACACATATGTGTTCACCAAAGCAATGGGAGAAATGCTTCTTGGACACTATAGAGAAAATGTGCCTATTGTAATCATACGTCCCACAATAATCACAAGCACTATCTCGGATCCATTTCCCGGTTGGATTGAAGGTTTAAAGTAAGCTATCACCAAAATTTCATTGGCATAATTTATAATTTTGTCAATAATTGGATTGTTACTATCTATTGTTCACAACATGTATTAATTAATGTCTTTCTGACTCAACTTCTTTTCTGGTTTATTGTATATTTGAAGAACCATAGATAGTGTGATTGCATTATACGGAAAGGGAATGCTAAAGTGTTTTCTCGTTGATCGTAACTCAGTATGTGATATTGTAAGTTCACTAGTCTCATTGCCAATATGGGAAAATGTAAATTAAGATTTTTCTTTCTATAGCTTGATGATAAAATCGAAAATTTATCTCTCTTTACATATAACAAGATACCGGTCGATACGGTGGCAAACGCAATGATCGCAACGGCAGCTGAACATTACCGTGATTCAGGAAGTCTTACTGTTTACCATGTCGGCTCTTCTTACCGGAACCCGCTGATGTATGAAAAAATATATGAAATGCTAGTTCGTTACTTCGTGGAAAGCCCTCTGCTCAGTCGCAATGGTATGCCTATAGTCCCAAACGGTATAACTATATCCACAATGGCTAGGTTCCGTGTCTACACGAGCATTTGCTATAAACTACCTTTACAGGTACACTTGCACGTGAAATACATTTTTCTTTAGTAGTGGATCATTCTTATATGAATTGGGCTATAATTTTACATGCAACCTCTCATATATATATAATTTTTTAGATATTGGGATTACTTAGTATAATTTTCCCATCGCAATTCGGAGATAAATATGAACATCTCAACCGTAGATTCAAGATGGCCATGAGATTGGTGATACTTTACAAGCCTTATGTACTCTTCAAGGGCATGTATGTGTAACACATTTCCTCCAACTTTCCATTTTTTACTAGTATCTTCTTCCTGTTATATGGCATCTAATGGTAACTTTTTACATCTTTTTTTATCCACGTAAAATATATTAGTTTTTATTAGTTTCAGTAAAAATATACTAAATTCGTTTTCACAATTTCCTCGAACATGTTCTTAATTTTATTTATATCTATTTTTTAAACACATTAATTCATATCTCCGATTCTTTTTTGACATGCCTTCATTCATATTTTAGTTATATTTTAACATTATATTGTAATAAATGCAGATTTGATGATAGAAACCTGGAAACACTACGAATCAAGAATGAAGCCAAAGAGATGAACGAATTGTTCGGCTCCAACCCCAGATTCATTGATTGGGAAGATTATTTTATGAATACGCATATCCCTGGCCTCATTACACACGTACTCAAGAAATAAAGTTCAAATACAAATATTATTTACGAAGTCAAGTCAAAGGAAGCTATTAATATATGTTTAATTGTATTGTATTGTACTTTAAAGTTTAAACTAATATATATATAATATATATATATATATATATAATTATTAATATAATATATTTGTACTAGATATTTATGTGATTGTGCATGCATAATTTAATAATTATTTAATAAAAAAAGTTTTACAAAAAATTGATTTTATTATTTATTAAATGTCTAGAGATTCTTATAAGCTTGTAAGTTTGTTATTTTGGAGTCATAATAATTTTATGATATATACTCCGTATTTACTTATAAATTCATTGGAAGCATAAACGAATTATTCGTATGTTTTGTAATTGTTTACAAAACCAGGGTTATATGTAAAGTTATATTTAAGGGGAAAAACGAAAACTTATTCATAATTAACGATATGTAAGAAAATAATTATTTTATTCATTTACTTTCAAATTATATATCGGAGATGTATATAATTCTTAAGAATACTTAGCCGGATATGCGGTCTTATAAATAGAAAATAATAATTAACTAACTATAGACGTCGGAAGAATACAATATTTTAGTTTCAAAAAAATATACTAATTTTTTGTTCTTAATTTTATTTATATTTAAGAATATTTTTTGGCATGCCTAAATTCACATTTTAACTATATTCTGAAATTCTATTGTATTAAATTAGATGGTATAAACCTGGAAACATTACGAATCAAGAATGATACCAAAGAGATGGACAAATTGTACAGCTCCGACCCCAAATTCATTGATTGGGAAGACTATTTTATGAATACACATATCCCTGGCCTCATTAAACACGTATTCAAGAGATAAACTTCAAATACATGTATTACATGAAGTCAAGTCTAAAGAAATTTTCGGCTTCGTAATCAGATATCAACTTCATATGCAGTTTTAACTCGACAGATCAGACAGATTTTGAGAAATAAGCTAGCTTTCCTTGACTCTAATTCCACTAGACCGTTTGTAACTCAGGTTAGACAATAAAAGTCATATACTCATATCTATCAAACTGGTTCCATACATTCAAGTTTAAAGCTTTTCAACTCAAGTGTTTCTTATCTCTATCTTTTACTTCTTTTTCATATATCTTATGTTACTCAATTTCTGCTTCTTTAAAAAAAAACAAAAAAAAAACGTCTAAAGAAACTGTAATGTATGGAAATTCAAAAAGTAATGTTGTCTTCGTTTACTCTGGGATGCTGAATGTATTATCTATATATATATTTGGGTTGTGTTATTTAAAAGCCTTCAGTTTGTCTTACTGTTATTAAACTAATAAAAATTGTTAATAAGCAATTGTAGTCACTTTTTGATAGTAATATTTATATCTAGTGAATGTGTAATTTACTACCCACATAGGGAAAAACCAAAATACACGCAAAATCGTATTGGTCGAGAATAGGTGCTTGGAAAGTGTAGAGAACAACGCGAAGATACATTATAAAATTTGTAAGGTTAAAATTTGTAGAAGTTCTCTCATTATTATAAATGTCAGGAGCTTTAGTAATAGTAAAAACTAGAACTAAGATGCTTTTTCAAGTATATACAATAAGACATAAAATTGGACCACACGTTTCGAAAATTAAAGGTGTTTTGCATATGCAGAGGAAGAGGTTGGAGACTTGTGCTATAGACATAGAATAGAACAAAGACGTCAGTGAAGCAAATTTACAAAGCAAATGGACGGATATGAATAGTTTGAAGTTACTTCCATTATTGGTTATGAATAAATTGGATATAAAAATATTTGCTGCTACAAAAACTATAAAAGCAACAAAAAAAAACAATCATACAGAAATCATAAGCATAAACATTAAACAACATATATATACACAATTTTTTACAATTGACAATTTTACATGACCATTGCGCCAGTAGTCACCTGGTTCAGATAAAAAAACTAAAAAAAAAAAAATGACACAAATTTGATGGACAAGTGGGAAATAATTTATTGGATATATAAATGAGGGGATGCAATGCAACCAGACATAAATATAATTTCGTATTGTTTTCGACGTCAATTAGTCGGATATAAATGATGCAACCACGGACACTGTTACTGTTGAGCAAACCTTCGCGGCTCATTAAAACGACAGTAGGAAGAGAATATGTTTTCCCCACAAGGCTTTCCATTTTTAGTATCATTCTGAAACTCTTGCGAGTGATTAATATAGTTATTACTTAATATCGCATAAATATAGTTGGTATGATCAATATAGTAAGTGGTATAGCAATGCAGTTTAAATGGTTGATTTATTAATTTAATTAAAATGTAGAAATTTTAATACTACTATTAATATATAAGTTGTTGGATGAATTGAAACATGTTTGATATGATATAAACATGTTTTAAAGGTCTATGAACCTTTAGGTCTAATGAATTGATCAAAAGAATATAGTTTCGTTTTTATCATAACTTAAGTAAGATTTTATTTAAAATAATAATAAGTAAGATTTTTTTCTTAAGAGCAAATATCGTGTGGTATTTACAAATTTTAATTTTGTTTACTTTCGTCACAAATTTTTTTATGAGCAAGCTTAGATTATAGAAAAAAGGGAAAAAAATTCCTAACTGATATCTTGAAGGGGCTGAAATATAAATGAAGAAAAAAATGTGTTCATAATTAAAAGTAGAAAATTAATGGTGATTTATGTGATGGAAAAAAATATGGTGATTTATGTAAGGGTCTCTCCCTAACTCAGCTGATAGAGACACATGGTGTTCGTTTATAAATTATTTGAGAGTAACAAATTATTGTTAGGTTGAATATAAGTTTGCAGCAAAAATAAAGGTGGATGAATTAAAGAGCCGTTAAAATAGGAAAAAAAAAATGCAAAAGTACGATATCTGAGTATGCAAAGCCAACCACCAAAGCTCAGCGCATTTTGCTCCATTTAATTACAACTTCATCGTTTCATTTATATAAAGCTTTCATACATTCCCTATATTTCACTCAGACAAGAATATAATCTAAAAGCCATCAAATCCAACAACTCTTTGTTTCATTTGAGTTTCATCAATGGCGAATCAAACAGTTGTTACAGCATTCTTCTTATTTGTTTTGGCCGTCTTCTCCAACTTCAATCTCTCTGCTTCTTCGCTTGTCCGCGGCAAGGTCTCTTGCCTAGACTGCCACCGCGATTTCGACTTCTCAGGTCTATCCTTTGAACTAGTTGGTCACTTAGATTTTAGTGTATCTCATCCAAATCCTAAACTTATGATTCCATTTTGCAAATCTTACACTACCACTGAGCACATTTTTTTATGTAACATCTAGTTTATAAGTTTCTTGATATCATCTTAGACCATTTGTATTGTATATAATTTATTTTTCAGGCATTAAGGTTCTCCTAAAGTGTGACGGAGAGAAGAAACCGATAACCGCGATGGCGGCTTCAGATGGATCTTTCCGATCAGAGCTTCCAACCACTGACAAAAAACACTCCGCCAACTGTCTTGCAAAGCTCTTGGGAGGTCCTGAGCAACTCTATGCTCAAAAACACAACTTGGTCTCTGAATTGGTCAAGTCCACACACGATTCCAAGGTTTTCACTACCTCAAACCCACTTTCTTTCTCTCTTTCATGCCCCAAACCAACCGGAGATAATGTAGGACATATGATCGGAGATTCCAAGACTGTTAATTTTCCAGGGACAGGAGGTTTTGGATTCCCTCCTATTAGCTTCTTCCCCTTTATACCAATCATTGGCATCCCATGATTTTATTAAGTGTTACTTTCTCATTAAAACTTACATATTTATTCTGTTGTTTGTGTGAATCTAAGATGAATTAAAGTAAGCCAAGACGAAGAAGAAACAGCAAACTATATTTATCATGTTATGGGTTCCCTTTGTTTATGTGATAAAATGTTGTTTTGCTTCTTGTAGTTTTAAATCAGTTGCTTTGTATCGAGTTTTAATAAGAAGTATGGGTTATAGTGAAATTTCATGTTTATACGTTATCATTATTTAAATGTGCAACAAAAAATTGAAGAAGAAAAATAACCAAAATTTACTTTAACTGCTTTATTTTGTTAAAAAAAAAAAAAAAAAAAATTGAACGACCAAAACAGAAATGGATTTTGCATCCTACTCAATGGAGTCGAGTAAGGGTTTCAGTAGAATCATACTTGGTTGATTTGAGAAACGTTATGACAACTACGACTAGACAGGACATTTGCCACAATCGCAATCACAGGAGACCAAAACTCAAAGACAAAACATAAGCGTTATTACCAAAAAAAAAAAAAAAGACAGAAACATAAACGATATTGATAATAAAGATCCAAAAACTTGATTACTTAAATGGAAAAAGAAACCACTAATAATAGCAAGAACAAGAAACAAAATTGTCTTTAAACAATCTCAATCCTACAAAGTCAGGATTCTGAATGAACCCATAATAAAGAAGAAAAAGGCTCATTACAAGAAAAGAAAATCAAATTTCCTCAAACTCTTGATGATACCTTAGGTAAACTTTGAGATAAAAATCTTAGAAAACCCGGTTTGGTGGACTCATTGTACTCTTCAAGTACAAGCACCTCACCTGCAAAGGAAAAAAAAAAATTTCGAGTTTAGATACTAATAAATGTAAAAAAAAAGATGGAGAAGTAAGTATATTCAAGAGGTTGTTTACTAACATTCTGCCAGTTCTTCTTCAAGAGTGAAACAAGGAAGTTAACACTCATCTGAACATTCTGAAAGATCTGCTTCTCTTCCATGTCAAGATTACCGACAGCAACTCCCATACAAAGAACCTTCTTGAGCTGGAACTTCACTGTTGCCTTTGTCTCATTCACTTTGGATTCCAAAGACTCTTGGTGGCTAACAAGAGTTGGGAACTTTCCTGTTCATTGTTCAAAGAGCCAAGCATATATCTTAAATATAACAGAAAATTCAAGAATTGGAATCAAATCATACAAGTAATGGAAAAGTTAGGTTGCTTAAAGACATGCCTGCCTTGTTGAGACCAGGACCAAGGAGACGAGGAATCTGCTTAATGACAGATTCAGAAGCAAGGAAAGCATGGAACTTCTTCGCAAGCTTCTTAACAAGTTTCTTGTTCTTATTCAACTTCTTAAGAGCTTCAACATCCATAGACTCCAAGCCAATCTTCTCAGCCTAAGTAAAACCAAAACCAATCCAAAGTTATACAAACTAAAACCATTAACATTTGCAAAGAAACACACACATAGCTAGCCTAGGATGATAAATAAATAAATAAAAGTGAACCTCTTCGACGTGCTGAGCATCTCCAAGCATACAAATCTTCATCTTAGGCCTTGGAATGTGAGGTAATTTAACAGATCCACTAAACCTCTTGTCCTTTTGAGGATCATAGTTCTTAAGACCAATCTGAAGTTCAATAGTCTCAGTGAACTTTCGTGGCTTAGTCTCCTTACAGTGAGTGATAATGGCTGATATTGCCTCTCTCACAGCTTCACTCTGGAGCTTACTGCAACCATTTCAATAAAAAAAACTTCGAATTTCAACTTTTATAATAATAATAATAACAATAATGTGCCCCCAAAAGAAAAAATGATTACTAAGAAAAATCAAAACTTTTGATTTCCTCATGAAATCAATCAACGCAATTAGGTTTTTTTACAAGTAAATCCAAATCAACATTTGATTCCAGAGTTTTGATATTGTTTCTAGACAACTAACATACAAAATAAGTCGAATACAAACCTCATTCTGGCTCTTCCTCAAATAAAATGTCCCCCCTAAAAAACGGAAATTCACAAGAAGAAGAAAAAAAAATGTTAGTTTGAATGAGATTACTAGTGTTACCGAGAAACGTACAGAGAAATCTCAGATCGACGGAAGTACAAAAGAAAATAAACAAAAGAGGATTAGGTTTTTTACCTGTGGAAAGCTCGGAAACTGAGAAGGAACGGCGACTGATAAAATTGTGTCTTTTAACTTATATGATGAGTAAGACTGGACAAATAACCTAAGTCACCATTTAGAAAACTTAAGCCCAATATTTATTTAGGCCCATATAGAGTCTACTACTAACATTTGGAGAACTAAAGCCCAATATTTATTGAGGCCCATAAGAGATTGATTAGTACTCTGCCCAATCGAAACTGCTGCAAATAATACAATTTTGTCCGAGTTTTCTGAATTATATGAAGTTTTTTTTTTTTTGAGAAAAAGGTCACCTTTTCAGTCAGATTTCTCGATGAAATGTTATCCCAAGTGAAGAATATATGAAAAAATCTTTCAAGATGAAAATACATATATTATATATATTTTAAATCATACTTCAATAGGCAAACAACAATCACAATTATTCACTACAAATCTTTATATACAAAAATGTTAGAAACAAAACCATAAGAAATTAATATACTTAAGTTTGGTGCTATGCGTCAGACCCAATTCCTCCTGTCAAATGTGTTTCCTCTTGCTCTTATCCAAACATAAATGAGAGATCATCCATAGGAACCTCATCAAGCCCTGCTGTGTCAATATCCTGTAGACCTTCAAACCAGTTTCCAAGATCTGCCTGCTCATCTATTTCCTCTAGATCATGGAACGCTAGTTTCGAGAAATCAATGGGAGCTTCCTCATCAACTCCACCATCTCCAGAGGAGCCTCCCCTGTTTGAAGCACCTCTACTTGCTGGACCTGTCGGGTGAGTTGATGTTGTTGTCGATCTTGATTGGTTTTCGTTGTTCTTTTCTTTGGGTTTCGGTTTGTTCTTATTCCTGAAACCGTCTTCTCTCTTACCTTGAGCCCCTCCTCCTCCACTAAGAACCGCACTGTCTATGCTTGTTGTGACTTTGGATGAAGCACATCCGATAACATCATCTATCAATGCTTCTCTCCTCTTTGTACTAGACACTGCACCTACAAAACCCAAATAGCTCAGATCTTCCCAACAAACACGGTTTAGAGTGTGTAACCACTGGTCTAGTTATGAAATCAACATCTTAAATCAGATTTTGCATACCTGAACCCTTGGCCTCAGCCTGATGATTAGAAGGTTCATTGAGCGTGTTACTGGCTGTTCCAGAGCCGCCATTTTCTGATGATTTTGCATCATTGCTGGGAGAACTAAACAAGATGTCTTGAAGAGCAGGATCAGCAAAACAGCTAAGCCCAGTTTCTTCAAACTTGTGACACCTGGCAACTGTCCGCCTGATGAAAGCCAGCGCAACTTGTCTTGTGACCTTGTGAACTTTCGCTGCTTTACTTCCACGGCATGCCTGTTGTCATAGCAACATCAATAATTGGGAACCCCGTATATATCTCATCCCACAATCATTCATGCAAGTTGATTTTGATAAAGTGTAGGCATTAGTTTATTACCATTCTTTTCCTGAGAGCTGTTTCCACAAGCTGGTCCATAGCAAGATGCTCAATTTTCCTGCATGTAAACCTGATATATTAGCAAAAATAACACTGCAGCTTGAAAGATAAAGAATCTGAAAAAACCAAAGCCAACCTTTTCTCAACATCTTTCGCCTTCTGGATGGTTGTATTTAGCTTCTCCAGCTTTTTCTTCTTGTTTCGGATCTATTATTGGTCAAAGATAGAATATGAGAATGGTTACTTCGCATCAAAGATGAAATGTCAATGGGGAACGGACAAATAGTCCTCTTAGTGACACAAACGAAGTAAAGCAAGTTATATTTGTTGTGTTCACCTGCTGATAGATGCCTTCTTTCAACTCCATAACATCTCTGCTCATAGTTTCTTCAGCCAGATCAGGCTGTGATAAGAAAAAAATAGAAATAAGTGAAAAAGCTAGAGTAGCACGTTTTTTTTTCCATTAGCTCAAGTTCTTGACAGATCATGACAGGAGAAAAAAACCTACCATTGCCTCAGGAAACACACCAATGCTCTGTAGTTCCAGAAGAAGTCGCTCATCCAAGGACATAAGCTGATACTGGGTGTCAGATACTGGGAAGTTGGGTATGTTCAATTCCCTAGCTTGCAATTGACCCAGACTATTTGAATATGTATCACCACCCAGTGCAGCGTCCGAATGTGGAAGATCATCATCCCCAATCCACTGTTCATTGCTATGGACAGATAAAGACATGCTACCATTTCTGAAAGGGTTAGACACAACACTCCTATCACTGGAAAATCTGTCAAATAAGCAACTCTTCGGGGTCTGAAAATCCCCACTTGACTCTACTTCAAATTCCATTCTGTCTCTCTCTCTGAACTCGGTGTCAATATAGGTACATGAACCACAGTGAGAATCATCACTAGCATAATGAAGAGACAAATTCTTCCCTCCATTGAATTGTGCAACTTCTTCTCCATCATCTTCCTCAATTAAAGCAGAAAGTACCCTCTTATACAACGGAGTACTCTCATTCAACTTTCTCATGTCCAATCTCTCAAATGAAAGATCAGATATACATGATGAGGCTGGACCTGAATAGTCAACAATTCCCTCACCAGGGCGATGTGATGCTTTTGGCAATTTGACACCCTGAGATAGAAAAGAGTCGCTTTCATTCATGCTACATTCAGATTATATAAGAGAGTATAAAACTAGAAATTGCTGCAGAAGTGTAATGCAACTTACCATGATTTTATAACCATCTAAGACTGCCTCTGACAGAGATTCATCGAGTTCTTCCACAAAATTCAGCTGTTTTTGATAATTAACAAGTTAACAAGAGTTTGAGTTGGCATACTAGAGAGAAGTCATATATGATATACTGTAGTATTAGTATCTTGATGATTACCTGATCCTTCATGTTTTGCAAGTCGTCTGCATTGACAGCAGCAAAGATGTGGTCCATCTTCTTCCAAAATTTACCAGAGCAAGCAAGATCTACAAAGATATTTGTAGTTAGAAGGAAATTTGTGGCAATAAAACTTGACTTGAAAGAGGAGGCATATGGAAGGATGAGTACTTGCTGCCTTCCGTGCTGAATTGGCTGCTGCAAAAATATCTTCACGATCATCATCAGAGTCACCTGAAAAGCCAAAAATCCACTTGAATTTATGCTCAGGAACTGACACCATCAGAAGCACAAGGTGCTCTTAGAGTATCATACAGATTATATGCAGCGATAACATCCCACTACCGCCGCTATCCTATCTTAGAAAACATAAAACATTCTTTTGTACAAATGAAAATAATTGAACAAGAGCTAATAGTCACCAAACGTCAAATATTCAGGATATAAAAAAACTTCGAGCAAATGGTTTGGCAATACAATTGGAAAATCGCGAATGTGGTAAAAGATTGGAACTCGAAATGCCAAAAGTGAAGAACTACCTGTAATATCTGAAGGAGTAGTATTTGAATTTGAGGCAAGTCGAGTAGAAGGTTTACGATCTTTGACCTTTTTCGCTGGTGGACGCCCAAATTTGCTGTCCACAGAGAGAGAAGGTAAAAAAATTGGTCTCATGTATTTCAAGATTTATCATAATGTAGTACTTTGAAGGTAGAACGAACAAGACGAAGAACTGAATTAGGCATAAATCACCTTCTATTCTTATCTGAAGCAATCTTGATGTTGTGAAGTGGCTTCTCTACTGGTAGATTCTCGGACTTAACCATGATAGGATGAAACCCGGGAGTTGTCAACGACGAAACACTTTCACTCTTTCCTTGCTTCCATGCACCACCTCCTTTATGACTAGTTTGAATCTTACTCTTCCTTACAGGAAGTAAGAGCGGCCCTGTTTTAGGAG
The DNA here is from genome assembly GCA_963667165.1 of Barbarea vulgaris. Classification (NCBI taxonomy): domain Eukaryota; kingdom Viridiplantae; phylum Streptophyta; class Magnoliopsida; order Brassicales; family Brassicaceae; genus Barbarea; species Barbarea vulgaris. The sequence goes on along the minus strand of OY763891.1, from coordinate 19,502,510 downwards.
TTGTGAACAAGTCACCACTTGCAAGAGCACGCTCTCTTGTTTTGTTGTCTCCAGCTCCTGAGTCCTCACTTTCAGATAACCCATATGGTGATGAAGCATTCCTCAGCTCCCTTTTCACTTTTAAAGGGCTACTATCAGCAACTGAGAGTGACCCGGTGGTTCCAGGGGATGCTCTAGGACTAAAATCAGATGTTGCAAAACCTTGAGCTGAGATCTTGCTTTCAGCATGCTTTATGACAGGTGAAACTAAATTTGTTCTCCTTGTTCGAGAGTTCTTATGCGGTCTCTGGCCAACCCATTGAGCCATTGCATGTGCAGATGAACCTGCTGCCAATTGAAGCTTTATCTTATTTCCCATAAACATTACAGATAGTGTATTTACACAACAGTCAGATTGCCCCTAACCTTGTAATACTCCAGATGGAGGTTCAACTTTTGATGGAGAATCAACAACCATAAGGGCTGCTGTTCTTGGAGCCCTAGAAACCTTTCCTTTCAATATTGCAGTAGAGCTGTTTGTGGGGCTATCATCCTGTAAGTTTCTCCTAAATATGCACAAACATGCATTTATCAGTGACAAAACAATTTTCCGTCAAATTTAAGTAAAATCTATGACAAAAAGCTTGAGGTGTCTACTCACTTATTGTTTCCCTTGGCCAGCCTCTGCTCAGTAAGTACTGACCGGTCCCTTGCAAGGGATACAGTCTCCAGATCATTCCTAGATAATGCACCCATACCTGGACTTTCTGGCTCAAATGAAGCATCAAGTCTGTTAATCCCACTCACCCCGGTGGAAGATTTAAGTCTGCAACAAATGGGCCAACAGTTATATCTTCTTTGAGAAGGAAAGTTATACAAGAGGGATCAATCCAGAAAATTATACATACAACAGTACTAAATGAAAATTCCACAGTATCCAACATCATAAAATCATTTTGCTAAAGAAAGATCTACCAACAAATTCAAGATGAAATCAAGTCTAAGCGAGCAACTTGACAATCTCTGGCAATAACTTACAAACTCATGAACAATTGAACATGTAGCATATCATTAATCAATTAGATAGAAAAGTAGGTGCTCACTAGAAGATCATGAAACCTGAAACAAAAACACAGTAAACAAACGCAACATTCCTCTCTTTGAGGCTCACTTTGGTTCTTGGACTAGAAAATACGTAATAACATCCTCAAACAGCATTCAGTGTTATATGTCCAGATTCCTTTAAGTTTCACTTTAACTAACCAATAAAGATAGCCGCCATTTTTACTAATCTTCTATCTTCAAAACATACCTGAAATTTTGGGTGTCACAAGAACGTAACTTAGAGTCAGCTGTCGGCTTTGGCTGCATGACACGTTGATCAGGATTTATAACTCTGTTGCCTAGAGTAGCAACAGACCGTTTCCTTTTCATTCTTGTCTCCCATCCTTCACCACCAACAGGCAATCTGCGTATCTTTTCTTCTATTCGCACTGTCTCTCCAGAAACACTTGGAGGTGACTCAGAGCCCTTTTCTATAATCTGCTGCCTTGCAAGATTAGAAACTCTACCATCCCCCTGAAAGCAATAACAGGCAGAAACCATTAAAACACAATGACATGGGAGAAAAGCTTTCTGAACACACTAATTGAACACTCGAGCAAAAATATTAAAATGCCAAGTCTTCTATAAAGATTTCAAAACTCGCAAAACATGGAGTGCCAGATGAACCAAACGGGAAAATGCCAATGAAAATAAACTATTTTCTACACATTAATGAGCATCCTATGGATCTAAAGTGTGATATAGAACACAAACCCGCACATCTCCTACTGAAGTACGAGGACGCTTGTTCAATCCAAGCATCTTTTTTCTTTCCTCGGATCTTTGAGCCATACTATCTTGTTGTGTTCTTGGAACCTGGTTTCTGATCTTATCAAAGTTTGCTGCGTCCATTCTCTCACCAGGTGGTATATCATTTCGTCGCCGTTTCTTTGAACTTAATGTCTCCGTATATTTGTCCAACTTGAATATAGATTCACTTAGTTTCTTTGCTAGATCCCTACAAAAAAAAAAAAGTTTTTAGTAAAGCTTAACAAAGAATAACGATTAAGCAACATATGAAATAAAGTAACAAAATCCATACCCAGCTTCTCTGGAAGTATCCAGCACACTTTCTTTGAAGTGCTTGAGCTCCTCTGTTGCTACAGGAGGAGAAGGTTTGGGATGAGACATCCCAAATGAATTTTCTTCTGATGAAGCCCTACTAGGGACGCCGAGAACCCTTCTAAGCTCTCCTGAACGAGTATAGTTTTGATTCCCTAATTTAATCGGTTCCAATGTTAAGACTTGAGATAAATTTGGGGTATCAGGTGACAATCCAATGGTACCCCTGCTCAAACTGTTTCCAGAACCTAGCATTATGCCCTTGGTCAACTTGCTTCACTCCAAAACCCACTCAAACCTGTAACCAAAAAAAAAAACAGAAATTTAGTAAAATACTAAAATTCAGCAATATCACTCCTTATATAAACGTGAGCTATATAAGGGAATCACATAGCAACACTAAAGCAGTAAAATTTGAAATGGGTTCCAAAGACCACAATGTGAAGACCCAAAAATCCCAAATTACTCAAGAATTGATAAAAATTTCGAAATTAAAAAAAATCTCACCTTTGCATCTAATCCCAAGCTATGAATCAAGACAAATTACCAAAAAAAAAACCTAAAATTCCCCCAACGCTGCTATCGAATCCCGGCGCGAAATTGTAAAACCCTAGAATCACGGAGAAGAACGCAAAAGACGGAGCTTTCAGCTATGAAGCTCCGAGAATCCAATCGTAATTCGGACAAGGGACCAAAGCTTTCAATTTTCCTCTCACCCGAAAATTTTCAACGAGGTCAAGCTTTGTTGCGGATCAGAGAGGGAAAACAAAAATCCTTTTTAGTCGGCTTTTGTGTGTTGGGTGATTTTGCTTCGTCCGTTTTAACATTTTTATTTTTTATTTACAGATTCCGTATTATGCAGATTACGTCATCAATGTCTCACTCGGGTCAATTATACGGCTTTGACCGGTGATTTTAGTTTGTTTTTTTTTTTCATATGGTTTGTGATGTTTTTATCGAATTATTATTGAAAATCTTTTGATTCAGTTTCTATATTTTATTAACAACATGATTTTGGCTACGAGTGTCATAATGAAAACATAAAAATCATAGTTTCATCAGTTGATGTATTTTATGAAAACTCACTAATGCTTTAGACTACACATCAAACAAATCGGTATAAATTGCTACTTTGTGCAAAGAATCTAGAGATTGAGCCACCGTTTAAACACATAAAGAACCTATAAAATCATACCTTAAGGAATTCGATCATAAATTAATGACTTTAAAGTGGTTGTTATTTTATTTACAAACTTATTATAATGATAAATTTTCTTATCCATCAAGTGAATCCCTTAAGTAAGCCAAATTTTAACATTAGTGTAGGACGTTTAAGACATCAGTCAACAAGAAGCGCCTTTATGATGTCTTTGCATTTCTCTTCCTCGGCGTTTAGAAGATGTCCATAACCTATGACCTCATGGTACTTAATCCATGGAAGCGTCTGCGATATATATTGATTAATTTCGTGCGGAATGATTCTGTCTTCCATCGCTTGCCACACGTGAACCGATCCTTCGCCTTCCGCAAACGGATTATCCAATTCAGTCGGGTCGAATTCCCATGTCGCAAATCCAGCTATCATGTCACGGTGAAGACATTCATGGTCTCCTTGTTGCCTGACTTTTTCCTGGGGTTGAAATATAACCATACATAAAATGCAGGGTCAAAAAAAAAAAAAAAACTAAAAACACAAGACGCACATGAAACCTACGGATATAAAATAAAACCTTACTTCTAATTTGGCCCATAAACTTCTAAGAACTTTTACTTTTAACCCCTATATTCAAAGACCGAACAAGCCCATCAATGTGTATCAAATATGCCATGAACTCTTCCTTGTACCACAAGAGTATTTTCTTCACTGGTCCAAGAACTATTTCCAAATGTATAGTTTGATCCATGAACGTATTCTAAATTTCAATTTGACCTCTATTGATTAATACTATTCCATTTAGCTCTTTCAGTGTCATAAAAGTGCAAAAAAGGTTTTCGTTTTTTACCATGCCAGGGCTTGGATTCTCCTTCTTCTTCTTTAATACTTCCAAATCTTTGTCGCTGCATAACGCAATGTTTCCAGTGATCATACTCGAAGACGAAAACAGTTTTTGGGTCAACCACCAATATAACAACCACGGAACATAATGAGCCACTCTAAACGTCCACTGGTCTTTCTTTGGCATTAGGTCCAACGCTTTACTCAATATGTCTTGAGGCACTTTAGTCCACCAATAGTTCACAAATGGAACCACTAAGACTGCTCCAGCTAGTCTATAAAACACCAAAAGGAACATTAAATTATGAGAAAAGTGTAAAAACATAACAAAAATTTTAATCTTTACCTGTGAGGAATGTATTTGAGACAACTGTAAACCGAGTAAGCACCGAGTGATATCCCAAGAACGTAGAACTTTGGTCCGATCTTGAGTTTATCGGCGAGTTCTTGAATGTCGTATGCTTCACTCTTAACAGTCCGTGATGGGTGTGGATCACTTTCTCCATATCCTGCTCTATCGTAGAATAAAAAGTATATCCCAAGCTCCTCAATTAGATCCTGCAAATAATTAATACCAACAAAAATTAGATCCGGCAAAAGAGAAAAAAAAAAACACTAATTATATATTCATTGTTATTAAGGTTGCGGTTGCTTCAAAAGCCAAATTGAAACCATGCGTATGTATATGATTTTCTATAAAAAAAAAAAATATATATATATATATATATATATATATATATTTAAAAAAAAAATGTTTTTGTTCATAAAACATAATCTCAAACGGCGTTATGTATTTATTTGCCTTTAGCGTTACCATTAACAAATTGTTTTTGTTTAAAGTACCAAAAGATAGAGTGAATTCAAGTAGTAAATGAGAGTTAGGTACCTTAGGGATTGGAAATTTAATGTCTTTGGAGCTGTTGAAGCCATGGACGACGATGATCTTGTGTTTAGCATTGGCTTTATCAACGCCTGATTCTCTATAGGCAAGATATCTTCCGTCACTGAGCTTGATTCTCGGAGAAGTAACCGGAGGACCGTTAGGAGCACCGCAGATTCGCGGTGGTGGAGGCTTCAATGATCGGTAAACGTAGCCTATGAGGCAGACTAGGATCGCAACAATCACCGAAAGCACCATTATTGTTATGTATACTGAAACAAAAGGAGGCTTGATGAGGTTATTATAAAAGTTGACAAATTAAAGATTATGAATCACTAAATAAACCTTAACTTGAATAAAATTGATGATAATTAACAAGAAATCAAGAATTTAGATCTGATAAGAATGAGAGAGAGAGATAGAGAGACATGGACATGATTTTTAAAGTGAATGGGATATGTGGTGGAGGGATGCTTGTAAGTATAGGTGCAACATTGATTCTCATATTTATATTAGACAATCCATATTTGGGAATATTTACAGAGTGCTCTCTGATTAAATGTATGAAAACCACTCTCTTGTGTTTTTTCTTCTTTCTTTTTTTTTTCTTTTAAATTATCAGTTTATCACGGAAATAGTAAAAAAAGAGATGGATGAAAAAATCCACTTATTGACGTAGCAGACAGTAGGCGGAAGGTAGTAGTACCACGCATTATTGTGACGTTGACATGCGTAATTGCTGTCTTAAAATCCCATATTGTCTTTTTTCTTTTTATATATATATTTTTCCATGAATAATAAATATGTTTCTCGTGATCGGCTCACAGGTCTTTAAAAAAAAAAAATATATTATATTTGAATTAAAAAATCTTATATTTTAATATAAAAATGAAAAATTGAAACAAAAGTATAGTACATGTTATTAATTTTTTAAAATCGATATTATCTAAGAAAAGTTAGAAGAAAAAAACTAGAGGATGAAACTAATACAAAACTTACAGAAATAATAATGGTGTTGTGTGTTAATGTGTATATAACAACAATGTGCTAAAATAGAAAAAACTTTACGTGCGCAGTTGTGTATTATTATTGGGTATCCACATTCTTACTTTTCTATTCTGTTCTATTTTTCTATCTTTTGTATTTTCTTAACAGTTTTATATTAAAGCACACGTAAAGAAATTTGTTTAGCTGTCGTAAAAAAATTAATTTTTTGTTTTGTTTTGTTCATAGAACTGGAAATTAATGCAGGAAATCCTTTTCTAAGTTTTCTTTGTCAACTCATATTGATAAACTAAAATCCGGGGTTAATATACCAATTTAGAGAAAGTTATCTTACATAAGAAAAAGTAAAATTTCGAACCCTATCATCTTAAATAGACGAGATCCAAAATGTAACTCATTGTTTAAACCGAGCATTGGCTTCCGGTCGCTTGTTTCACATAAAAGATTGTTTTTTTTTGGTTCAAAAATGAATCTTCGGTTTCATTTCCGGTCAATTAGGATTAAAACTCAATCGAAACGCAAACCGAAGAGTCGAAGAGAACAACAAAAGATAACGCTAAATTTAAGTAATCGCCAAAGAAACAGTGACACGATATCTACATGAAAAAAACCGAAGATGTCAACATGCAGAGATTTTAAAGAGATGGAACAAAGAAATAACTGTAGACCAAAACCACCTGTCCACAGAAGAGACTCATCTGGACACGTGTCGAATCCCTACATGCTTAAGAACACTTGTTTGTCTTGCGAGGAGACAGAGTAGCATTCTCGTTGCACCTTTAATACAAAGAACCTTTCGTCATTCTATATTATCTTTTTGCAATCTGATAAAACAAAACCCCAAAAAGAGAGATTCTCTGAAAACACTCAAAAATCGAACTTAAGTCTTCTTATCTTTGGTTTTACTTCAATCAGACAGGTATAAGATTTTGCTCGATGAAGGTACACGACACGAGATCTCACGCACACATGTCTGGGGACGAGCAGAAGGTAAGTTTTATATCAATGGAATCTTTTTAGTTTGTGTTAATGTCTTTTAATGTTAATTTATTTCTTGTATTATTTTCTTCAGAAGGGAAATTTGCGGAAGCATAAAGCAGAAGGGAAGCTTCCAGAAGCTGAACAGTCTCAGAAGAAGGCAAAGTCGGAAAACGATAACGGCCGTTCTGTTGACGGCGCAGGAGAGGCTGCGTCAGAGTACAACGAGTTCTGCAAAGCGGTCGAGGAGAATCTATCCGTTGATCAGATTAAAGAAATTCTTGAAACCAATGGTCAGGATTGTTCTGCTCCAGAAGAGACCTTGCTAGCTCAATGGTCAGTCTCATAGTTAACTTTGAACAACTTCTTTATTTGTAAAGATTGATTTTGATGTTTTTTTGGGGAGCAGCCAAGATTTGCTGTTTTATGGGGCGTTAGCTAAATGTCCTTTATGTGGAGGAACTTTGATTTGCGACAATGAGAAGAGATTCATCTGTGGAGGTGAGATTAGTGAGTGGTGCAGTTGCGTGTTCAGCACGAAAAACCCCCCTAGAAAAGAGGAGCCAATCAAAGTCCCAGATTCCGTCATGAACTCTGCTATATCTGATGTAAGGTCTTCAAGTTTTTGTGTCTTTTTTTTTCTCGATTTGTTTGTCTTGAGTTTTGTCAAAATGCTTTGTTTTGATGTAGTTGATCAAGAAACATCAGGACCCGAAAAGTCGACCTAAAAGAGAGTTAGGCTCTGCTGATAAACCCTTTACGGGAATGATGATCTCTCTCATGGGACGTCTCACGAGAACACATGTAACGTAGCCTTACCTTGTTACTTGGGATCTTACTTACTTTATACACACAGACGCTTAAGAGTAGTGTTCATCTCTCTGTTGTTGCAGCAATATTGGAAGAAAAAAATCGAGAGACATGGTGGGAAAGTCTCCAATACTGTTCAAGGCGTAACATGTTTGGTTGTTTCGCCAGCTGAAAGAGAACGAGGTGGTTCATCAAAGATGGTGGAGGCAATGTAAGGGTTTAGGGTTTGTCCTAGATTTTGTTTGTTTTCATAGTTCAAATCTTGAACTCTGGTATTGTTACTTGTGCTTCAAGGGAACGAGGTCTACCAGTTGTGAGCGAAGCATGGCTGATCGATAGCGTTGAGAAGCAAGAGGCTCAGCCACTCGAAGCCTATGACGTGGTCAGTGATCTTTCAGTGGAAGGGAAAGGAATACCATGGGATAAGCAAGATCCAAGCGAGGAGGCAATTGAATCTTTAGCTGCAGAGGTATAGATTTGGCAGTCTAGGTAATGCTAACCTCAAATCCGAGAAATTACAAGATGATATGTGTTTGATCTTTTCAGCTCAAAATGTATGGGAAAAGAGGAGTCTACAAAGACACAAAGCTTCAGGAGCAAGGAGGAAAGATTTTCGAGAAAGATGGACTCTTGTACAACTGCGCCTTTTCAATATGCGATTTGGGGAAAGGGCGTAACGAGTATGATACTGAAAAACCCTAAGTTTTTTTTTTTTTTTTTTTTTTTTTTGGGAAGATTGGAGAGGTTTTCTAATCTTTTGGTTTTTACAGGTATTGTATTATGCAGCTGATCACGGTGCCAGAGAGTAATCTGAATATGTACTTCAAGAGAGGAAAAGTAGGAGATGACCCTAATGCGGAAGAGCGGCTTGAGGAGTGGGAAGATGAAGATGATGCGATCAAAGAGTTTGCGAGGCTCTTTGAGGAGATAACAGGGAATGAATTCGAGCCATGGGAACGTGAGAAGAAGATTCAGAAAAAGCCTCATAAGTTTTTCCCAATTGATATGGTATATAACCTTGCGCCTTAAGTCACCTCTTTTAGTTGTGTGATTGTTGAGTATTTTGATGTTCTATGGATTATTCAGGATGATGGAATCGAAGTTAGAAGTGGAGCGCTTGGTCTGAGGCAGCTCGGTGTTGCTGCTGCTCATTGCAAGCTTGATTCGTTTGTTGCAAACTTCATTAAAGTTCTGTGTGGTCAAGAGATTTACAAGTACTGTTCTTGGCACAATCCTCTTTTCTTAGGTACTTTCTATAGTTGTGAATGTTCTGATCTTTGGTGTTTTCTCGCAGATATGCGTTGATGGAGCTCGGATTAGATCCACCCGATCTCCCTATTGGAATGCTAACAGATATCCACTTGAAACGATGTAAGGCTTGGTGGACCAAAATTTTAGGGTATCAGCTCTTGTTACTTGTTATTATGTTTTCTATTTATGAGTTTTGGCTCTGTTTTCTCTGTTTTTTTTTCAGGCGAGGATGTATTGCTGGAGTTTGTTGAGAAGCTCAAGACAACAAAGGAGACGGGCCAGAAAGCTGAAGCGATGTGGGCAGACTTTAGCTCACGGTGGTTCTCTTTGATACATAGCACAAGGCCGATGCGATTACACGATGTCCATGAACTCGCAGATCATGTAAGTAAATTAAGATAATCTCTTTGTTGTGGTGTGATGTTTTGTATATTTGAACAATGAAGTTTTATTGGATCAATGTGGTAGGCGGCATCTGCTTTTGAGACAGTGAGGGACATAAACACAGCCTCTCGCTTAATAGGGGACATGCGAGGAGACACACTCGATGACCCGTTGTCTGATCGGTACAACAAACTTGGGTGCAAGATCTCTGTGGTAGACAAAGAGTCTGATGATTACAAGATGGTCGTGAAGTATCTCGAGACTACTTACGAGCCCGTGAAAGTCTCTGACGTTGTAAGCTCTGTTTCACCTAGCATTGCTTTTTACGAACTTTTCAGATAATTATCACTAAAATGATATGTTATGGTGTTGTTTCAGGGGTATGGTGTGTCAGTGGAGAATGTTTTTGCTGTTGAGTCGAACGCAATTCCTTCATTAGATGACATCAAGAAGTTACCGAACAAGGTTCTTTTATGGTGTGGTAAGGAGTCGAAATCCTCTGATTACTGTTTTTTTCCTTGTCGAGTTTGGTCACGTTAGGTATTTAGTGTTTCCTTTCTTATAGGGTCTCGGAGCTCAAATCTGCTGAGACATATCCAAAAAGGGTTCTTACCTGCGGTCTGCTCTCTTCCAGTCCCCGGTTATATGGTAACTGAAGATTCTTTCTTTGGTCTTTTTTTCACCATATGTTTAGATCATAACAGTGTTTTGTGGTGCATTTCTCTTTTAAGTTTGGGAGAGCGATAGTGTGTTCAGATGCAGCTGCGGAAGCTGCAAGATATGGTTTCACAGCTGTGGATAGACCAGAAGGGTTTCTTGTATTAGCTGTGGCTTCCCTTGGCGAGGAAGTTACAGAATTCACAAATCCACCAGAGGACACAAAGACATTGGAAGAGAAGAAGATTGGAGTGAAAGGGTTAGGAAGGAAGAAGACTGAAGAATCAGAGCATTTCATGTGGAGAGATGACATAAAGGTTCCTTGTGGACGGTTGGTTCCATCAGAATATAAGGACAGTCCTCTTGAGTACAATGAGTACGCTGTCTATGATCCAAAACAGGTGAATAAGGCAAAATCAGACTCTGTTTTTACTTTTCTTGTTCAACAAGGCACTTGGATGTTTTAACCTTATTGGTGTATTGTTGGTTTACTCGACAGACTTGTATAAGGTTCTTGGTGGAAGTCAAGTACGAGGAAAAGGGGACCGAGATAGTCGATGTGGAACCAGAGTAGACACCTACAGAGGTTTGATTTTTGCGGTTTGGGGAGGTGAGAAGCCATGAAAAGATGGTTTTTTGGTGTTTTCATGTTTGTTTTCTAAGTTGCAAAGGTGAATGTAAAAGTGGCTTCTTCTTTTGGGTTGTAAGGAAGCTATTTTAACTATAAAACTACTGCTGTGTAAAGCTTTTGGCTATGTAAATAGATTTACACGGTAATATATAGCTACTTTCTACTGCTAAAATGGTTTAAACTGTGGTTTTTGTTCTGTTTCATTTCATCTTTAATTACGTGTATGGTTTGTCCGGTTTAAAAAGCTCAAGCCTCCGATTACGGAGCCGGTTCGCATTTGTGGGTACACGAGCCGAAGCGAATCTGGTTTATCATGGATTTTGTCGAAATTGGAAATTGAAACTAAACCAAATATGTTTTCAGCGGTCGTATGTTTTGTCTGTATTCGGCCTATCTAATTTTAATTTCCGTAGGTTAAACCCGATGGTGATGATGAATATTTTGATGATGCGGTCTGCTTTTAATTCACTGCAAGAGAAAGTAACGAGAACGAAAAGTAAAAAAAATGTACGACATTATCAGAAACCAAAAGTTTCATGTAGTATATACGAGACTACCTATGTTGAATAGAAATTGTTCAAGATTTTGAAGTTTTAATCGTAATAGCAAAATTCCAATCAACTTGGAGTCTACACAATCACGAAATCTCATTACCACAATTAATTAATATGTCTTTTTCTTTTTATATAAATTGATGAGTAACATAAACAAATGAGAACATAGACTAAAAATGCACCACATCGTGTAATGTTTTTTTTTTTTTATAAAATGTAAATTATATTACCATAAGGAACAAAGAGTTTAATTACATGGAGCTTATAGCTAAGAGCAAACTTTGGTTAAAAAAAATTAAAACACCAAAGATTACAACAAATATTGACTTTGCTATGAGTTACAGAGCTAAGCGTGGGCAAACCATTGGGAGAGAAGTCTCGAGAAGCCTTTGCGAGCTCTTCGGGCAAGTAGTAGATCACGAATTGCTCGGTCCAACTGGGCAAAGAGAGCTGTTGCAGTAGATGCTGAACTTGTAAAGACCCTGTTATTTCGCTCCTTCCATAGGAGATAAACAGTAGCATGAGACGCCATTAGCTTTAGCTTAGAAGGGGAGCCATTAGATACCGTAGATAGCCAAGTGACAAGAGTACTCCAATTGTGGAATAGTAGCTGAGGTTGGCCTAATCGGCTAAGGACCAGACCCCATAGTTGCTCAGAGAATTCACAATGAAGAAATAAGTGGTCCCTTGTTTCACAATGCATGTTGCAGAGACAGCACAAAGGGGAAACATTCATTCCCCACCCGACCAGACGAGATCGAACAGGTAATTTATCCAGATTTGCAGTCCAAAAGGTGAAAGCCTGTTTTGGAACACAACCTTTAAACCAAACCACTTTTGCCCATGGGACTTTAGAGCTAGATTGTCGGACATGCTCCCATGTCTTCTTGGTAGAGAAGTTATGGGATCTAGAAAGAGCAGGGCCCCAGCTAAAGCAATCTAAGCCTCTGGATGGGTGAGGAAGAGGGATAGTTGATAGAGTTATCCGTAGTGCCCTTAAAGCAGTAGACCTAGTCCGAGTCGAGGGTAGTCGCCAGCCCCTTGGAGTTATGGCCTGAGCCACCGTAGCAGTGGCTGGGATTCCAACCAGTCTTGGACCAGCAGCCCCTACAAAATCAATAAGAGGACCAAGCAAATTCCAGTTATCAAACCAGTAGCTCGCCTGATTACCATCCCCAACCTCACATGAGATTAAGTCTTTGGCCAAAGGTCTCAAAGCTAATATGTATTTCCAGATCCATGAGGAGCTCGCTTGAGCCTCCACAGCCCATATGTTTGTCCTTTGTAGCCTATGGACTCTGTTCCAAGCTACCCATAACGAACCCCTCCCTGATATCAAAAGCCACAATAGCCTAAGATTGAGCACCTTATTCCACATCACAAAGTCTCTTAAGCCCAGTCCACCCTCAGATTTTGGGAGACAAAGCTGCTTCCAAGCGACTTTCGCTGAACCTTTCTTCTCCATATCTCCTGACCATAGGAACCGAGTACACATGCTTTGTATCTCTTTTAGGCAACCTTTGGGTAGAGCGAAAGCTGATAACCAGAAGTTTACCAAACTGTAGATAACTGAAGTGATAAGTTGGAGTCGGCCGGCAAATGAGAGAGTCTTGACTGTCCAATGGTGAAGCCGAGTGGAGAGCTTATCAATCAAGGGAGAATAGTCTGCTTTTCTAAGCTTCCTGTGCATCAGCGGGAGGCCTAGATATCTGATAGGCATTGAACCATGCACGAAACCAAAATTAGATAGATTTTCAGATTCCTGCAAGTTCAATCCCGCATAAAAGAGAGAAGTTTTCCCCCTGTTCATAGCAAGCCCTGAAAGGTGATGAAAGTCCTGAAGAGCTACCGAGATAACTTGGAGGGAATGAGCAGATCCATCAAAGAAAATCATGATATCATCTGCAAAAGCTAAATGAGAAATGAAAGGATTGCGGCCCAGTGGGTGTAATCCTACATACCCATTCACAAAGCGTGTTTTCAGCAACTCTCCAAACACCTCCATAGCCATAACAAATAAGAAAGGAGATAGGGGATCTCCCTGTCTTAGGCCTCGTTTCCCTTTGAAAAAACCACAAAGGTCACCATTGATAGTAATAGAGAAGGACGGTGTAGTAATGCATTGAGTAATCCAATTGATGAAAGTAGTGGGAAAACCCCCAGATATCAAAACCTGAATGATAAACTCCCAGCCAACAGAATCAAAAGCTTTCCTTAGATCTACTTGAAGGAGACCTCTAGCTGAAGTGCTCTTTTGGTTGAAGCCTTGGACCAACTCAGAAGCGAGAAGGACATTCTCAACAAGTAACCGACCTTTGACAAAAGCAGATTGAGTATTGGAGATCATATCAGGCAGGAGAGATTCTAACCGTCTAGCAAGAAGTTTCGAGATAACCTTATAGACCACATTACAACAAGAGATTGGTCTGAAGTCACCCATTCTCTCTGCCTCTGTTTTTTTAGGAACAAGAGTTATTGCCGTGCAATTCCACTGCTTTAGAATCTTACCCGAGCTGAAGAATTCAAGGACTGCCAAGACAAAATCATGGCCCACTATATCCCAAGCCTTCTTAAAAAACTCTCCTGTGAACCCATCAGGCCCTGGTGACTTACTATTCGGGAGAGCAAACACCTCTCTTTTTATTTCCTCTGGAGTGAACACCATTTGGAGCTTTCCCTGAGTGTCCTCACTGCACTTGAAGGGAGTAAGGGATAGAATTCTGGCCTTGTCCTCTGCAGACAGTGGGTTAGAGGCTTCCCCTAACACACCCTCATAATACTCAACACAATGGGCTTGTATGTCTTCTAAGGGATCAATACGGTCGCCTGCAGAATTCAGTAAATAATGGATCTGGTTACTTGCTCTTCTGGCCGCTACCACGCGATGAAAGAAAGAGGAGTTGGAGTCACCACAATCCATCCACTGTACTCTTGCCTTTTGCTGAAAAAACCTCTCCTCTGCTTCTGCAAGAAGTAGCCATTTTTTGTGAAGAGTCTTTTCTTTCCCCGCCAAAGAGGTCGAAGGATTAGACAAGAGCTCAGTTTGACAAGCAGTTAAGAGTTCATGTGCTTCTTTAACCCTCATTTCCAGACCTGAGTAATGTTCTCTGTTCAGGTCCCTAAGGACTCCTTTAAGCTCCTTGAGCTTCCTGGAAAGAGTAAACATACAAGAGCCCACAATTCTAGAGTTCAGCCAGTACTGTGCCACCCTCGGAAGAAAGTCCTCATGTTGTGACAAAACCTGTGAGAACATAAAGGGTCTCTTGGCCCTCTTTCCCTCTCTTAAAGTGATTGTAGCAGGACAGTGGTCTGATGCCTCTAAGTCTCCAAAGAACCCAAGAGCTAGAGGGAACTTCAGCTGCCATATATCATTTATTAGAATTCTATCCAGCTTCTTAGCTATCGGGTTTTGCTCTTGATTGTTCCACCAAGTGTATACCTTTCCTCTAGAAGAGATATCAAACAAACCCGCTTGACAGACACAATCCCTGAACTGAGACATCCCCTGAGTAATCCTGGTTCCAGCTGTAGACTTTTCTATAGGGTGCAAGATCTGATTGAAGTCACCTAATACTGCCCAAGGCTTCGAGGAGATGACATGATCCTGAGAAAGAGAAGTAAGCTCTTTCCATAACTGTTCCCTGCCAATCTTACAGTTTACCGCATAGACAAAGGAAACCACCATCTCATTTGTTGAATGAGGCAAGGAGACAATGCATGTAACCATTTGGCTAGACTTGGAATAGATAGCCAACTTTACCTTTGGATCCCAACCCACCCAGATACGACCTAGCTCCGCAAACTCATAGTTTCCTGCAAAATTCCATCCTGGAAAGGATGACTGAAAGTACCTTTGAGACTTATGAACTTTCACCCTAGTCTCAATTAGACTACCAAAAAGTGGCTTATTAAGCCTAAACCATTTCCTAAAGCTCCTTCTCTTAACGCGGTCATTAAAGCCACGAATGTTCCAACAAAAAGTGTCTACCATATTTATTTACTTGAGGTAGTAGTTAGGCCCTTTCACAGAGGCCTGTTGCTTTCTCAACCTTTGTTTCTGCTTCTTAGATAGAACCGGAGTGAATTCACGTTCCACTTCCTTCCTTTTAGCTTCAGATGAAGAACTCTCTCCCGAAGAAGAAGATTCTTTGATTTGATCATATTCAGATTCAGATGACGAACTTAAAGGGGAATCTGAATCAGTACCCGAGACCGCATTAGTGGACGAAGAAGACTTAGAAGGCAGGTTAGGATGAGGAGCTTTTTCCTTCTTGGAGCTCGAGGCTCTAAGCTCCTCCAACCCTATATCAACCACAAACTTCCTTCCCTTCTTTGGTAAAGGACTTACAGAGACACCTCGTGTCTCTATTGCCTTCCCTTTGCCCTTGCTTTTGTCTCTAAACATAGGAGGCAGAGTGTCCGTAGCTTTGGCTAAAGCTAACACTGGAGGCACTTGCTCTTTCTCAACCCATTTACTCACTAAGAAGGAATCAGATATCTTACTTTTCACTTTCTTTTTTTTCTTTTTCTTTTTTTTAGCTGACTCCTTTGCTGCCTCTTGATCCAGAGGGTCTGGTTCCGAATCCAAAGCCTGCTTTTTCTTGGATCTGGGACATACATCAGGAGCATGGGCAGAGGATTTGCACATAGCACAAGTGATGGGAGCTGTGGGACAGCGTCTGATACTATGTCCCATCTCCTGGCAATGCTTACAGATAGGCGGGAGCCAGGGACACGAAACCTTGATTCTACTGATTTCTCCGGTGACAAACTTGGCATTTACCGCTTCAGGGATCTCCTTAGTTGGGTCAATAATCGTAAGAACCTTTGCAACCTCCAAGTTAGTCATATTCAGAGTTGAAGGATGAAGGTACACCGGGTCTCCCACTAACCCCGCTATATGCTCCAGACCCTCTTCAGAAAAGAAATGAGGGGGAACATCACGAAACTCCATCCACACTGGCACCTCTGTGAGCTCTGGCAAAGTAGGTGTTAAGCCCGGAGCCCAATCAGCTACGAACATCGTCTGGCCTTCAATAAGCCACATGCCTTGGCTAAGAACTCGGGTACGCGATGCTGCATTTGGTATCCTGATAAGGACTGTTCTGGGACCGAGCTTGGAAACGGTGATATCTCTCGTTCGATTGCTCCATATGCCATTGAAAATGGCATGAAGGGCTCCATGAGTAGGGAGGTTCCCATGAAACTGCCCTACAATAAACGAATCCCATTTACTGTGATTCCGCTGAATGACCTCATTGGGGATGAGAACACACTTCTCCCCAGATTCCAATAAGAATGGAGTACCCTTCTTGGTCATCTTCGTTGATGGACCTTTCACAAGATCAATCCACTTAGGTTTGGACCCAGAAATGGCTGCCATTGAAGGCACCTCTTCCTTTGCCAGAGAAACATGGTCACTAGATCCAGAGACAGTAGCTGAAGATCCAGGGACACTAATCGATGCTCCATGAGAAGTAACAGGAACAGTTCCGGAAACAGTAGCAGGAACAGTAACACGAATCTGAGCTTTAGACCCAGACTTAGGGAGGGTCAGATCTGAGCTACCAACCTTCGATTTGACCTCAGGGGAACCGATAACAGGGGAGCCTGTCCCAACAGGCAAAGACAAGGCCGGATCTGATGAGATACCTTCGGAGGACGAGCTCGCTTGCGAAGGGAGAACAGCTGGGAGAGAGACAGAGGGGCGAGGGATAGATGGTGCTGAGGGAAGCTTGGGAGGAGAGCTCTTCTTCTTCCCCATCTGGGACACCGGCGGTGGCCGCCGCCGAGATCGACGACGACAAGTTAAAAAAGAAATGGTCGCTTATCGTGTCGTCCTTTATTCAGACGAGAGAGAAGACTTTTTCTCATATCACATCGTGTAATGTTACACATGCATGCATATGGTTTCCTTCATGTGCATATATATATATATATATATATTC
Organism: Barbarea vulgaris; assembly: GCA_963667165.1. Classification (NCBI taxonomy): domain Eukaryota; kingdom Viridiplantae; phylum Streptophyta; class Magnoliopsida; order Brassicales; family Brassicaceae; genus Barbarea; species Barbarea vulgaris. The sequence continues at coordinate 19,485,271 of OY763891.1, read as the reverse complement.
ATGCATGCATGCATGTGTGTTCTTGCTCTAGTATTTTACCATAGGTTTTAGCTATTTTCACTGGGGACCACATACTTCACGCAGTGATTCGTATCTCTTCTGTCTCCCTGTCGACAAAACACATTTCTCATGGCAACTGCGCGTCCTCAGTTTTTCATCGTACAATCGATGAAGCCGCCTACTCTGTTGGGTAATTTTTGTCTCTTTACTTTAATGTCCACAGAGATAATTAATTAATGTTCCACTTTACAACACCTCAAATTTCATTTTATTTGATAAATCATCCCACATTTTTTTCTTGGCGACATTGTATATATGCCTAGACTCTCAAATATGTGTCTAACGTACGACATTATGATCTGATGTATGTAATATCTCTATACCAATAACTAAACAACTATATATTAGAGAAAACATATAGAAAGTAAAGAAATACAAAGATGCAAAATTCATGAGATACTTGAAATTTGAAACTTCCACAAAATTCATGAGTTCGGGATTCAAGCAACAAGACATTAAACCTCAACAAAAATAAAAAAGACTAGTCTTTTCTCAAAGAAGTTTATAATAGTAAGTTCATCAATTCATCATTTTATTTTTTCTAACCGTTTTATGAAACTGAATTAAATTAAGTAGACGGATTGTGGAACCAGTAATAAAATAGATTTTTTTTTTTGTATGTGTTTTGGACACTCTAAATTAAACAAAGTTCAAACCTTGGTAATAGAGTCAAATAGTCTTCAGACACAAAAGCTGTCACGTTGACAGTGTGTAAAAACATATATTTTCGAAAATTAATTTAGCCAAACTTATGATGTGAAAAATCTGATTACTGTTACCCACATTAACACTAATCCACAACAGTAAAACAATTCCTGCGTACTGTGTTCTCTCAACTTTACAGAGAAAAAGAAGCGTCTTTATAATCTCTCTTCCTTTGCACAAACAAGAAAATAAAAAAAATGATCTCTCTTTCTTTGGTCTCTCATCTTCTCAAATTTCTCTAACCCTAGTCACAGTTCTCCAGTCTCTCAAGGTTATGTTCATTTGTCTTTCTTTTTATTTATACATTTTTGCTTCTTCTTTTGTCTTCTCCAATCTTAGATAAGACTTAAAAGTTTACATCTTTTGCTTTTGAAGCTTCGTGTACATTTCTGATATGTTTTTCTTCTTCTTCTGCTATAAAGATGGAAGAAAATCGTCCTGGAATTGGTGCTGGATCAAGCAAAAAGAAGGCTCGTGGCAAAGCCTTACAGGAACAACGACGACAAAGACAGGAAAATACTGAGAAAGGGAAAGAAAGAGAGGAAGAAGAAACGATAGGAGTGGTAGGCCATAAAATTACAAAACTGATTTAGTCATGTTCATTTTTTCAAAGGAACTCTCTGTTTGATTGTAGGATTTTGGTGATGGTAGTAGAATAGACCAAGATTGGACTTTGATATATGGAATGGTTTGCAAAGTCATCAACCAACGAGGACGTAAGTAAGAAAGTAGATTTTAACTTGTGTACGTATGATGATGGGTTTTTTTCTTTTGGTTTGTATCACTTGTGACTTTGTTTATAAACCCTAGCTAAAAATCTTGACTTTGTTTTGACATGCGGCTGGTGACTATTGGCAGGTACATGTTGGAGTCGTAGTCTAACTTGTCTTTTAGAGGCAGCTTTCAACAAAGATAAGGATCCCAAGGAAACTTATTGTTTTTCACATGAAGAATTTGTACAAGCTTTAAAATCGGATGCAACTACAAACCTTGAAGTAGGTACCATCAACAATGCGGTGAAGCATATTCGTAAGATAGGATTGGTGAAGATTAATTCAACAGGCGTAAGTAAATTAATATCAACTTTATTGCACTTGGTTTCTTTTTCTTAGAATGATAATGAAAAAATTAATGTTTGCAGTCATGGGACGTAGATGGGTATCGAGCAAAGTGGAAATTTGAAGTGAAGCAAAATGTTTCCAGCCAATTTATTAGAGAACAAGTGCTACTGTCACCGGTCGGAATTGTAATTGAGGTTGATTCTGAGTTTATTAATGGAACAGGCAAGGTGAGAATATTGATCTATCAGTTCCTATAACTTATTAATATTATCTGATGGAGAAAAAAAAACACTAACTAGTGAGTGTTTCAAGAAATTACAGGATTTCTACAGAGTACGAGCAATTGGAGAAGGAGCAGAACGACATGCACTCATTATCATTGGGTTTGGACAAACCAGAGATGGACAATTCTTCTTCATATGTCAGAATAGCTGGGGAAAGAAGTGGGGTTTCAATGGTTTAACAAGGCTAATCATCGATGATACTTGTCCCATCCTCATCTTTTATCCCACTGGTGACCAGTTATTTTGTTAGTGATGAGCGTGGTTTTATTTAGTTTTCGGGGAATGATCACGTACGACGACTTGTTTAGTTTCTTTGTTGCAAACTAATTATTGTCAAGTCTTTTTTTTTTGTTGATGGTAAACGTTAATATTGACAATTCTTAAGTTAGCCAATGTTTATAAAGTCTTTCTTCTTTTTAACATTTTCCTCTATAACAAGAACATTGCTTGACTCGTTAGAATCTTGGAAACCCAATGAACACTTTCTAAACGATTGTGCTTAAAGCAAAACTCTCGCAGTCATTATATGTTTCTCTTGTCGTTACCCAATCTTATCGCTTATCAAGGAAAAGGATTTAATAAATCCAAGTTGAAAACCCAAAAAATCCTTAAATTCGAACACAAAGTCAAAGTCATGATTTTTTTATTTTTTTTACGGTAGGGTTTTTGGGCTTCAAGGGCCTTTTAACGTATCTAAATAATATTATTGAAAAGGAAAAAAAAAAAGATTTCGTCATAGGAAGATAAAAACCATAACCGTACTTAAAGATATTTCGCTATAGCTTTTGTCCCTTCGGTATACTGTCGGAAGAGAGTTTCTAGGGTTTGGTTTGATCATGACTCCCAAATCAAGCGATGTTACGAAAGAAGAGGTTCCGACGGAGATGGAGAATGTTGTCTCGTCGTCGTCCCTTGGAAAGCGCAAGGCGGAGGAGGATTCTAATGAGGAAGACGAAGGCGAAGAAACTGAGTCGAGTGTAGAGACCACCACCGACGACGATAGCGAACCTGAAACCGAACCGGTGTTTGGTTATGATAGCTTCGAGGACGCGGACTACTTCTCCTTCTCGGAAGATGAACTCATTGAGGCATTCGACTCCGATGCCGAGTCTGTAAAGCCAGCCCTTGCCTATAGGCGTCAGGTTCACAAGACCAGAGTATGTTAAAATCCTCTACTTTATGAAGAAGACTCTTCTAGTTCTAGGTCTTGATGAATAAAGTTGACATCTTTCTTTTGTATTATAGGGTTTTGATGTGGATCCAGAAATCATTCCAGAAGACATGATTACAGGAATTTTTCCTATAGACTTGGCTGATACACGTTTTGGTTGGCCCAAATCACCTGATGGAACTGCTCGTGGCTACATGGAGCTCATGGTTGGATTGTGTCTCGACAAGTACAACCAAACACAGGCTAGTTATCTTATTTATCTTTTGTATATTGAAGTGAAAAAGGTCCCTCCCTTATCTTTGAAAACTCTGTTTTTAGGGAAAGAATGTAAAAATGGAGTATGTTGTCAGAGCTCTTGCAAGGAAAGCTGCAGGAATCAAGTGTTATATCACCTTTATGGCTAAAGAGACTCCTAATGGATCTCTTGTTGAGTATCAAGCTAAGACTGAGTGGAAGATTCGTCAAGTTCACACTTATCCTATCTTTTGTAGACCTTCTCCTCCACCTGTTGATCTTAACGCTAAGGTAAATTACTGTATAATTCCATTCTCCGATTAGTTTTGTTAGTTTCTCTAGTCAAGTCACTTATTTTCTTCTCTTCTTTTTGTGACTTCAGAAATTGCAGTCTCGCAGAAGGAGGCCAACCAAGTAAGTTATAAGGTTGGTTTATTAGAAAAAACCCCAAGTTATGCTCGGGCTTAACGTTATGTCGTTTGTATGGCACTTTATTTATCTTTTCTAGTTTTCTATTGGATATTCATTTTATCATATATGGTACAATATTTTCTTTCGGGGAACTTATTGATAAGTGAAACGATTTTAGTTTTTGAGTACAACATATAGAGATGTGTGAGAAAAAAAAAAAAGATTTAAACAAGTTTCTTAAACAGAGAAGCAATTTGATTCTATGATTGTTACAATACAGCATAAACATACGGATCCATCTCTCTGATCATCACCATTTAAAAGATCAAAATAATGCAGTTGAAGGTAACTTAGTTGTCTCTGTGGATTCATAAGCAGCATCGGCTGAAGAAGTATCTATGTCGTTGAGACCCAACTCCTCGTTTTGATCCCATGTCCTCTCATACTCTTCATCTGTCGTACAAATTACAAACATAATAACACTTGTTAACCCGGGTCCTGTCCTTGTTCATATTTTGACTCTTAATTTCATAATGCAGTTTACCAAATTTGTGAAGAAAGAACGAGCCACTTACATGTGAGCTGATGATCGTCTTTTATATCATCTGTTGCTGGTGAAATAAATGAATTTGCTAGTTCATCATCAAGAATCAAAGTCCATGGCTGTTCTAAGTTTAGGAGCTGCAAGAAAACGAAAAAAAACATCTTCATCATCGCTTTTTCTTCCACATCAAGAACAAGTGTAGGCTAATTCTGTAAAGTTGCTTACCTTAGTGAGCCTGGCTCCAAATTCTCTCCACTTGTTCTTCTTATTCTCATCCAGACTGTCACCAAACGTGAATCCGTGAACTCTTGCTAAACCTGTGAGAATCCATATCACATTTAGGTCACTAGCTCAGAGCTATATTCAATCATTGGCAACAAAAGCTTTGAAAGGCTTCTTTGGATACTTGTATCAGCTACTTGACATACTGAATGACTATACCCAAGGTTCAATATATCTGTTTCTACACTACTTTGATCACTTAAAAATGATTAAGGCGTGTGTATCATCAACTGGACAAGGATAATATTGAGATGTTGAAAGGGTATACTCACTTTCTCTGATCTGTGTGACCAACCCTTCCACGGTTGTTACCATTCCACCAAGCGTACCACCAGCTAGCTCCAGATCAAGTTCTGGGATTATCACTCCGGCAGTGTCTGACTAGTACACACGAATAACAAAATATCACCATTAGTGAATGATCAGAATGTGTTTCTCCAAAAAATATAAAACATTATTACCCATTTCCTAGCCTACCTACATAGTTGTTCATAAGATAAGATTGTCTACTATAATATTGGCATCAGATGTGTTTTACTTATGATCTTGCAGCTTTTCCACTTATCTGACACTTTCCTAACACCTTCCACTATCTCAATATTCGATTTTGTGCCAGGACATGAGAAATTGAGTATATACCATTTACTTAGAATGAAAGTATGAAGATTTTTGACAGTACCAAATAATTCATTGTCAAACCTTTACCCAACTTAAACTGCATACATTCTGATAAAGTTCAATCTATGGAAGGGCATAAACTTTAACCTGTGACATTCTCAGCAACTTTAAGATATATACATTGATTAAAGGAAATCTCTCTTGATCCACCACTCATTTAGCATGTGCCAAATAGATAACTGGTGCGTTACTACATTATACAAACATCTAGTAGCGAACAAACTAACCTTGATAACATCTCGGCTAAGGTCAGTAATGTTCTTCACAGAGAGAGTCATTTTCTTTCCCTTTTCAGGAATTGCACCACCAGGCTTTAACTGCTCACGTGTATCCAAAAAAAAAAAGTTATTAACTTAAAGACCAGGTCTATGGCTGCAAAATCTATAAAAAGATCAAACCAATGGAACCCAACCTCAGAACTGCGATATCCACAATCTTCACATGTAGATGCCATGACAATAACCTCCTGAAAGTACGGGATTTCTATTCTCTGTCAAGTGATAAACAACATCTAGGACTAGGAGTTCACCAACAAACACAAATCTGGAAAACTTGTTTCAGAAAACCAAGGAATGGACGGATCCAAACTTTGAAAGGATACTAGTCACAAACATCCGTGTCTCACACAGCTTCGTACATGCTCCGCAAGTTGAAGGGAAAATCATCACCTGTTAGAACAAATGTAATGTGAAATGAAATTTCTTATCACCATCTAAGCATTTTATTCTCACAAAAACAACCCTTGAAACTGATTCTTTACTCGAGTGATCATAGCCTTTAAGATTCAACAAAACTATTCGAAAAGTTACAGAATCAGAAGTTACCTCTTCAGGTGCAGTGTATCTGAACAAGTTATCGGAAATATCAGTGCTATTACTCTGAGCAATCGCCCGATGACCAGCGGTTGCTCCGATTGTTCCATGAGGTACATAAGTTGTTTTAGCAGAAGGTGCACCGAGGCTTCCTTCTGATTGTCCAGCCTGAGATGGGTCAGCAACATATCCAAGTGTAGCTTGTTGCTCTGGTGTTCTCTCATAGAACTTGATGGTTAAAGAGGGATCTGGTGATGGAGCATGTCTGTCATGTTGTAAAATTGTCATAAGCAAATAAAAGAAAGATAACTTCTATATTTAGGTATACTTCCAAATTGAATATCCTTACGGGTTCTCAATGAAACTGTTTCCAGCAAGATCATCCAAGATCAAGGTGAAGGATGTCTCTGCTTTAGCACAAGCTCTCAGTTTGGACAAGAATTGGTCTATTGCTTCAGCAGTTTTAGGATCAACTTTCTGTGGCCAGCAAAATATATAGTTTAAGATTCCTGACTGTAAAACAATTAAACTGGGCATAAAACAGAAATATCCAGCTCCCAGTCAGAAATTTACCCTGCGCTCTTCTTGAAGGGCACTCAGTTCATCGGCAGCCCGCGCTAATATCCCTTCCACCTATGAATTAACAAAAAAGAGGGAGCTATTGAAAAAGAACTGAAAAGTGGGAAAACCAAAAATTTGAAACGAAATTGCATAGGTCTATTAGACTCCACTAAGAAAGAGCTAAAACCAAATGGAGGTTTTCTGAACTGCTAACACCAGGTTGAAACTAACAAAGTAACACAGATAGGGTTCTCATGGCAATCTTCCCAATAATCAATCATTCCCCAAGTGACTAGTTGATGGTTATATCGTTATTCAAATGCCCCACTCTTTTGTTCTCATTAGTAGAACAGACGATTTTTTGGTTGTTCTAAGAAACAAATACCCCAATTTTTAACTGTTAATAACAAGATGGTTAAAGATTTGAAGGACTTACAGTAGACAAACTTCCACGTTGAGCCTCTGGTGGAATCTCAAAATCCAGTTCAGGAATCTGAAGGCATATATTCGCAAACTACTGTTAGTTTCCAGCTTTCAGATCATTCCAGTTTTCATAATATGCGAGGCAAACTAATTCACAGTTTTAAGAAAGGTTAGGGGAAGCAATTTTTCATAGATACGCAGGAAGCGGCTCAGGATTGCAAAAACAGAGTATTTTTTATTCCAAAGAAACAATGACATGCACAGAATCAGCAAAACCACTCACCTTAATAGTGGCTGATTCAGATTTCACAACTTGCCGGTTAAATATCTGCGTATAAACATATATAAGAAGGTAAAAATTAGCTTATGGAGTGAGTGACAGCTAAAAACAGATATACAGGTTTCTTCTAATAAGCATGGAGGGCTACATTCTATTCATTGTAAGTGCATCTCCAAATGATTAAAAAGCGAAAAATGAATAAGAGAACATAAAATTTAGATTTTAAACAATGCATCAACCTTCACATCGCCAGCTTGAACCTCTAGATTGTAACAGCATCCTCGGGGTTGAATCTCACCCGCAAACTGAACTTGATTATTCCTAATAAAAATGGATTAGAGATAAAATTAAAGGCTTTATCTTTTCAGATGAGAAAAACAGAAGCTAGCTTTATCATATCGAATACTCAAAAGCATCTCAAAATCATTAAAAGATGTACCTTTCTCCACAATGGGGACATTCAAATGCAGATATTAAGACCTGTAATCAGAAGTAAGATAGCACTTAGCAGTAAGCTAGTAAAGCTAACACAAGGTAGAGAACGGTATAGATTAAAAGTGCAACCAAGAAAACACATTTCTTTGAACCAATTAACAAAAATTTCTGAGTTTCTAACCCCCCAGAATGTGGTCAATTCAAAGTGGCTAAAGTATGAAAAATCTGGTTTTAGAAAATGAACAAAAATTGGTATTCTTCAAAACTGGGTACAACATACCTTTCTGAAGTGAGGAATTAAGGTCAATAGAAATCTAGTTGTTCCCTGGAAAAGAAATAAAAAGCTATTTTATACATAGAAGAAGGATCAGGAGAAAGACCAAGAAAATCTCATACAAGGACTATGTACAAAAAGAATTTGGTAAAAATACACTAGCAGCTGAAAATTCATCATATACAGATTCTCCAATTGATTTCCACACAACCATAGATATCAATATATTTCACCAGAAATTTTATCAGTCCATCATCAATCTATTGCTAATAAGTTGTGTTTCATCCTGCTACAGTTCATAACAAATGAGATAAAAAATTGGATTGCAGAAAGAACTAATGAGATTGCTGAAGTACATAACTATTGGAAACAAGCTGAAACTAAAGAACAAAGGCTAGAAAGAAACTAACTAGCATGTTCCTAGACCTATATAAGTTATCAAAAGGTTGCAACCAGTACAACTCTGTCCATGACAAAGGATAAGAACTACATAACCAACATCAATAATCTCAAAGGACCAATGTAAGCGTGTGTGAGAGAGGAAGACATACATTTTCCTCGCAGCGCATGCACATACTCTCAACCACATAGAGAGGAGCACCGAAGGAGAGATCGGCGGAAACAGCTTCAACCACTGATCTAACATCGATTTCTTGGTCAACCATATCTGAAGTTTCTCCAAACAAATCCCAGGATATTTGATTAGCCGTCAAGTCAGCAAATTCCAGATGAAAGTGGACCTAATATGTTTTGCGAGCAACACAACACATCAGGAAGAAAAGAAAAGAAACTAAAAGCATGAAACTTTGTGAACATCAAGAGCTAACATTTTTGTTTTTTTGTTAAGGGAATATGATAATCAAAGTTCCAAATAACAATCACAACACTAAGAATCTATAAGGGTCCAACTGAATTCAAATTTGAAGTTGAAGAAGAATTAGCCATAACAAAATTTGGTTGATGATTTTATGCAATTTCTTGGAAAGGCATTATATGTTGATTGTATGAAAGTTTTGACATTTTTCCTAAGAGAAGTTTGGTTCCACACCTAAACACCAATCTGCTAATGGCTAGGTTCCCAGAGATACATAAAGACTAAACCACACAATACAAACCAGAGAACAGAGAGCTCCCGAGACAGAAAAGAGATAAAGAAACAGAACACGAAACAGTAAGCTTTGTACCTCGAGCTGAAGGCACGAAACAGAACAGAGACAGAAAGCTAACGTTGCCGGGACAGTCAGTAGAAAAAAAGCAAGGAGGGAATCTCAGCTCTGTTGCTGCCGATTTAGGGTTCAGTTTAATTTCTTTTCCTCTTTACTACATATACGGTGTCGTTTTGTTTATTTTCTTAGTAATGAAAACGTCATCGGTTTCCTCTTGGCGGTTTTGAAATAAACCAAATGAATCTATAGTATAAACCGTTTGGTTTAACGTTATCTATAAAAATGTAATATGAGTTCTGTTTTTTTTTTTTTTTTTTTTGCTGTTTATCCTTTTTCCCTAGACAAGTTATGTATCTCTTTAATTCAAAGTATATGTCTCACTTTTCTTAAAAGAAAATTCCATTCCTAATTTATATTGTAAAAGTGTTATTAATGAACAAAAAGTAATTTCAAATACAACCTTAAACATATGTTTTTTTTTTGTTTTTTTTTGGATAAAACCTTAAACATATGTTACCATCTTTGATTGTCAATACTAGTTGCATCTCTCCGTTCATACATAAATGCGACCACTAACAACTTTTGGATTCTCTTTGACTGTCCCAAAAATTATCTAATTTAATTCTTTATATAACCATTGCTTTCCAGACTTCTATATACCATTTTCCTCTTCATCTTTTCCAATCACTTTTATTTAGTTACTATATTATTTTTATCGACGGTCACTGCATAAAATATACAAAAAAATAACGATTTAGAGAATTTATCTTTTACACACAAAAAAAACCATTATTTACTTAACTGTTATGAAAAGCATAATTTTTCATCGCATCATGTTATTTTATTTGATAGGACGTCTAATGTATCACATGGCATCCTAAAAGAGCTAAAGTTTTATTTTATATATTTTCTTATATGTCACATGACGTCTAATATATTACTCTATTAGAAGATACTCTATCCTCATCAGCGAAATTATCATAATGTTTTTGTTGTTGTGCAGGTTAAAGTCTAATTCTTGATATTATTATCACCTCCCCGCTAGGCTAGCCATACTCTCGGGGTTCTTCCAGTATACATGCTCCGTAAGGTTCTTTCCAATTACTTTTTGATGGCATATTCCGTTTCCCTTAAAGCAAATTGTCTTTATTTGTTCCACAAAGTTTGGAATCCCAACACCATAAAATTTAATTTATAGCCCGATCAATATTTACATTTACATTTTCTCAACCAAAAAAAAAAAAAAAATCATTTACATACAGTATACTATTTGCATCATCAAATTCACATATATGTTTGTTCGAGGAGAAAAAAGGAAACAAATGTCTAAAACAAATCGACATATCTTCACAGTTTTAGATTATTATTTACTATTATTATTATAAAAAATATTAACTTTCGCATATAATAAAATTTTACTTATCGAACTAAAAAAGATCATGTATTACTTTTTTTGGTATTCAACTATAATAATTGCTACTTACTACTTTAATATGTAGATATATATATATATATATATATATAGATATAATATTTTCAGACTAAAAATTTTCAATGTCCCGCATGTAACTCGGATAATATATAGACTTTTTTTATATAAAAGTCACAAAATGTGTATTCGTGACGGTGGGGGGATATTGATGTGGGTTCAGAATTTAAAGGGCGTCTCCCAAATTCAAACCCCTCATGACGCCCATATCTCGACTTACAAAAACAGGAAAAAATGCATTGAACTAGACATATCGTACATGTGTTTATGTGTTATACATTTATCAAGCGTTAATTTCTCACCCATCGTAAATGTGCTATATACAGAACTTTATCAACTGTCTTGATACTAACCTATCACTCAATAAAATGTCTCCAAGTCCACTGAACCGGTGCCTTACTTTTTCTTTTTTCTTTTTTTTTTCAAACATATCTATTGATCTATTTCTTATTTTAATTTGGGAAAGCATAACCTGTTATATATTATAATAAAAATGTACCATAATAGATTGTGTTATCATCGTCTATCTAGATTTGAATCTGATAGAACTGATGTTATTGACAATAGAAGGAAAATTAATTATGTTTTTTTTATATTATCTGAGAAAGTCTGAACAACATATTTATCTGTTTATATCCATCAGCAAATAATTCTGATGCAAGTTATTTCTTTGTTCTCTAAAATATGATTGAAAATATAGCTTTAGTTAGTTGGTTTTTTCTTTTCTTTTTCCATCACTTTAGTTAGTTGGTTTAAAAATATTTGTTTCAGATACTAGTGAATTCATTTATGCCCCCAATTAACTTATTTATAATTATGGTAATTATTTATATAACCAATTAGTATTATACATTAGTATATATATATATATATATATATATATATATATATATATATAATATGTTTGCACGTCTGATATATTAAATCTAATAAATATATATAACTGCCGTCGTGGACTCGTGGGGTACGCAGGAACGCATTTTTGGTACGCGGTAGTCTTTCTTTCTTCTTTGCTTCTGGAAATTGAGTGTTATGACTAAAGGGAGATCGTGGTTCATCATCAAATATGCATGGGTCAGACCACACCAAAGTTGACATTTCCTCTATAATTGTGGGTTGTGACGTGGATTTCTTTGTGTTCTATATAGAGAAAAATATTTGATTTTGGTTAAAACAATACAACAACCTTGCTCCAGGTTAACATGATCTGTCTAACCATATACTAAAAAGTAAAACCTCGCTTTCGAGTTTACATAAATCGTCTAAATGAGTGAATAGTGATATCTGTGTGTATTGGAAGTAGTGTCATTTAAAAAAATCACATAAATTAAGTAATTTGTCAATGGAAATACATGTTGAAGTTTTAACAAAAAATAAAAATTACATGTTGAAGTTGTTGATCACTAACGGAAAACAGATTCATATTACTTTACTCTTCTACTTTCTTTCTTTTATCTACAAGTGAAGTGTTCCACTGATTCATATTAGGCATCATATGATACAGGTCGGTATGTTTCTGGATTGTGTTTGTTCATCTGCTCTTCCTTGGTTTCTTGTCTGAATATTATCCATAAGTTTGATGACCATGCGGGGCTCTGTACATGGGGATCAGTAGAGATCGATCACTCACGTCACGTGCAAGGCTCTGAGCTTGTACTTGGGGACCAGTGGAGATCGATCACCCACGTCACGTGCAAGGCTCTGAGCTTGTGTCTACCTTTCTGAGGGCGTACGACGATGTTTAATTTGACCATGTGGCTTTAATTTATTTAGAATTTAAAGGTTTATTTATATAAGATTTGAATTTTTTTTATAAAGGTATATTCAATATAACAAAATATTATATTCTTTCTGTACTTTTGTGCAACCAAACGGATATATATATATAAAATCAAATAAATTTTAAAAAATTATGTGATACAAAATAATACCAAAAAATGTAGTAAATAGAAAGCTGTCAAAAGAGAACGAACTTGAATCTTTTAAATCTGAAAACCCGTAGAAAAGAGAAAGAGATGAAACAGAGTAGCCCAAATAAAAATGTGTAGAAAATTAAGTACTATTTTTTTTTTTTTACGAGGGGAGCCGAATAGAGAAAATTATAGTTGAGGCTTCGTTTTCATATACAGTTAGGACGGCCCTACCCCACATGGTACACGATCTGTTAGAAAAGAGATGAGCAAATACCTAAAGAATACACTCTAATCAAATAAAATAAAATCTTAAATGCTTTGTTAAAGAAACTTTAACTAAAAATAATGAAAATTTTATTATATATTTTGGTGTTGTTTTGAACAATTATGATCGGTAGACGATCGTTTATAAGACTGTTCGTGTATTTTTAAATGATTGTTCACAGTGGACCGAATTTTTTTTTTTTTTTTTTTGGCATGGGACACAATATGAAATTTAGTATCAACACAAAAAAAATAAGTCTTATGATAAAAAAAAAGAGAGAAAAAAAACCTTTTTGTCCAACTACAACTAAAACATGAATGAACTTTGAATCATTAATTTATGGTTGTTTGAAACAACTTGTTTCTCTACAATTGGAAGAAGTAAACATTAACGTGAAAGGAAATCAAAACAAATTGTAGAAAGGGACAAAAGAATATTATGTAATTGATATTTTTGAAATTTGATGGTGATGAGAGCAACGACACGATGGCTACGTCAACCAGTTTCAATTTAGTGAGCATTGGGCTTGTGTAATCGTTGTTTCAATTAATTTTGTGCCATAATAATGTGGATGGATGGATCATAAGGTGGGATTTAATTTAGTTAAAAATAAAAATAAAAAGAGTACGAGTCGCGTAAACCATCAATTTAGCTGTAGGTCTGTTCCTGTTTTTTTTTTTTTGGTGATAAATGGTTTTCTATTATATTGTTTATGAATGGTTAGGATGATCGATCATGATAATATCCATGAATGAATATGTGATGAACTATATCATAGAGTTATCCATGAAAGATCGTCGTTTCACTTTGTTTCAGCCATGTCAGCTCACTATGTGACATTTTTTTTTTTACCCACTGTGACATATACCTAGGTCGGCTTGTTAGTTGGTTTGTTGGTCTTGCCTCTCCACCAAGCAAATAGAGAGTGTTTTTCTTTTCTTTTTTTTGGTTATCCATGGATTCTTGATTTTGTTTTCACTTCTAATTAACATCTTGGAATCGAAATTAAAAACAATAGTGTTCCCAATTCCGCCGAATAAAACTATAAATATTCAATTAATGGCCTTTGGATGTTTGCGAAATGCGAAATTACTTGCCTCGTTTCTTTTCTTAGAGAACTTAAGGTACCTCTCATTACATCTGCTGCTCGTTGTGTGTGATAGTATTGTCTCGCTGTACATTGCAACTTGCAAGTAACGTTTTTCCATGAAGATAAGAAACATACTGTCATGCTTTCGACCAATTACTTTATGCGAAAAACTATAGATAGACTTAATACTATAATATTATTGCACATAAAATCAGCTCACATTTGATTTTACAAATACATTCGTCCTACAATCAGCTCACTATATCGATACACAAAACCATTTTACATACTTATTTTTTTCTAACAATTTTAGCTTTTTTCCAAGACATTTTACTTACCGAGTCACAAACACAAACTCATTTCTAATTCTTTTTCATTTTCATTACTTCTTCTTTTTTCTTTTTTTTTTTGTTAAAGATCATTTTCATCACTTTAAAATGTACATTGACTTTTAACAATTTAATAGAACGAAATATGATGCCAAGGCGTCGTCATAAGTTCAGGAGCGGTGGACCAAAACGTCCAACCCAACCAAAGTGTAACTTATCTATAGATGTGTTTACAAATGGATGAAGACATATAGTCTCATAGGTGAAAGCGAAATGATAAGATTTTAACCAAAAAAAAAAAACCCTACTGATTATTTGCTCACTTCCTAATGTGAAATAGAAAGGCTCGCAACTCAAAATGTCAGACTTTATCTATGAAAAATGAAAAATTAAAGACATGCAAAATTTGACACGCAAATAGTTTGTGTACCATTCATATTATTGCCAAACTTGTTTTTTTTTGTTTTTTTCCATTTTTAACTGGTTGCCAAACTTTTTGAACGAATATGTTACTAATAAATACAAAGAGCCAAGCCAATCGGAGTGATAAAATCCCAAATGTTTGGAGCAACATGTAGTCTATATTACTACTGAGCTAAAAATCCAAAGATTATGACAATATCTCAATCATATCACATTATCACTGTAGGGTAAGTACAAAAATATAGGTGCGTAGAAAACATACCCTTTTTCAGAAAGAAAAAAACATACTGTTTTAGCTTTTCTACCAACTTTTATTGACAAAGTACTTTATAACTATGAATTTAGAAGTACTTCATACCGATTATTGCAACCTTTATAAATGGACGGCAAATGGAAGAGAAAATCACGGCAGCTTCCAGCTTCCTAACTCCCAGTGACATATATATATATGTTAGGTATCCTTCTTGATCATGAGGACACGTTTTAGAATATTAATCATTGGATAAAAACGAATTGGACTACGGATTAAAAGCTATCTGAACATTTAGTTCGGAAATAGTTTTTATATACGACAAAATATTATTTTGTCTACTCTTCTATTCGATCGACAAAATAGTATATCGAATAGTTGTGGGTGTGGCGATATAAAACCAGTAAATGAGGTTAGTAGAGTTTCAATGGTGTAGTCAAAATTATGATGAACTATACTAAAATGGTTGAAAAATATGATTTTATTCCTTTTTGTTAGTAATCGGAGGATCTCAAACCACATTCCAAACTAACTTTCTGTGTCGTGTTAATTATTTTTATTTTATTTTATACATTTAAAATGACTTATATGTTTGTTTAGTTATCTATTTTAACTAAATGATTCAGTAGTTTGAACAATTAATTATTTTTCATAGAAAACTATTTGAGTTATTCATATATGTACATTCTTCTAAAATGTGTTAAGAGTGTGAAGTGTGAACGAACGGGTAGCCTAGCGTCCAACTATATATGTAGGCGCTTTTGCCTATGTTCTTGTTTCTTTAATCTATTCAATATTTTTCGTAATTTAGTTTAGAAAACTAAATATTCAATGCTAAATATTTAGTTTAAGAACCTCTTTAATTAATATATAAACAAAAGAAAAATGTAGATTAGACTAATAAATAGAGAAATTACTTCAAACGATAAAAACCGGTTTCATAAAAATGTAAAGATGGATAATATATGTAGTCAACGAAATCTATTAGTTATAGTTTTTTTTTTTTTTTTTTTGTCTTCACTATTTATTATAGTTCTTATGTCAAAATACAATTATGCCCACCAAAACATTAATAAATGACTTCAACGGGAAGTCTGAGATGATGGGCCAACATGTGGTTAAGTTTCTTGAAAGGTGAGAGGTGATATTTATTATTCTGAGAAAGATTTCTACATAAATTTTCACTTAACATATTCTGTAATCAATGTAGGTAGATGAAGAAATATAAATATGATGGCCAACCATATGGATCTCTATGTTTGCTTGCCTATATATATAGTATAACCTCGACTCCAAAGGCATAAAGTAATCCAATACAATCAAGTTGATTGAGTATTCTCTTAAGTTGGTTGAGTATATCTTATTTCAATGGAATCCAATTGTGTCCAATTTCTTGGGAACAAGACCGTTCTCATCACTGGGGCTCCTGGTTTTCTTGCCAAGGGTACGTTCTTTCCACACTCTGTTGGTTCATTTTGAGTCAGGTTTTTATTTTTCACTAACAAAAACTTTGTAATCGATTATATGCATATTCACATTATCTTTGTAGTTATTGTAGATCCTTACGAATTTTTTCTTCATCTGCGTGGAATTGGTTCTATGTATACGATTGCCATCAGTATAACTTTTTCACAATACTAATATATATATATATATATATATATATGACATATTGTTGATTGGGTTAATCAAAGGATATTTTATATGTCGCTAATTACGTGTTCCTATGTTTAAGTTGAAATACGAAAGTGATAGTAGGTCTTTTATTGTTCATTTCATTTACTGCAACACGGTAGATTTTTGTGGTGCAATTATGATACATGTATCTTACGGAAACTTATTAAATGAGTACTATATAGATTTAGTTTGAGAAAACTTATAATATTTATCATATATCATAGCATTTGTTGTGATGGTGAAGTCTTCATAGATTCCGCGTTTCAGAAAATTTTATATATATTTAAACCCAAATGTTCTATATAAACTATATATATGTTCACACTCATTTTAATCACACACACACACACATATATATATATCAACATTTAAGATAATCAATACAGTATTTCACTTTTTGAAAATTAGAATTTCAGACAAGTACATATGTAGTTACTAAAATATTAATTAATTTATTTACTAAATATTATGTTTAATTATTATTATTTTCATAGTTTTGGTAGAGAAAATACTGAGGTTGCAACCAAATGTGAAGAAGATGTACCTTCTGCTAAGGGCTCGTGACAATAAATCAGCCATGCAACGCCTACGTAGTGAGGTATGATACAAAATAATTCCTATAGCCAAAACAATTATTTACATATATCTGGAGGCGATCCATTAATTAACTCAATTATATCAACAATATATTTTATTTCCCTACAATGGTTCAACAGGTTTTGGAGATAGACCTCTTTAGGGTGTTGAGGAACGATCTAGGTGAAGAAAAATTGAATGCTTTGGTCCGGGAAAAAATCGAGCCGGTTCCAGGTGATATATCGATCGTTAATTTGGGATTGAAAGACTCTGATCTCTTACAACGTATGTGGAGTGAGATTGATATCATTATCAACATTGCAGCCACGACAAATTTCGATGAAAGGTATAACTTAAACTTTTGATAATATATATAACTCCCACTGTGTTATTATAATATCGCAAGTTAACCCTATTTTCATTTTTTTCTGTTTTTAACAAAAATAAAAGATATGATATTGGTCTTGGCATCAACACATTTGGAGCCCTAAATGTTCTCAACTTCGCCAAAAAGTGTGTCAAAGGACAATTGCTTCTCCATGTCTCGACTGGTGAGTTCTAATGTTTTTTTTTTTTGGTTAGTTAAAAGGCTTAGTGAGTTCTAATGTTCTATTACAAAAGCGGCCATATATGTACTGAGGCTTACCTATAAATGTATTCTTTTAGCTTATGTCAGCGGAGAAAAGTCTGGATTATTACCAGAGAAACCATTCGAGATGGGGGAGACTCTAAGCGGAAATAGGAAACTAGACATCAATATAGAACTCGAACTAATGAAACAGAAATTGAAAGAGCTGCAAGATTGTTCTGAACAAGAGATCTCGCAAACAATGAAAGATTTTGGAATGACAAGGTTAAATTTGCAGCCAAGTCACACCGTATATATATATATATTCTTAATCTTTACTTTGATCATGCGTTAATTCTTGAATCAATATTGTCTTAACATAGGGCAAAGCTTCATGGATGGCCAAATACATATGTATTCACCAAAGCAATGGGAGAGATGCTAATGGGAAAACATAGAGAAAATTTGCCACTTGTTATCATACGTCCAACAATGATCACTAGTACTATCGCCGAACCATTTCCCGGTTGGATCGAAGGGTTGAAGTGAGTATTGGTTTATATCAATATCGTTATATCTAATTTGATCTCGTACTCAAATATTATTTATCTTTAATTTCCTTTTTTCTTCTTTGTATATGCAGAACTTTAGATAGTGTGATTGTTGCATATGGTAAAGGAAGGCTTAAATGTTTTCTTGCGGATTCAAACTCAGTCTTTGACCTTGTAAGTCCGATCCAACTCCTAAAAAGTCTTTGAATAACAAATCTAATAATAAGTCAACACTTAAATCAAGTTATAGCATATTAAATAAACACGTTACTTGCTTTAAGTGCTAATTACATACAAAATGTTATAATATCATTTTGTAGATACCGGCAGACATGGTGGTAAATGCGATGATCGCAGCCGCGACAGCTCACTCGGGAGATACCGGGATTCAGGCGATATACCAAGTCGGTTCTTCTTGTCAGAATCCGGTCACGTTTGGACAACTTCATGATATCACGGCTCGATACTTCGCTAAAAGTCCTTTGGTTGGTCGCAATGGCTCACCAATCTTAGTAACCAAAGGATTAATTTTGCCAACTATGGCTCAGTTCAGCCTTTACATGACCCTTCGTTACAAGCTACCTCTACAGGTACTTCACCTAGGTCAACTATATAATTTATTTTTTTGATTATAATTTTTTTTTCTCACATTTAATTTGTTGTTTTCTTTTTTCGTTTCAGATACTCCGGTTGATTAATATAATTTACCCATGGAGTCAGGGAGATAAATACTCTGACCTCAGCCGAAAGATCAATCTAGCTATGCGACTAGTTGAGCTATACCAGCCTTACTTACTCTTCAAGGGCATGTATGTATCCACTCACCAAACTTGAGATACACTAACATCTTTGTTACTAAAATCGAGGTCGCCATGACAGTTTAATTAATCCTTATACATTATAAATATTTTTGTTTTGTTTTGTACAGATTTGATGATTTAAATACTGAAAAACTGCGAATGAGAAGGAATGAGAACAACAAAGAGATAAATGGATCGTTCGAGTTCGACCCCAAGTCCATCGATTGGGACGATTATATCACAAACACACACATTCCTGGCCTCATCACCTATGTGCTTAAACAATAAATTTGTAGTACTGCTTGAATACTAGTAAAATCGTGTTGGAACTATTGTAATGCGTGTGTGATGAAACTTGTGTGAATCTCGTGTGTAATATCATCATTATAATTGAATTATATTTCCTTGTTTCATTCAAATATTGCATCACTAAATATACAAATTTTGTTTTTGTTTTTTTGTTAAAAGGATTTATTACAAATTTTGTTGGCTTGTAATCAATTATTCCACGAAGGACGAGACTTTGAATCATGTATATACATATCTTAGTATCTCACAATAAATTGAAATGCAATTTTTTGGGTTTGGATTATTTAAAATAATCATCGTGCAAGTTCTTTTTGGTAAGTGGTTGACAAAATATTTGTTTAATGTTTTTACACTAAGTTTATTAGTGTTCCATTCTCAAAAAAATAACAGACAAATTTACCAGAAATTTCATATAGAGTTGTTTGTCGTAGTTTCATGTATTAAAAATAAAATTGTCCAGCATGAACATAATACAGATAAAACCATTTCTTGTAGATTTTATGGATAGAACTTTTCGTTATAAAACCACTCGTGCAACTATTCATTTTGTTTCCAGTGCTGTATATAGTTAGATGATCAAATCTTCATCTATAATTCGATTAAAACAAAACTATATTAACGTTATATATATAGTAATGAACTGATGATGATGTAATAGATGATTTTTCTTAAAAAAATATTATTGAGAATGCATGTAAAAAAATCTTAAACTTTCATTTTTGGCAAGACCAACTTCAGTCTATGGAACTGCAAATAGCCTTTTATATATATATTTCAAAATCGGCAATTAAATTCCTCACTTTTTGACCCCCGGCCTAAAAAAGAAAAAAAACCCCTCACTGTAACGGTGTCTAACACTTAATGGAAAGCGAAGTTGTTTTGGTAAAAAAGAGGGATCAAAATATAAAATTAGTTAAAAAGAATCAAACCCTTGAATTCCTGCATAAATATGACAAATAGTAACTCTGTGGACAAAAAGAAATGATGACAAATAGTACTACTTCACTGTGTTACGTACTGCAACCGAATTTATATATTTTTGTCAACTTGCTAACTGTTACTACATATCATTTAATATAATGGGTAAATTTAATGAATTGTGTGGATAATGTTTGCTCAAAAAAAAAAAAAAAATATTGTGTGGATAAATGATTCAAGGGAAAAACTATAAGTAAGTGAAAAGTTTATTTTTGCACGATTCGACTAATTTTTGTTGTCGCTCATGCATATTTGCTGTTATTTAACTAAATAACATGTTGTAGAAATTAAAAGCATGGTATTGTGTTAGTGTAGAAATTAAAATAGCACTCGTCAGCATTTCATCAATTAAATAGTTTAACGAAACGAAAGACATGTGATTTAGTTAAAAAGTAAGAATGTTACCTCACCTTTGACCTTCTTATATATACTTACCACTTGAGAGTATTTTATTTTCCTTAATAAAAGGACTTAATGATTATTCTCAACAGATATGAGCTGGTTTATTTACAATGAATAACTCTTTAAGTCTTAACATAATAAATTTCAACAAATGTAGGTGGTTTATTTACGGTTGCTGTCAATAAATTTTTGGTATCAAATCTACGATTAAAAAAAAGTCTGCAACTACACCGCTACTACTGATAAAGTGATAATTATTAGTATCATTTAAAAGTCATTGACACAAAATCGTAGCCTTGTCAGTTGTATACAGTTCGGTAGGACGAAACACATGTGGCTCTACAGCAAATTTTTCATGTTCCAACATATTGATTGATTCCTGTTAATTAAAAGTTCAACTTGATGGATGAGTGGACCACAGCAACAAAACAACAACAGTACTTACTAACTTAATCCCAAAAAACGTTTTTAATATAATAAAATACCATTATTTTGTTTATGTTTCTAAAAGAAGACTATTTACATAACAAATACATGAGTTTTGTGTCATTCTGTTGAAGGGACTGGTTGAACAGAAACAGTACATAGCTCATTTTGATAAAAAGATTTATGAGCTATTCATATAATAAATGGTTGTTGAGCCTTTTTGGGACCTCGTGTTCTTCTCGGATTAGCACTGATCATGCAAGAGAATGCGTTTCTCAAATCCGAATCCTCTTCACTTGTAAGGAACTTTGCTGCAGCTGGATTTGCCAAGAGGAGCTTGGCCACGAGGTAACCCGCGATTGACCATGTCTGGTAAAGCCGTGCCTGTTTACCGATGAATCTTGCTCTTTTGGTATCGTAGTACTCGGGCCATTTATCTATAGAAATCCGTCTCTCGGCTAACTCAACTGCCTTTTCTGCAATCTCTGGTCTACCCATTTTGATGCTTGCTACTGTCAGCTGAAAAAACAAAACAGGATAGGACCAGGATTTCAAATTAGCACAAATGCTGCTTTGGAATTCTTATCTATAAACCAAACCGATTATTTCGTTGTGCAATACAACTCGCAGAAATCAGTTCTAGTTCAGTATGCATGTCTCAAAACATATGAGGAAAACTGAAAGCCTAGTTAATGAAATGAGGTCTGAGAGATGGGAAGAAAAGAATCTGAACTAACCTGCCACAACAAAGTTGGCCAGGCACCTCCATTGTGATATGACCAAGGACTGCAACATAATCAAGATGCTTAAGATGATAATTTGGATGGCTAGTGAAAAATATATAACTATTGAAGATCATATGGAAGAGAAAATTTACGTGTTCTTTGGATCACTTCCGGTTATAATGCGCCATTCTTCACCTTCCATAGCAGGGTAACATATCTTGAACGGCATGTCTGCTACAAGTTCTGCCCATTTGGCTTCGATAAAATCAAGAATTGCATGTGACTGTTCATTTGAAGCCAAACTGCTCACTATAGACCAAAGGTTTCCCAGAGAAAAGAATCTGAAATCCATGTGAGCCGGTTGAAGGTTTCCAATCAAATATCCTCCTCTGTTGGGCATAAAGTCCACTAACCATGAAGGGATCTGATCTGGATATATGTTGAATTTGTTAACCGCATCGTAAGAGTATTCTTCTGTCTGGTAACGGTATATCTCGTTAATTTTCTTCAGGTCCAACCAGTAGTATTCCCTGATGTGGAAATTTAATGCAACAAGACGGTTGTTGAGAGCTCGGATTAGATCAGCTGACCCATCCTCTGGCGTAAGCATCTCGCGTGCACAGACCAACGCTGAATAAAAGAGTGCCTGATAAAGTAAAGAAAATGAATAAACCAATTTTATAACTGCATAGTTAGCTTCTGGTGAAAATTCAGATTGAAGGAAATGATCACCTGAATCTCCAGGGGATGACCATGGATTCCCATTCGACGATCTATCATGCAGGACCCATCAGTGACTAATAAAGTAGGGAACATATCAAAACCATCAGCAAGACAGAGCTTTAAGATCATCTTGATTCCGGTCTGCACATCAACTCTTTCCTGCACGGATAGATCACCTGTGCATTTTCCATATGCTCTCAACAATATAATCCACCACAAGCCTGTAATTCCAAAAAAAAGTGAAAAATGAGTCAAGTTATCTTAAAGAGAACAAAATCAAAAAAAATCCGTTCCACAAATGGATCTGAAGCTTCTCTTTACCAGAATCAACCGGGGCAACACGTCCAATTGCTGCTTCCCCAAAATCAGGATCTAACACTTCTTCAGTCATTGAGTCATCGCCATCAAGAGGAACAGTTTTCAC